>CM066575.1:16945000-17270000 GCA_033816785.1 Picus viridis
TGACCCATGTGCAGGATCTTGTCCTTATCCTTCCTGAACTTCATGAGGTTCACATAGACCCGCTCCTCCAGCCTGACCAAGTGCCTCTGGGTCACATCCTGCCTCTGTAGTGACTCAGTCACACTGCTCACTTTGGTGTCTCTCTCTATGTCATTCATGAAGACATTAAATTAAATTGCTTTGGTCCCCATGAAAATGCAATGATGAAGAGAACTTGTTTAAAGGGAAAATTCTCCAGCTCCTTCATGACAATGAAATATGAGATTCTAACGAACATGTCCCTTTTGTGACAAGCCTTTTCCTGCCTGAGCCCAGGCACCCTGCAGCAGGATATTAAGGAACAGAAAATTCCACTTCAGGTGACCCATGGAGGGTTTTCTTTAATAATACATATAACATCTAATAAAAGTAACAAGAACAAATACTCTATATTAATTCCCATTTCAGTGAACATATTTATTTCTTTCTTCCTTATTCCTGTCTAAAAAGCCAGGTAAGAGGGAATTTTTTGAAGCAGCAGATCAGGTGTGTCCAGACAGCACAGCTCTTGCACAGCTGCAGTTTTCGCCACAGAGCTATTTTTAGTACAACAATTTCCTTTGCTTTAGCTCTGAATATCATGCATATGAAATCTAAAAATCATAGACTGCTGACTGTGTCCTTGCAACAGCTAAGTTCATTTCCAGTTTTATGTCTTCTTCAGGGACCCCAGCTTACATAGGATCTCTACTGATTAACGCTCTTAATAACTTTGAGCTAAGGTGCTGTTAGGTGTCTGATGAAGCTGGAAGTTGAGAACTACACAGAATCATAGAATGGATTGGGTTGGAAGGAACATTTAAAGGTCATCTAGTCCAAACTCAACACAGTTAGCAAGGACATCTTCAACCAGATCAGGTTGCTCAGAGCCCCCAGAGAGTTTCCCGGGATGGAGCTTCTACCACCTCTCTGGGCAACTTGGGCCAGCCTTTCACCACCCTCAGCAGAAAAAATGCCTTCCTTCTATCTAGTCTAAATCTCCCCTCTATTAGTTTAAAACCAGTACTCCTTGACCTGTTGCCAAAAGACCCTACTAAAAAGTCTGTCCTCATCTTTTTTTATAGCCCCATTTAAATAGTGAAAGGCCAAAATAAGGTCTCCCTGGAGCCTTCTCTTCTCCAGGCTGAACAACCCCAACTCTCTCATCCTGTTCTCACAGCAGAGGGGTTCCAGCCCTCAGATCCTCTGATCATTTTTGTGTCCTCCTCTGGACTCATCCCAACAGGCTAATGTCCTACATAAGGAAATGTAAATTGCACAACAGGAACAGAAAAGACAGATCAAAATGTGCTAAAGAGATACAGGTGTGTGTTTTCTAATATATGATATACAGTCAAGGTAGGAGTAGTGGTTCTGAGATGCTGGAAGGTTACTTATTTGCACACTGTCTTCTCTAGAAAGAAATATAGTTTTCAGTCATGGTAGAACCAAAGAATCGGCTGCCTTCCACGTACACTGCAGATGTCATGGAGAAAATCCTACAGGTTAAAAGTATAACCAGAAAAGTACCCTGCTATTAGCAGCTAATTAAGAAGCAAATTATTAGGGGATACATGGGATTGCTAACCATCACAGAACTCTAGGGTTTGGAAAGGACCTGGGCAGCCTGCTCCAACCCTCCTGCTAGAGCAGGTTACCCAGGATAACAATGTCCAGGCAGGTTTTGAAGGTCTCCAGAGAAGGAGCTTCCACAGCCTTTCTGGGCAGCCTCTTCCAGTGCTGCAGCACTCACAGGAACTTCCTGTGCTCCAGTTTGTGCCCATTGCCTCTTGTCCTAACATTTGGCACCATCAAAAAGAGTCTGATCCCATCCTCTTGACCCCTGCCTTTTAGATATTGATAAGCACCAGGAAGACCTCCTCTCAGCCTTCACTTCTCCAGGCTAAACAGCCAAAAAACCAAACAACTTGAGGTCACCAGCAGGACATCATTTCCATACCTCCAGTGTTAATGGCATGTGAGTTAAAAATGTCAGCAAGATCTGATCAAGGTGTGCAACATAATAGAGAAGAGAAGCTGATAAGAGAAACAAAATATTGCACGTATTTCCCACCTTAATGGACATTGTAATGGTAGCTCCATCTTGCACAGCATTATTAGAGACCTAGTGCTCTGATCTACTCCATTTTCTTGTGTCAAGAAGGAATATGGCTGGTGAACAGAGTGGCTTTCAGGGCAAGTTATTTATTATCACTGGCATTTATGTTCATTTAAACAAATTTTGGCATGATGAGTCTTCCTTCCTTAATGGCCACCGTGCCTAATGGAATCACTGAGACAGTGCATTTTAGGGCTTCAAAATTAGACCATGTAATTGTGGGACTGGTAGTACAATGTGCATTATTTCTTAGGACATCAGACAATATGCATAAAAAACAGCAAGATATCCATGGGTTCCTGAATCCAGCTCCTGAATCCAGTTCGCATTTGCCATTGAGTCCAGTCTGGGATTTCTCCAGTGCCTGCCCACAGCATCAGTGGTGACAATGGTGATGTCATTGCTATCAGGGGATTGGGTTCCACATTGTTTTGTATCTTTCTGTGTCTATTTCATTTTATTGTTATTATTTTCTTTAAAGCTGGTTTAGTTTCCTACCCAGCCCATCAGTTCCTCTCCTTTATTCCCTTTCTCTTCCCTTTGGGAAGGCAGAGGGCTTCACAAAAAGCCTCTGACATATGTCTAATGGCCAGCCCTGCCCTAACCCTTGAAGAACTGTGGCTGTGAGATGACAAGGGCTTTACAAGTGCATTATATATGTCTAAGCTAGGACCAAGAACCCTGTTTAGTGTAGCTGGTATCAAACTGACAGCCAAACAACCAATGGAGAAATACAAGAAGGCTGACAATGACAAGGCTGCAGCACAGAGGCATCCCAGAAACCTTTCCACAAAGCAATCCTGCCTGAATTTGTGATCACAGATGGGACTAGATTTTGTATTGGGAAAAGAACCAAGGACAGAACTTAGCATCATCCCTTTAAAGTGGGTGATGGGGATCCACAAGAACAGCATGGGAAGCATTTTGTTCAGACATATGTTAACACAAAGCTGGAGCTTCTTCCTCTTCTACTTGTTTTCTTTTATCTTTGATTCATATCTTGCCACAGCAATTTTCTGTTCAACAAGCAGACACTTTTCTGAGACATGCTGCTTTCTGACCTCACTCTGCATGTATTCTGCTTCCTTCCTCTTCATCTGCCTAAATTTACTCACTGAGAACAAAGCAACAATTGTACTGGTTCCATCTGTTCTAGAAAGCTGTTTCCAGTTGCAGTTAGCACCAGATGTTTCCTAAGGAAGCACCCTCACAGTCAAAATACTGAATATCCTCAGTGAATGCTCAAATGTCTAAACAAAAGGAGTACCACCAAGTATGTGTAACACAGGTCTTTTCTGCATGCTTTGTGGCTATCCTTCCCTAAAGGTAGGATAGTAATATTAAAGTGAATTGTTCCACATGCTGTCATACCACAGTTGGCTGTTAAAAAGTTGAGAGATTTCAGAAGATGCTGGTTTATTTCCCTACTCAGAAAAAAATGCTCTTAGTGTTTCTTGCTGCATTCAGCAAGTAGTGGTTTGTACAGTGCTGAGAACCTGCAACAAGTTGACGAGTACTCTACATCAGTATCAGAATCATTTGTTATCATCAAGTCCAACCCTTATCTAACTCTACCAAGTCTGGTGCTAAGCTATATGCCTCAGCACCACATCTCTGAGTCTTTTAAACATCTCCAGGGATGAGGATTCAATTATCTCCCTGGGGAGCCTGATCCAGTGTTTGATAACCCTTTAAGAAGAACCTAAACCTCCCTTGGTGCAACTTGAGGCCATTTCCTATTGTCCTATCACTTGTTACTCGGGAGAAGAGACCAACCACCTTGCTACAACCTCCTTTCAGGTAGTTAGAGAGCAATGAGGTCTCCCCTCAGACTCCTTTTTTCCAGGCTAAACAACCCCAGTTCCCTCAGATGGTCCTCAGAAGAATTCTAGTGCTCTAGACCCTTCACCAGCTTCATTGTCCTTCTCTGAACATGCTCCAGCACCTCAATGTCCTTCTTCTAGAGAGAGTCCCAAAACAGAACCCAGCATTCAAGGTGTGGCCTCAGCAGTGCAGAATACAGGGGGATAGTCACTTCCTTATTCTTGCTGGTTACACTACTCCTGATACAGGCCAGGATGCTATTGGCCTTCTTGGCCATCTGGGCACATGCTGGCACCTATTCTGCTGGCCATTGACCAACACTCCCAGGTCTTTCTCTGCTTTTATTGCTCTTAGCTTTTATTGCTCAGTTCTTACAAGCCTAAATGGAAGAAGCAGTCTTTTAAGAACAATCCCTAAATTCATAGTCCTGAAGCTTTTGAGAAATCAAATTATTTGCTTTGCTCCTGTGAAACTGCCACTGCTTTCATCAAAAATTTTGTCATAATTAGGCAGAGAAGAATTGAACTTTAGTAGAACTTCCCATTTCATTGTGCAGCATTACATCAGGTGGGGGCTGTCATCTGCAGCTATGAAGTACTGGGTGAAGTAATGCCCCTACAGACCAGACTGCAAGGTAAAGATTTTAGGGGTTTTAACAAAGGAAACCACAAAGTCAAACGTTTTCATGATGCATTTGTTCATTTTATATTTACTCATTTCTATATTCCATTTCCATTTGTTTAATCATCCTCTTTCTGCCTTTGGAGACTCCCAAAAGCTTATTCACTCAATCATAACACATATATGACCTGTCTCCTGAGCTGTGCCTCCGTGCCAAAGAACTCCTGGGGAGCAAGTATAAAGCCCTTGTTTCATTCAAAGTAGGTTTTAAATTTTAGCAAATGTTCTGAATTACATGGAAAATGTCTCTGAGTTTACTTCCTTTTCCAAATTAATCTTTTTTTTCTTTTACAAAGTGTTTTTGCTTTAAGAATGTCTGAGAAATTAAAAAGCTACTAAATGAGGTTCCAGAGAAGCAGAGATAGAGCACATGATACTTTTGAAGCGGGAAGCAGGTCTTTCTTAATCGTTTTATCAAGCTGTCATCTCAGCATGGCCACCTCTGAGAAGCTGTTGACTTCACTGATGTAAATGAAACTGGAATAAGGGAAGACAGCCAAGAATGGGCTGTTCCAGACGACCACAAGCAACTGCAGCCACCACCAGTTCAAGTGGCATGGAGTGAGCTTCTAGGAGTATCCTAGGCATGCCTCAGTGCCCTTCAAAACTCTGGGGCCTTGCAGAAAATTGTAGCAGTCTTGTGTATATTGGGGGAGTACTGACTATAACATTTTGTCTTGTACAAGAAACCCAAGTGTGGTCTGTTTCAAGTGTTTTGAACTATTCTGTATGTGGAATCATAGAATGGTTTGGGCTTGAAAGAACCTTAACTATCATCTCATTCCAACTCCCTGCCAAGAGCAGGGACACTTTCTGTTAGACCTGGCTCTGCAAGACTTCATTCAACCTGCTTTTGAATACTTCCAGGCTTGGATACTCCCCCCAACTTCTGTGGGCAACCTGTCACAGAACCTCACCACCCTTGTGGGGAAGAATTTCTTCCCAGTGTCTAATTTAAATCCAGCTTTTTCCAGCTTGGAGCCATTACCCCTTGTCCTACCACTCCATGCCTTTGTAAAAACTCCCACTCCAAATGTCCTGTAGCCTCCTTGAAATACAGGAAGGCTGCTCTAAGCTATTCCTGCAACATTCTCTTCTCCAGGCTGAACTCCAACTCTCTCAGCCTATCCACAGCAGAGGTGTTCCAGTCCTCTGATCATCTTTGTGGCCTTGATCTGGACCCACTTAATAGTTGGTACATGGTCAATACCTTTGGGTGCAAATGCAAAGCCACACACTCGTCCAAGACTGGACTATGTGAGACATCTGACTGGCTTTAACTAAGAAAACTCTATACTGAATATAATTCTTTCACTTATTTGTATTTAGAGAATTCTAAACAAGCAGCCATTATGACTTTTTTTTTTTTTTTTTCCCTTTTAGTGGTCAGTAAAATTATGCCACATACCTAAAATACGCTTGGGAAATGAACTGCACCATCATTGTCTTTATTTCCACAAGTAAGATGGTGCCTTTTTGGTGGTTATCTAGCTACTCTTATCCCACACTTCCTCAACCACTGGCTATTTTCCAGATATCTTATATTAATGCAATTTAATGGAAAGCTTATAGTGAGGTCTGCATTTGTCATTGTGGAGAACCTCATCACTTTGCAAACCATGAGGGCGTTCAAGAGTATCACAAGTGGTCTATAATAAAGAGCAATACAAGCTTACCATCATATCAAAAATAACAGCTACAAGTGGTTCAAAAGATGTTTGAGACAAAACCTGTTTGAAATTTTTACATCTATATTTACAATTATAACACATAAGATTTGGCTTTAGGTAATATTTTGCTTTATGGGACCTTCTTAGCCCCAAAAAACCCACCCAAACCTGATAATACTACATTCACAGGAAAATGCCCATAGAAAGGGTATGACAATATTATCATAGAATCAATAAGGTTGGAAAAGACCTCAGAGATCACCAAGTTCAACCTATCACCCAACACTTCATGACTAACTAAACCATGGCTTCAGTGCCATGTCCAATCCTTTTCTGAACACCTCCAGGGATGGGGACTTCACCACCTCCCAGGGCAGCACATTCCAATGGCCAATTGCTCTTTCTGTGAAGAACTTTCTCCTCACCTTAAGCCTAAACCTCCCCTGGCATAGCTTGAGACTGTGTCCTCTTGTTCTGGTGCTGGTTGCCTGGGAGAAGAGACCAACCCACACCTGTCTACAACCTACTTTCAGGCAGTTGTAGAGAGCAATAAGGTCTCCCTGAGCCTCCTCTTCTCCAGGCTACACAATCCCAGCTCCCTCAGCCTCTCCTCACAAGGCTTGTGCCCAAGACCTCTCCCCAGTCTTGCTGCCCTTCTCTGGACACGTTCAAGTGTCTCAATATCCCTCTTAAATTGAAGGGCCCAGAACTGGACACAGTACTCAAGGTGTGGCCTAACCAGTGCAGAGTACAGGGGCACAATGATTTCCCTGCTCCTGCTGGCCACACTATTCTTGATGCATGCCAGAATGCCATTGGTCTTCTTAGCCACCTGGGCACACTGCTGGCTCATGTTCAGCCAGCTGTCAATCAGTACCCCCAGGTCCCTTTCTGTTTGGCAGCTCTCCAGCCACTGTAGCACTGCATGGGGTTGTTGTGGCCAAAGTGCAGCACCCAGTGCAGCACCCAGTGCTTGGATTTGTTAAATGGCATCATGTCGGACTCCGCCCATCTGTCCAGTCAGTTGAGGTCCCTCTGTCGAGGCCCTTCTGCCCTCTAACTGACCAACATCTGCTCCCATCTTGGTGTCATCTGCAAACTTACTAATGGTGGACTCAATCCCCTCATCCAGATCATCAATAAAGATATTGAATAGGATTGGGCCCAACACTGATCCCTGGGGGACACCAGTAGTGACTGGCCTCCAGCTGGATGTGGCACCATTCAGCACCACTCTCTGGGCTCGGCCCTCCAGCCAGTTCCTAACCCACTGCAGAGTGCTGCTGTCCAAGCCACAGGCTGATAGCTTGGCCAGGAGTTTGCTGTGGGCAATGACGTCAAAGGCCTTGCTGAAGTCCAGGTAGACTACATCCACAGCCTTCCCCACATCCACCAGGCAGTCACCGGATCATAGAAGGAGATCAGGTAGGTAAGGCAGGATCTGCCCCTCCTAAATCCATGTTGGCTGAGCCTGATCCCTTGGCCGTCCTGCAGGTGCACTGTGACTGCCCCCAAGACGATCTGCTCCATAATCTTTCCTGGCACTGAGGTCAGACTGACAGGCCTGTAGTTTGCAGGTTCCTCCATCCAGCCCATCTTGTGGATGGGGATCACATTCGCCAGTTTCCAGTCATGTGGGACCCCACCAGTGAGCCAGGACTGATGGTAAATGATGGAGAGGATCCTGGTCTCCAAACTGGTGAAACATGGGTTTGATGGGTGGACCACTAGATGGATAAAGAGCTGGCTTGATGGCCACACTCTAAGAGTGTCTGTCAATGGGTCCATGTCCCAGGGGAGGCCAGTGAGAAGAGCGGAGTGCCTCAGGGATCAGTCCTAGGACCAGTCTTGTTCAGCATCATTGTAGGTGCCATGGACAGTGGCATCGAGTGCACCCTCAGCAAGTTTGCTGATGACACCAAGCTGTGTGGTGCAGCGGACACGCTGGAGGGAAGGGATGCTATCCAGAGGGACCTTGACAGGCTGGAGAGGTGGGCACAAGCCAACCTCATGAGGTTCAACAATACCAAGCGCAGGGTCCTGCATCTGGGTCGAGGCAATCCCAGGCACAAATCCCGGCTGGGCAGGGACTGGCTGGAAAGCAGCCCTGAGGAGAGAGAGTTGGGGGTGCCAGGCTGGATGGGGCTCTGAGCAACCTGATCTAGTGTGGGGTGTCCCTGTGTATGGCAGGGGGGTTGGAACTAGATGATCCTTGTGGTCCCTTCCAACCCTGACTGATACTATGATACTAAGCTTTTCCTCAAGTTCAGATGGAACTTTCTCTGTTCTAGTTTGTGCCCAGTGCCACCTGTCCTGTTGCTGGGCATCACTGGAAAGAGTCTGACCCCATTCTCTTGACCCTGTTGATCAGCACTATAAGATGCCCTCTCAGTCTGCTCTACTCCAGGCCAAACAAGACTTAGGACTCTCAGCCTCTCCTCATCAGAAAGACTCCAGTAGGAACTTAATGCAGAAACTTCAACATTGCACTGAACTACTCTGTTGGCACAGAAGGAACATTGCCGGTTTCTGAATCTGCATTTAATAGTTCCTTCATTTTTCTGACTTTTCCTTGCAGTCAGAAGGAAAATCCTTCCTTCCATGTATTTACTGAGCAAACTAAGCACTAGGATTTCTCATCAGATAAAATGTCAGCTGCAGGTAGAAGAGCTATAGCCATTTTCAGACACTTCCCAAAGCTCTAGAAATTATTGACTTCTCTTTTTGTTTTTTTTAAGCAATATTTCAAGCAATATTTTTTTAAGCAATATTTTAATCATTCCACTAAAACTAAAATCAGAGCTTTTAAATAGTTGGATATCTGCCTGGATCAAAATGTGTCCCTCTCAAGCATACCACATGAAATACTTGCACTTACTATGGGCTTTAGATTCACAAATGAACAATTTTCATTAGAGCTATGTTTCCTTCAGAGGACTTTTATATCTATCTTGCTTTTATTTATATTTTGTGAGTTATGCTTCAAAGGCAGTTCTTACAAAAAATCATTTATATAACCAGATTCCAATATTGGACTTCTATATTCCAGGAAATTTCACAATAAATGTCCTGAGATGTTTAGGAATGGATAGAGAATTTATACATACAAGATATGAAGCAATTTCTCTTTGAAATCTGCATAAATGTGTAAATAAATAAGAGTATCACAGAATGGTAGGGGTTGGAAGTGACTGAGGAGACCATCTAGTCTAACCCCCCTGCTAAAATAGGGTCACCCAGAGTAGGTTGCTCAGGATTGTGATGCCCTGGCAAGTTTGGAATCTCTCCACAGAAGGAGATTCCATGACCTCTCTGGGCAACCTAGTCCAGAGCTCTGGCAACCTGAAAGTAAAGAAGCTTTTCCTTATGTTGAAGTGAAGCCTCCTGTGTTCTAATCTGTTGTATCAATATGTTGTGTTAAAAGCTGGGAAGGAATACTGGTTCTGCTTTGGGGGAGAAGAGGGTTTGAGAACATGGCACATGAGAGCTGTTGCCTGGCTTAGATACTGTTCCCTGGCTCTTTATCTCTGCTTATGCCTGAGCCTTTCAGCTTGATTTACTCTCGATTGTATCCATTATTAGGACTGAAAGGTGACCTAAGAAAGCAATGTGCTTGTACAACAGAAAAGTTATCCCCAATTTAATTTTTTGTTTAAAAAACAATAAAGAAAAAATAAACACACATACAAAACCAACAAAAAAAAACCTACCAAAAACCCCCAACCACAAAAACCCACATACTTTAAAAAACAGCAGTGTAGAAAATTTATTTCTAATTCATACCCTGTAGCATCAGAAAAGCAGCCTCAGAAGAGCACACAGTATGTTTAAATGATGCCTCTCGGCTTGGATGCCACTTCCACCTACTGCTCTGAAACAACCAAGCAACAGAGAAACAGCTGAGGAGTAACTGAGAAAGTGTTGAACTCTTGAGCAGGAAACATTTTCCCATCAGTGTTACCTACTGCTGTTTGGCCCAGGATAGCTCTCCTTTACTGCCACAGGTCCAAATTCACTTCCTAGAGAGGTTTACACACCCACTAGGTATTTCCTCCAGCATGAGAAAGTCCCAGAAGTTTGGGATTCAGTTCAACTCATTTTCCCTATTGCCAGTGACTCGCTAAACTTCCACTGCCTTGTATAAAGGGCTGGGCTTTAAAAAAAACCCCAACAAACCAACAAAAAAAAAAAAAAAAACAACAACCACACCAAACCACCAGATAAATAAATCTTCTCCTTTGAAGACCCACTCACCTAGGCAGGAACAGCCCATGGCTGGTGCTGACCGACCTCACCTCACCAACAACGGGGGAACAAGCTGAGGCTTTGACCCTCTAACCTGATTCATTTCCTTGCCTTCAGTCACTCTGCTCCCCTTGATGTTACAGGGAAGTCTTTCTCTGCTAATGCATTCATAAAATCTCCCGTTCCTGGCGGTGAGGTGGCCGCGCAGGGCACTCGCACCCTCTTGTGGTGCTCAGAAGGCGACCTACAGGCAGCCTGAGCTTAGGCTGGCCGGCCCACTCCCCCAGCCATCCCGTTCTCCCAGGCATCCCCCCACTGCCCTAAGAATCCTGCTCCCCCAGGAATCCACCTTACTTCCCCAGGCATCCTGCTTCCTCGGGCATCCATCCCTCTGCCCCGAGCATCCTGCTCCCTCAGGCATCTATCCCTCTTTCCCAGGACATCCTTCCCCAAATATACCTCTCCTCCAGGCATCCCACTCTCCCAGGCATCCTGCTTCCCTAGGTATCCATCCTGCTCCCTGAATCATACTACTTCCTCAGGCATTCATCCTACTCCCCCAGACATCCATCCTGCTCCCCTAGGCATTGCCCTGCCCAGCTCCTTGTCCAGAGGGCTGGTCAGAGCCCAACCCAGCCAGCAGGGTCTGGGAAAAGTCTCTGTTGATGAGCTCAAGCAGCTTTGAATTAGCTGCTGGTTAGGTGTATGTCCATAAGGTAAGTAAGGTATGTCCATAAAATGATGAAAATATGTCTTTTTGAAAGATTTAATCTTAGCCAATAATCTTTGTTACTCCCTAAAGTCTCAGACTGAAAAATCTAACTCCATTATCACAGTCACAGGCAAATCACAGCTCACTGAAGAGCTCAACAGCTATTAAACAGCTTTGCCTGATCCTCATCCTTATCTTTAGCTCTCACACACTGACTGGCTAGATGGACAGACAACAAATTTTAAGGAAGTGGTACAATAAATGAATTTTCATAGATGCCTTTCTAATATCTCTGCATTTCACTTTCATTTAAAGTGGGCTTTCATTTTAAAGCCTAAAAGGGAACAAAATACCAAACATTTAATGTGAAAATAACAACATCTGCTCTCAAAGATATAGAAAAAGAGTATTTCAATAACAAGTTCTAACAGTGTTATTTGTTGCTTAATAAATAATAATTTTTTTTCTCAAATAGCTCCATTAATCTACTGTACCCTAAGGATTTTATGTTAATTGTGTTATTTCCAATTAATTTAGTATACTCTCTGCCATTTCAATTCATATGTAAACTGCAAATTAACTTATAATGGAAAGCCTAGTGGTACAATTATGTTGTATCAGCTGGGGTTGTGTTTTACCAGTTTGGGTAGTTTCAGTCATTCAGTTGTCATAATTAGAGCTTCAACTCTCGAATAAATGCCACAGATGAAACGGGAAAGCCACAGAGATAATGTCCCAGAAAAGTCCCCCTGCTTCTTTCTGTTATGAATCATAGACATGTTTAGTGTTGTGGGGCTCTTTAGTTTTGAGGAGGCTGAGTGGATCATATTAATCTCTATAAATAGCTGAGTGGTGGCTGTCAAGATGAAGGTGCCAGGCTCTTTGGTGATGCCCAGTGAGAGGACAAGGAATAACAGGTATGAGCTAGAACACAAGAGGGTCCACCTCAGCATGAGGATAAACTTCTTTACTATGAGGGTGATGGAGTGCTGGAACACGCTGAACAGAGAGGTTGTGGAGTCTCCTTCTCTGAAGACTTTCAAAACCCCCCTGGATGTGTTCCTGTGTGGCCTGCCCTAGGGGTCCTGCTCTGGCAAGGACATTGGACAACATGATCTGTAGATGTCCCTTCCAACCACTAACACTATATGATTCTATGATTCTATAAAGTGGTTGATTCCACCAGAAGACTTGATAAAGTGATGTCAAGGACCTTACAAGTCCTTAAATGTCCTTTGTGGTGAACAGGTGCCTCTTTCAGCTTGCCTTTGATACAGTAGAGTCAGAAAAAAAGAAATATTGGGTTTTTGCAACATACTGCATTAGCTCTAGTCTTGCCAATAAGATGTCAATAATCCAGAGATTGCCACTGAACCAGCAGAGTAATAAAGAGCTATGTCTAATGCAACTCTGTAGCATGACAGCAGTTCTCTCCATGATCTAAATCAGAGTATCTGCTACACTGTAAACCAGAAAAGTATTCATCTTTGGGGAACTTTAGTTTTCTAGTATTCCAAATCTGGGAACCTGCTGTGTTTTCCAAAGCTCTGTGGAAAATTCATGCTTTGGGAGTTTTGCTTTCTACATTCTTTAGCAGTATTCCCAAACTCAAGGGGGGGGGGGGCGAAAAGGCGGGGGAGGGAAAATTATCAAATATTTGAATATTTTTGTAAATAACAATTTCTGCTCTTTGAGAAAATATTCCTTAGCCCCAGTTTCAAAACAAATCAGACACAGACACCTCATTAAAATGTTGTGCCTATTAATCTGTAATAATCTATCAGTCAAAAGCAGCCCCTATGTTTATTAAGTATCCTGAAGGATAGCCATTAAATCATGTCATGTCACTAGATAACTCTGCCAAGAGAAAAAGTTTCTTTTTTCCAGCTAAGAAATCCCCATCAGTGGTCACCTGTCTTTTATGGTGGTGTGGGTTTATGATCTTTGCTCTCAATCATTAATAAGTGAACAAGAGATGTTGAAAGCAGCTAGTAATCACTGTTTCATTTTAAACTCCAGTGATTTGGGAAGTACTTGGTTACAGCTGATATCAAACCACATGAAGCATTAAAGAACAGACCCAGGGAACACACCTCTGTGATGGTGAAAATTAGTCCTAACTTTAGGAGGCCAGCATTTTCCAGGTTTCAGAGGGCAGGAAAACTATGTTAACAATCACAGTATCTACCAGAGCTTTGATGTAGCCACACTTAATTGACCATCTTGTTAACTATACTTCGCAGTGTGGCTCCCTGAGTCATAAAACTGTTCAAAAGCAGCATCAAAACAAATGAAGCATCCTCACACATCCTTTAGTTCCAGTGGGTCCTCTGTGACCTCTCAGCTCTTGGTTTAAGGACATCCCAAGACCTGTGACAGGGGCCATTGTGCAGAGCCCTACTGCCTGTGAGAGTTCACCTGGACAAGAGCTATAGAGGAGGGCTGAGACTAACAAAGCCAATGAGTCATGCTCTTGAAGCACTCAGAAAATACAAACAGAAGATGCCAAACATCTGCAATCAAAAAATTAGTCCAGTTAATGCATTTCAAAGTGTTTGCTGCAAGGCACAGAATGACAGTGTGGTAGAGGTTGGAATGGACCTCTGGAGATCATCCAGTCCAGCCCCTGTGCTGGAGCAGGGTTACCCAGAGCAGTTTTCCCAGGATTGCAATGTCCAGGTGGGTTTGGAATTTCTCCAGAGAAGGAGGATACACAACCACTCTGGGCAGCCTGCTCGAGGGCTCTGGCACCCTCACAGGTAAGATTTTACTCTTGATCAAATGGAACCTCCTGGGTTCCAGTTTGTGCCACTTGCCCTGCCACTGAACACCACTGTAAAGGCTCTGGCCCCATCCTCTTGACCCTAGCTCTTTAGATGCTGATCAGCATTAGTAAGATCCCCTCCTAGCTGTCCCTTCTCCAGGCTTAACAGACCCAGATCTCTTAGTCTTTCCTCCTCACAGAGATGCTCCAGTCCCCCAGCATCTTTGTGCACTCTGCTGCACTCTCTCCAGTAGTTCTTTGTCTTTCTTGAAGTGGGGAGGCTAGAGTTGGGCACAGTACTCCAAAAGTGGCCTCAGAAGGGCAGAGTAGAGCAAGAGGAGAACCTCCCTCAACCTGCTGGCCACATTCTTCATGCATCCCAGGCACCATCATCCTTCTTGGCCCTCAGGACACATTGCTGGCTCATGGTGAACTTGTCCACCAGGTCTCCCAGGTTCTTCTTTGTGCAGCTGCTTTCCATCAAGTTAGCTCCTCACCCCTCACTGGTGCAGGGGGTTATTCCCCACCAACTGCAGGACTCTACACTTGTCCTTGTTGAACTTCATTAGGTTTGTCCCTGCCAAACTCTCCAGCCTGTCCAGGTCTCACTGAATGACATCACAGCCACTGGGTGTCAGCAGCATCTTCCACATCTGTATCATCAACAAACTGGCTGAGGGTCCATTCTGTCCCTTCATCCAAGTCACTGATGAATATGTCAAATGTGACTGGACCCAGTCCTAACCCCTGGGAAACACCAGTAGCTACAGGTCTCCAACTAGACTGCATCATTGTTCACAGCCCTTTGATCTCTGGAAATAAGAGGGTGGCCCTGAGAAAGGCACAGTTTGGATGTAGGGTCTCAGAAAGAAGCCACTGCTGGGTGTCTTTGGCCATCTGGATATAAAGTTGGTTGTCATGTCCTTAACCCACTCAAACGTTGGATTTTCAATAACATGATGGCTCATTTGGGCACAGAATCAGATGAAATATAAAGCTGCTATTCTTGAAATTGCCCTTTATCCTCCCAGCTCAGTCCTGCACACAAAACAGTAGTGCTCTGTTTCTAAGTTGGCTCCAAATCACTGGTGTGTTTCTCATTTATAAAACACTTTTTACAGCTTAATTGGGACCAGTTTCATTCTCAGATTCTCAACTCCTTACCAAACCAGTTAAGAGCCCAATTGACTGGAACCAGTCAGAAAGAGGCTCTTTTGGAGCCTTTACAATATGTCACATAAATTGGGGTTCAGGGACTTGTAAAAAATTATTTATATTATAGTTAACTAGAATATTATTCACATGATAAGAGTCCCATGCACATTATGACATAATGGACTATAGATGCTTGGAAGAAGAATTCGTACTTTATGGCCTGAAGTCCAACAAACCTTTTACCCTGCAATATGGTCCATGGCTTAGTGCATAAGCCCAATATCATACCAGCAGAGGAACCTGGACATCTGAGATGCTCGTGACTTGTTCAGTCATCTAATTCTGTCCTCTACATATCTAACAGTGTTCATGAGTGTCTCATGAACATGTCTCACCTAATCTTGTCACAATTGTTAAATCAAGCTTCTCCATCACTTTGGGCTGGTTAGAAAGATGGGGACAATCTTTTTAGCAGGTAGTGTTGCCACAGGAAAAGGAGCGATGGTTTTAAACTAAAAGAAGGAGATTCAGACTGAGGTGTGGAGAAACACCAGCACAGGCTGTCCAGAGAGGTGATAGAAGCCCCAGCCCTGAAAACATTTCAGGTTAGTTTGAATGGGGCTCTGAGGAACTTGATCTAGTTGAAGATGTCCCAGCTGATTGCAGGGGAGTTGGACTAGATGACTTTTAAAGTTCACTTCCAAGCCAAACCATTCTATGACTGATTCTATCATTCTGTGATCATTTCCCTTTGAAGACTGGACAAAGTGACTGACTTTTATATAGACATGTCTTCAGGGTTCCCCTCTAACCCCTCCTCATGAATGCCAGGAAATCTCTTTTTCTCTGAGCTGTAAATATGAATAGTCAAATATTGTGGAGTCTTTTGTGCAAATGTAACTCCTATATATTTTTCAGCTGTGGCTCTCCAGTAATATAGCACAAATGATAACTGGGGGGGAAAAAAATATGTTCTGCATAAATAATCAATACAGACACCTTTCTCTTGAAGGTTTTTAGTGCCTGTAGAGTTCAGGTATGTGAACTGAATGAATCAAGAGGCCAAGGAGGGAACAGTGGCAGCATTTGGTGGGGTTTGGCCACTCTGAGGTGGCAGGACTGGACTTGTGACTTCCATTCCACCATATTAACCAACAGAAGGTCACAGTGAAAAGATGCCTTCATATCTCACTCCTCCAATTCTCCACATCCACTATCTGTGTTGTCTCAAGAAATTTTTACTCCTGGGGAGCAGGGAGTGTTGATATGTATTCATGCCTCCAGATCTTCATGGAGGCTTCCAGCAGAACTTACAATACAAATCATAAATAATAAAATCAGAACATTTTGCTGGGGAGTTGTCTTGGCATTGCTAGTCCTATAAACAAAAGTGTTCTTTATTTTACTTACCAAAAAAGTATGTCTTGAGAACCTGTCAGAAACACAAAGGAGATCTTACACATTTTCTATCATGAGACTTTCAACCCAATCCTCCTACCTTATATGTTGTTAGCAAGTCAATCATCTCCTAACTTCTCTGGGAGCAGATCTAAGCCTTGCATTTCTTTTACAGACAAAATGCTATCATCACAATATACTGCATATGTTCATTGCAATCACATAAGGGATCTCTAGTTCTCAGGAGGGAGGAATTTCCTTCCAGAATTTTCATATAATTTATGGTGGCAATTTTTCTTCTATCAGCTTTAAAAAAATAAATGCCTGATATGCGAAGATATATAAAGTCATAGTTCTTAGTCACAGTTCAAGGATGCACACACATAAGTAAATCTAGATTTCATAGACTCATGGAATCACTTAGGTTGAAACAGAGTTGTAAGATCATCAAGCCCAACTGTTAAACCAGCACTGTCAAATCCACCACTAAACCACATCCCTCAGCACCACATCTAAACATCTATTCAAATCCCTCCAGGGATGGTGACTCCACCACATTCCTGGGCAGCCTGCTCCAGGGCTTGACAACACTCTCAGGAAAGAAATTTTTTCCTAATGTTCAACCTAAACCTCTCCTGGCACAACTTGAGGCTGTTTCCTCTTGTCCTATCACTTCCTACTGGGGAGAACAGACCAACACCCCTTTCAGAGAGTTGTAGAAAGCAATGTCTCCCCTCAGTTTCCTTTTGTCCAGATTACACAGTCCCAGTTCTCTCAGATGCTCCTCATGAGACCTGTTCTCTAGACCCTTCACCAGATTTTTTCCCTTCTTCAAACCTGCTCCAGCACCTCAGTGTCCTTCTTGTCATGACAGACCCAAAGCAGAACCAAGTATTAGAGGTGTGGCCTCACCAGTGCTGAGTACAGGGGGACAATCACTGCTCTATTCTTTTCTGGTTTAGCTGCAGGTAAAATATGTTTACATGGTCTAAGACTTTCAGTGTGCAGTCACATTGTAAAGAAAAAGAAAAAATATAGATATGAATGCATAGGGGTATATAAAAGCTAAGGAACTGTTCTGCACCAGACTTCCAAGCCTGACAAGTTCCTGTTATGGCAGGTCAATGACACAGCAAAACCTACAACATCTGACACATTCTTGTCCTGTTGCTAGGCACCACTGAAAAGAGTCTGACCCCATCTTTTTGATCCCCACCCTTCAGGTATTTATAAGCACCTAGATTCAGCGTCAGTGCAGCAAGAGTCATTCTGGTTTCATAGTTGTAGTAGTTGTAGTTTTAAGCATTGTAGTCTCCTTCATTAGTATTGTAGCCCATCAGTCACCACACATGAGGCTCTGGCAATGTCCTTGGGTCACCACCTACTGCACCCCAGCAACCTCCAGGGTAATGCAGCCACACCTAAAGATGAACTCTACATCCTTGTGTGGGTTGCGTGATGTTAGAGATGTAGGAGCTGTGTTTGTTTGCAGAAAGCACTCTACTAAACTTACTGCTAAATGTCACACTAAAGACTAGAACCAGAAAGCTGACAGAAAGCACACCATGATCTCCTTCTGCTCCAGCAGAAGCATGTAACAGATGTGCACGTTGATACACAAACACACTGATGAGTGGCACCAAAGAATCTGATTTCTGTAGGCAAAGCATTTTCAGAAAGCCCAAAAGGGGCTACTATGCACAGAAAAGGAATTGTCTGAGGGTAAAGAAACATTATTTCAGAATAAACAGCCTTGAGGTGAGAGTAGATTGTTTTGCTCCAGAAAAGAGAAGAATGCAGAGTACATATGTAGATATGATGTTGAAACTAACCTCTTCCTTCACAAAAGGCAGCTTTTTCCCCACAACTTTGTGACTACCTTCTGCATGGACAATTACCTTAAAGTGTATCATATTGATCTGCAATACACTTTGCAAATGTCAATATATCCCTAGTCTCACTGCCCACAGCACATGAGGAAATCAAATGAAAATGAGTCTGGGCTTAATGACATGTAACCATCTTGGATGAATAATGTATACATGGTCAATCCTCAATACTCAGGAGACCATCAACCCAACTTTAATGTTTGAGATAAGCAACTATATGTTTTAGATTTATCACTTGAGCCCTAATGCACTTGCCAAAGGACATTAATATTTAAATATAACAAAAATATACTATCAGCAGAAAACTAGGCAGGGTTGCAGTTAGGGAAGTTCTCTTTGTTAAGCCTTAACACTTAGCTGTTATTCTGGAGAATTTAGGAAAACTACTGCTCTTTTCACCTGATTCCATGCTATAAAAGATATTTAACTTCCTCTCTTTAGCCAAGAAGCACATGCTGAAGCCAGTTGGTAGGTAGCTGTGATACAGCTGAGGGTCCTCTGTAACATCTGATATATATGAATTGATTTAGAAAAGACACAAAGATGACTGCTTAAGTCACGAGACCTCAAAACAGAAAAAGGGTGTCAAGGGTAGGGTTTGGCCAGGTGTGGCCCAGTATGCCATAGCAATGACTGTAATGAGTGACAGAGGCTCTCTATGAACCCTTCTGCTTTCCCAAAGGGAAAATAAAGGGAAAAAGGGAAAGAAAATGAAAACAGCTTTAATGGACATAATAAAAATAAAATAGATACAAATATCAAACCAAACTCCTGATGGCAATTATGTCACTGTCAACACTGATGCTGGGGGCACACACTGGGGAAGTCCACACTGGACTCAGTGGCAGATGAGAATGGGAATGAGGAGCTGGATTCTGGAACTGGATTCAGGAACACACAGATAGTAGAATGGACAGAGTCCTCCTTGGACAACAGCCATAGAAGAAGAGGCTTGACCCTGGTGATCCCTCAGCTTTATACTTAAGATGACATCCATTGGATGGAATCCCTTCTTGGGCTGTTTAGGATCACCTGTCACACACACACAGAATCACCAAGGTTGAAGAGACCTCAAAGATCATCAAGTCCAACCCATCAGTCCAGACCTCATGACTAAACCATGGCACCAATCCTGCCTTCTCCTCCCTGCAGGTGCCACCTCTTGCTTTCTGCACCCCAATGTGGTACAAAACTATGTGCCACTGACCTTGGTCTGCTCAACAGCAAGTCTAAGCCAGAGACTTCCTGCAGCCCAGCCCTTAGCAGTAACTCTCCCCATCAGTGTTCTCTCTCCTCAAAGCAGCCACTGGCTGTGCAAATTTACCCTGAACTTCACAAAGTGCCCTCACTGAGCACAGACTGAGCTGAAAATTCAAAGCACTGAACAGAACTGGTTCTGTTCTAGCTCAAACCAGGACAAGAGAGTAACACAGAATAAGCAGTGTCTAGATGAGAAGCTGTAATAACAACATTCATTATGAAACAAACAACAGCTTTTATTATTCTTCTGGAAACAGTCAAAACCATAACACAGCTCCTACAGACTGGATTTGACTCAGTCTTTATTTGCTGAGTAGTTAATGTGGCACTTTGGGAAGTAACTGCTGGAACAGGTACTGAAGGAGTAACACTCAGTATTTGTCTCCAGACTGCCTGGCAGGATTGATTCAACTTTGTTTAGGAGACACTGCCACTCTTGGTGAAAATACTCAAACAGCAAACCTAGTGTACATTTGGCCATACATTAAGATTCTTGGTGGAGACATTGGTTTCTTCTGCTCCACTGCTCTCCCAGGACAGTAGAGAGATTGGTTTCACATTTATGAGTGCAAAGAGTTAAGAAGTATTTCTTCAGATCTGAACTGTGTGGTAGAACAATGTGCTCCACTATGCCATGAAGTCCAAAAAGAGCTCTTTTATGTTGTTTTATGTATAATTTATATATAGTTTATTAACCATACTCAATAGAGTATGGTTAATAAATAATATGCTTTCTGATAGCTGGCTGCCCTGTTCATTAGAAGCTTAATATAAAGAAATACTGAGCAAGAACAAACAATTCTGATCATCTTCGGCTGCTGGGTCTAACAAATCAAGGTCTCCAAGTTTATAGATGGATTCCAGTCACAGTAAAAAAAAATAAATTTACCACTACAAGTTGGCAAACTCACATGTCCCACTGTTTTCTCCAAGGTGCTCTAAAAGGACCCACAAGGAACAATCCTCACAGCAGGTGTCATGGTTTAAAGCAGCAAGGAGAGTGTGACTCCAAGCAGTTGGCTAATTCCTCTTGAAACCTCTCTGAGATCATTAAGGTGCATATTTGTCTAAATAACATCTGTGGAACTCTAAAAGTAAAATATTACCCAAACTGTATTTTTTATATATCTACATATATAATACATATATGAATAATATATGGTTTAATGGAGCACAGCATGTTTTCTACAGTCTCCTTTGTCCAAAAGGGAAAGATTGAAGTCATCCTTCAGAGTTCTTCCCAAAGCACTAGACTAGGCCTGGATCATAAAATGGAAGTATTTTATTGCTCCACAGATATGAGTAGGCTGCTACTGCACAGGACCTGGCCCTGGCATTTGCATCCAGTTAGAAATAATTTGTGAGCTATAATTTACAACAGAAAATTAAACTCCCTGTTTGGAGAAGCCCCATCATTGAGTGCTGCAGCCTTCGATGCAGATTGAAGAGAATAGCAAGCATGGACCCAGGGTGGTGATTAATCTTCATGCACAAAAATGCCATCTACTCTATATTATAAATCCTTGAATTTTTATTCATCACTTGGAGGGAAAATAAAAAAGAAAGAAGAATAATATTATCATTCACCTGCTCTAGGTGACCCTGCCTTAGCAGGGAGGTTGGAGTCCAGACATCCCTTCCAACCTCTACCATTCTGTGATTCCATGATTCACATATCAGTGTATTTTATATCAAATTACAAGAAAAATTAATCCTAACTGAGAAAACAAACGAACAAACAAAGAAAAACACACTAGGAAATCTCTGACCGATATCTGTTAAGATCTTTCTTATGGAAGATAATAAAAATATTCTCACTGCTTTAAAAGATTTTGTTCATATTCTGTTATTATTTTTTTCATCTTACCAATCTACTCTGTTTTTTGGTGTGTTTTTTCAATTGTGCCTCCAAACAAGGTATAAGGACTTGGGGATTCTGGTGTATGAAAAGCTGGACATGAGCCAGCAATGTCACTTGCAGTTCAGACTGCAACCATGTCCTGTGCTGCATCCAAAACAGCATGGGCAGCAGGTGGAGGGAGAGGATTCTGCCCCTCTGCTCCATCCTCAGCACAGGAGAGACATGGACATGTTGGAGCAGATCTAGAGGAGGCCACCAAAATAATCACAGGATCCAAGGGCAGCAACCTTTCTGCCATGAGGACAGGCTGAGATAGTTGGGCTTGTTCAGCCTGGAGAAGAGAAGGCTCTGGGGAGAACTTATTGTGGCCTTTCAGTACTTAAAGGGTCATACAGAAAACTTAGAGCCACAGGATATGGTTTCAAACTAACAGAGGGGAGATTTTGACTAGATAGAAGGAAGAAATTTTTTACACTAAGAGTGATAAAATACTGGAGCAAGTTGCCCAGAGCAGTGGTGGAAGCCCTGGAGGCATTCAATATCAGCATATCTCGGGCTCTGAGCAACCTGAGCTAGCTGAAGATGTCCCTGTTCGCTGCGGGGGAGTTGGGCTAGATGACCTTCAAAGGTCCCTTACAACCCAAAGCAGTCTATTATTCTATATATGTAAAACATTTGTAACTGATTTTCGTGCTTCACACAGAACATCTTATAAAAGTCTTTAGTCACAGATCATTAAACTACGAAATGACAAATAAGGAACAAATTACACAAATATGTGACCAAACACATTCAATCAAAAAAGAAAAAGGAAAAAACAACAACACACCCAAACCAAATAACAAATCAAGATGGCAAAGGGCAAAGATACTTCAGGGAGTCAAGGAGAAAATGTAAGATATTTGTTTTCCACTTTAGAAAGAGATGCAAAGTAATGCAAAGGCACTGTCTATTAATTAGACTACATTACAATGCAGTGATGTTAAGACGTAGCATTGACTAAGATTCTAAGACATTCACCAAGTCATAAGTCGTCTCTTCCACTACCTTTTCAAGGGAAAATCTTTCCTTTTATACCCCATAATTTACTCACAGGTCATCCTCTTTAAAAACTGTCTACTTCATAAAGACTCTAAATGGGTTTTCTAAGACTTAACAAGAACATCTCCCTAAGAGCTTTTATGTTACAAATTGCTAAAATGGTTGAGGTCTCCTTTCAGGCTGGTGATATACTGAAGTCCTGAGCTATACAAAATTATTCCATAATAATTTTGCACAGTAAGAGAATTCAAATCAATCTACCATTTAACAGGGAAACTGCTTATACATGAATGTTTAACTTACACCACATCTTCTGGGAAGAGATTAATATTCTCAGCAAGGAAGATGAGGCAATAATTTATTTTATAGCCATTCAAGTTTAAAGATTTTTAAAGATGAGACATGGTTGTTATCTCATAGAATCATCTCAAGTCATCTGGAAGGAAATTTTTGATGGGACTACAGAGGTATTTTATAAAATAAGCTGAATATATGACAACTGCAAATCAGTGTAAAAGATTGTTCTAAGCAATAAAAACATCCAGTTAGATAATAAAATTTAAGAATCATAGAAAACTGAGCTTGAAAGAGAACATGAAGATTATAGTTTATAGAAGCATCAAATCATAGAACAGTTTGAGCAGGAAGTTTCAACCACTCAGTCACAGGCAGGAATACCTTTCATTAGACCAAGGTGATCAAAGCCCCATCCAACCAGGCTTTGTACACTTCCAGGGATGGGGCAACCACACCTTCACTGGGCAGCCTGTCCTAGTGCCTCCCAAAACTTTCAGTGAAGAAACTTTTCCTAATATCCAACCTAAACCTCTCCTGGCACTCGAGGCCATTTCCTCTTGTCCTGTTGCTTGTTACTTGGGAGAAGAGACCAACCCCCACCTCACTCCAATATCCTTTCAAGGAGTTGTGGAGGGTGATGAGGTCTCCTGTCAGCTTCCTTTTCTCCAGACTAAACAACCTCAGTTCCTTCAGACATTCCTCACATGACTTGTGCTCTAGGCTCTTCATCAGCTTCATTTCCCTTCTTTGGACATGCTTCAAGACCTCAGTGTCCTTCTTGTAGTGAGGAGCCCAAAACTGAACACAGTATTAGAGGTATGGCCTCACCACTGTTGAGTACAGGGGGACAATTGCTGCCCTAGTTCTGGCTGGTCACATTAGTGCTAAGCCAGGTTTATTGATGACTAAAAAAGAAGTTTTTAAGAAAGATAACTTTTCACTCATACTTAATGTTGAGTTTAGACATGTAAGCCTAAAAAAACGTATTTCACACAGTCCAGAACTCAATACTACAGTTAAACAAGCAGAGTTACACAGTCAAGGAACTTTTAAATGAGTTTGTTACATTCCTAACTTGTGAGGTCTCCTGGGTAATCTTTTCCAAGTTGCAGGAACATAATGGATGTGTTAATGATGCATTCATGTAGCTTGGCTGTATTTCCCTTTATTAAAGTTATATCATCCAATTGCAGCACAGTTCACCCTAAATCCCAAACCCAAAGCTCTACAATCGGTTAAAAAATACATTCAGAATGAATGGGATCCAAATGACATAGCTTCTCAAAGCCAATACACATGTAAAATGAACCCTCTCATTTCTGTAGGGATAAGTCAAGCTTAAAATGACATTACAGAGAACATTTATTTTTGCCCTGTACGGAAATATCACCTCTCTTCTGAAGAGGGAACAGAACCTGTTCTTTCTGTGCAAAATGTGAAAGGTTTCACCTAGGACAGTACAAGATGGGGCCAAGGAGGTAAAGACTATATGAACCTACCGGAAACTGCAAAGGAAGTCCTGAAATGAGGCACAATAATTTGAGGATTTAATCTTGTTCCAATTCAAATCAATGGACAAATGCCTTACATTTCCTTTTTTTTAAATTTCCTATTAGAAATTGTTTGTGTTACTTACATCTTATGAAACCCTTCTTTGTGTTTAAGTTGGCCAGTAACGAGGTTTTCATTTTGGTGACCCTTCGATTGGAGACTCTGTTCCGGTTGGAGATCCAGCTCATCCCCACATCATTTTAAACAGAACCAGAAGTCTTTCTGTCATCTCATGTGTGTTTTAAGTGGTTACCATTGGCTTACAGTTAGAACTTTCCAGTCCTTGTTTCCTTAAAGTGTATATGAGATGTGGGGGTCTATTTAAATTTGGCAGAGCTGAGAGTGGAAGAAGAAAATAAAAAGTTGAGCGTAGAAACAAGTATTATATACATGTGTGTGTAATATTATCAGGGGAAAATAATCTTACCTGAAACAAGGAGATTAAATGAAAACAAGAAAAGTTTCAAAATCTACAGAACAATTCCAGAGGAGTTAACAAATGAGCTAATTGGACATAATTTGTAACAAAATAAGGTAACAGAAAATCAATTCACTTTGCTCTGCATAGAGGCTTTTTGGGATCTAAACATTTACTCTTTGCCCATCTTTCTCACCCTCTCTCTGACTCTTTAATTATTTTCAGACTTAAATGGCTCTTAACTGGGAAAACAGCAGAAATTTGTGCAGAATTGGAGGAATTTTTAAAAGGTGATGGAAGGAAAGAGTTGTTTAACATAGAAAAACAAAATCAAGTAAAAAAAAATCATGTGGTATGACTAAATAAGAACAAGAAGAAGATGCAATTAGGTTGTAGAAATTGATAAGATGTGAAAAAAATAATGAGGCGAATCATTTATTCTGTGAGGTACAAATAAGAATATTTAGAAAGCAGAATGGAGAAAACTGGGGGCAATGCTCTTCAGGTTGGATACTACGGAAAATGTCTTCACAAAATGGTTGTCAAGCCCTGAAACAGGAAAGTGGTGGAATAACCATCCCTGGAGAGATTTTAAAGGTGTGTAGATGTGGTGCTGAGGGACAAGGTTTCGTGGTGATTTGGTAGTGTTGGATTCATGGTTGGATGTGGTGATCTTAAAGGCTTCTTCCTACCAAAATGATTTTATGATTCCATGACATGAAGCTGACCAAAGGTGTGAAACAGCCTCCCAAGGCAGACCTGGCATCCTAGCCCCTGACCTTCCAAATCTGTCCTGAACAAAGCAACTAAAATGAAGAGAACAATCTGCAGTATCAGGGAAAACATAACGACTGAGGAGAGGGTAGAGACAACTTCTTACCCTATCTGAGTAGAGCCAGCATAGGAAGTCTGTTAGGCAAACCACATCCAGCCTAACAGCAGAAGGTACACAATGAAAAAGAAGAGCTTCAGGATGTACATCTAACATCTTCCCTGCCTGAAACTCTAGGACTGCAAGACTGAAGCACCTGTTAAGAGACTAAGGACTGTGGGTAGTGTGTCCATTCTGCTCTAGGTCTATCATATCATTCTGTCCAGACAGAAATTTAAATTAGTATGAAACATCTCTTTCAACAAGATTTCGAAAACACTGTGCCAAGGAGTATATCAATGGTTATACAGTGCCCTGCAGCTAACACTTTCAGCAGTATAACAGCATTTGTTTCATTTACTGGTTAACTAGAATTTTTTTTTAACAAAAAATAGTTTCTGTATTTGCATTTTTATCAGGGCCACAAAAATGATCCAAAGGCTGGAATCCCTCTGCTGTGAGGACAGGCTGGGACAGTTGGGGTTGTTCAGCCTGGAGGAGAGAAGGCTCCAGCGAGACCTTCTTGTGTTATTTCAGTACTTACAGGGACTTAGAAGAAAGGTGTGGACAGACTTTTTAGCAGGGTCTGCTGTGACAGCACAACAGTGATGGTTTAAAATGAAAAGAGGGAAGTTCAGACTGGATAGAAGAAAGAAATTCTTTACACTGAGGGTGGTGAAACACAGGCTTAGGCTGCCCAGAGAGGTGGCAGAAGCCCCATCCCTGGAAACACTCCAGGTCAGGTTCAAAAGACCTCTGAGCAACCTGATCTAGTTGAAGATGTCCGTGCTCACTAGAAAGGGGCTGGACCAGATGACCTTTCAAGGTCTTTTCCAACCTAAACTATGATTCTTGTGGGTTTTAAATTAAGCCCTTATAGCTATGGCTAATGGGCTTTTAAATAACTTCCAGTGCTCTCCTGAAGGCCAGCATCCTTCCTAAACAAAAATACACATATTTTTGAAACCACTGACTATTCAAATAACAATCTAATACGATGAGACAACAGCAGTCAAAACAATGTTGGCTAACATTCATCACTGCAGCTCAGCAAGGCTCCACTGATGACTACAGAACAAGTCAGTACACATTTACATCCTGACTGATAAGTCAAGTTATGCTGAACTTGTTTTCATTAAATATATATATATATCAGATGAGAGGTGATACTGTACTTCAGAGCAGAATGAACGAGTTATGGCACTACAAGCACATTTCCTCTAAATTACATAAAGTATCAAAGTGATTTAGGTAGAGCTACTTCATTCATCTGTTTGTATCTCCATACGGTCACAAGTTAATGGAGGAGCTATAAGCCCCATACTCTTTGGTTTAATGTCTCTTCCAAATAGCTTTAATTGTGAGGGCGCCAGTCCTTGGAAGCAATTTGAACATTTATTTTATTTCAATCCACTTTATTCCATTATAATTTAAGTCTATATGTGATTTTCATTAATGGTCTTACTGCATGGGTTAGGTTAATCAAAGACTACCACATTAATGATTAGCTCCAGCATTATTACTGGCAGGTATTTTTATCTTTTCCTGGTTGGTTTTAACTGGTGAATGACAGCTCTGCTCAAAGAGCTTTTCTATTTTATTGCTATGGTTTACATCCAGCGCTGCTTGTCTTTCCAAGTGTCATTGATAGTTAACAATGGTCTCTACCCAGAGAACTATAAAGGGCAGCTAGTGATTCACTTTCAAATATTTTCTTTTCCTTTCCCAAGAAGAGATGTAATCATCCAAATAATGGTATTTATATTGCCTTTAAATCAGCTATTTACGAAATAATTCTGTGCTAAGGGACTTTCAGTGGGATTTGATCCATCTTAAAAGAGGCAAAAGCTGAATTAATTCATAGATCTGGCTTGAGTTCAGTAGTCAAAGAAGCCAAAAGAGTTCAGTTACAGAGTACTCATCCAACTCACTGGAGAAAGTGACTGAAAGCAGAAAAAAGAAGCCTGCCTCTTTCTGACATTTGATGCCATTTCAGTTTCTTGAGAATTGGAAGCAAAAGGCAGGCTGCAGTGATACATACTTTTATACTGCATAAATCGAATTGTTCTGCAGTAAAATTCTGCGGAGGGTAATTTGGCTTGTTTAAATATGACACCATGTTGTAAAGCTGCATTTAACAGTCTCGCACCACTTTGCACCACACCAGGTGCTTTCACCAAGAGTCTAAAAGACATTTTTCCATATTAGATAACAGCACAGCCCTCAAGATGGATGAGGAAGAGCTTCAAGCAGGCAATCCCTTACTCTGCTCTCACGAGACACCATCTAAAGCACAGCATCTAGTTCTGGTGCCCCCAGCATAAGAAAGACAACAAACTGCTGGAGCAGGTCCAGAGAAAGGCCGTGAAGATGACCAGAAGGCTGAACCACCTCTCCTATGGAGACAGGACAGGAGATTTGGGGCTGTTCACCCTGGAGAAAAGGCGGCTCCATAAGACCTTATATGGGTCATCCTGTACCTGAAGAAGGCCTACAAGAAAGACATGAAGGAACTTTTTACAAATACTTGTAGTGATAGGATGAGAGGGAATGGATTGAAGATTGAGGAGAGCAGATTTAAACTGGAAATTAGGAAGAAATTCTTTACAGTGAGGGTGGTGAGACACTGGAAGTGGTTGCCCAGGAGGGGTCACGGATGCCCCCTCCCTGGAGATGTTCAAGGCCAGGATGGATGAAGCCTTGAGCAATCGGTCTAGTGGGAAGGTGTCCCTGCCCATGGAAGGGACATTGGACCAAGGTGATCCTTAAGGTCCCTTCCAAACCAAATCATTCTATGAATCTATGACTGCATGAACAATCACACCTGTTCTATAAATCCCTCCATACAGTCATGGTCTGAACCTGTCTCAGAGAGCTTTCTGACAAATGACTGAAAGAAACTGAAATACAAACACACTAACAAAAAAGTTAATTTTTTATGCAAATGAGTTATTCCATGGAGCCGATTCACTAACCCTGCACCACAGGCAACCTCACAAGGAATCTTTTGTTTCTCTTCTTTAATTTGCCATTTTTGCTGGTTAGTTATCGTATGATAATGCTACAAGCTATTCTCCTCCTAAGAACCATGAAGGTCTTGAGAAGGCATTAAAATACTCAAAAAAAATATACTTTAATGAAAAAAAAAAAGAAAAAAAAAGGAAAGATGGTATCATTTCAGCTGCAGGCTGGGGCATAATAAGAATGTAGAAATGAAATGTAATAAAAGTATGTGGAAAAGGAAAAAAGAGTGAACTATAAAATGAGAGTGATAACTGTACTTGATAAGGCAGAGAAAATGTGGTGCTTCATGGGAAGCTAACAAGCAATAAAGAAGGTGAAAGTTAATAGCATTTTGGATGTGTTCAGAACTAATTAAAGGGAAAAGAGTAATGAACTGTGCTGAAAGCAAGAACTATTACAGCAGGACATCAGAAATTACCTTCTTGAGTTGGCTATTTCAGGTTTGCTATAATCAGTCTGGACCCCAAATATAAACTATCTAGTCAAATTCACAGAATCACAGCAGGTTGCCCAGGATCATAATGTCCAGGTGGGCTTGGAACCTCTCCAGAAAAGGAAACTCCACAATCTTTCTGGGAAACCTGGTCCAGTGCTCCTGCACTCTCACAGGAAAGAAGTTTTTCCTTATCTTCAGATGGTTCTAGCTTGTGTCCAATTGACTCTTTTCCTGTCATTGGGCACCATTGTAAAGAGTCTGGTCCCAGTCTCTTGAAATCCACCCTTTAGATATTGATCAGTATTGAGAAGATCCTCTCTCAGACTTCTCCAGGCTAAACAGCCCCAGGTCTCTCAGCCTTTCCTCCTCACAGAGATGCTCCAGTCCCTTCAGCATCTTCATAGGCTCTGCTGTACTCTATCCAATAGTTCCTTGTCTCTCTTGAACTGGGAAGCCCAGAACTGGACCCAAAACTCCAGCTGTGGTCTCACCAGGGCAGAGCAGATGGGGAGAAGAACCTTCTTCAACCTGCTGTCCACACTCTTCTTAATGCACCCCAGAACACCATTTGCCTTCTCGGCACTTGGCCTTTTTGAACCTCATATAGTTTTCTTCAGCCCACTTATCCAGCCTGTCCAGGTCCCTCTGTAGAGCCTTCCTAACCTCAAATAGATCAACACTCCCTCCCAACTTAGTGTCTTCTGTAAACTCACTGACAGTATCCTCAATCCCCTCATCCACATAAGATACTAAAGAGAACTGGCCCCAGAACAGAGCCCTGGGGAACACCACTTGAGATGAGCAGGACTCTTTCACTACTTGAGCGAGGAAAAGAGTATTTTAAATGTACAAAATCTCCTTAGCTTGATGGTTCCTATTGCTTAGGATGGTTCTACAGGCTAGAATCCCCACATGGAAAATTCATTTCACCCTAAAGATTTTCCTAGGAAACCTGATCTCCCAAGTGTATGTGTGAAGATTCCATGAGTACATTTGCAAATGTTAGAATAAATGTCAAAGTAAAAGAAATTAAAGCAATGTGGTGAAAGCTTCCTCTAGTGCATTGAGACAACCTCAGCAGACTGCATAAGATTCCATGGGCAGTGTTAAAGCAATCAGGGTTAAAGCAAACCCAGAAACTATTTAGTTTGACAATGTTTTCTAACCAATATAATCATTTTGTGTCTAGAGGATATTGGCATTTGACATCCAGGCAGAGTGCTTGTGTTTGTTGATCCAATTTGTCATCCTCCTGAATCATATGCTGGAAGGTTTCAGTTGGCACTGCACACAATAGCATTGCCATATCCCACTAGATGAGGTTGCTCAAGGCCTCATCCAACCTGGCCTTGAACACCTGGCGGGGGGGCATCCATGACATCCCTGGGCAACCTGTTCCAGGGCCTCACCACTCTCACTGTAAAGAATTTCTTCCTAATCTCCACTCTAAATGTGCCCTCGTCAAGCTTCGATCTGTTCCCTCTCATCCTGTCACTTCAAGACCTTGTAAAATTCCCTTCCCAGTTTTCTTGTAAGCCTTCTTCAGGTACTGAAAGGCCACAATAAGGTATCCCCAGAGTCTTCTCTTCTTCAGACTGAGCAGCCCCAATTCTCGTAGCCTGTCCCCATAGGAGAGGTGCTCCAGCCCTCTGACCATCTTCATGGCCCCTTCTCTGGACCCACTCCAGCAGTTCCATTCCCTGCTTATACTGCTGAGGGCCCCAGAACTGGATGCACTACTCCAGATGCAGTCTCATGAGAGCAGAGTAGAGGGGAAAAATCACTTCCCTCATCCTGCAGGTCACACTTCTTGTTGCTAATTGCAAAGTATTTTGAGCATGAAACAGAAAGTACTAATAGATCCATGATGATTCTCAGTGTAGTCTCTGAAGGGGATTTTCTTAGATAGAACCTCATAGATATTATCTAGGAGGTTCTTAATGTTTTCTGAATTTATCAAGAACTTCCTTACATGTCACAGGCTAAACGGGTCAGTAGGTAAGCCCAGTTACTCCCACCTGTTACCATACACGCCAGCATGCCTGGGGTTAGATTGCCCAGGTTCCATAAACTCAGTTTGTCTGGGAAACTTCAGAGCTCCAATAGAAGTGCAGGTTGTTCACTCTCTCAGAATTGCTGGACTTACTACACTCACACCACCTGAGCATGAACACTCAGTCCAACATGTCACCAGAGGATTGGATTTACTACACATTTGCAGGCCACCTGTGCTGGGCACATACAATATGCTGAAAACAAACAATAGAAAGTGTATTTCTTTGTCCTTTAACCCATGGTAGTGATATTGTCAGCCACAAAATTGTGCTTGGTAACTGCTGTTTTCAACAAGCTAGGAAAGGGGGAAATCTTTGGGTGATAATAAACCCAAAGCTGAGTATAGGATAACGTATAGACAGAGGGGAAAAACAAGAGGTAAGGACTCATTAATCATCAAATGGAAGGCCTTTGTATCTTATCAAAACAAACAATTAAAGAGAGTGTTACTATCCTGCTTTGAGTTAGAACACAACTAATTCTCTTCAGTGGTTTGATTTCTCAGCTCAGCCTCTGCTCAGTGAGGACACTTTCTGAGGTTCAGGACATGTTTTCACATACAGTGGCTGCTACTAGCAGTGAGAGCACTGATTGGTACAGTTCCTGCCAAGGGCTGGGCTGCTGGAAAGCTCTGGCTTAAAACTTGCTCCTGTGCAAACCAAGGGCACTGTTAAATCTTGTGTGCCACACTGGGGTGCAGAAAGCAAGAGGTGGCACCTGCAGGGAGAAGCAGACAGGACAGGTGACCCTAAACTGATCAACCAGGAATTCCATTCTGTGGATGTCATTGTCCTGAAGGGTCAAACCCCAAAACATGCCCTGGCCTACACAATGGGCTAAGCACCTGTGAATGCGCTATCCTGATCAGTTCCTGGGGTCCAGATGGTCCAGGTAAAATGCATAGCACATGTGATTAACCTTGTAAGCACCCATGAATGTGTAAACCTGGACACTTTCTGGAGTTCACATAAACATGTAACATATGTGATTAACTTTTGACACAGCTGTGAACTGTGTGTGCCCCTGGCCATGTTTGGATATGCCCCATCCTACAGGTCCAGTTATCAGGTTTCTCTGTTACCAAAGGGCATTAATTGTCTTGGGACAGTATTTAAACCAGACGAGAAGTCAGGCAACTTGCCTTGTTCTCACACAGCAAGCAATAAGAGCCAAATGCTGCCCGAGTAGCAGCTGAAAAACTTGTCCTAACAGGCAACAAACTACACCCAGGCCTTGCACCTGGACCAAGGCAGAAAGGGGAAAGCTCCAAGAGAACTGAATCCCAGGAGAACCACAGAAAGGCTACAGCCCAGTAACAGAGTACACAAGAGAAAGAGAGGACCCCTAGCCCTCTCTGAGCCAAGGGCAAGCTCCAAACCATGAACTGGGCATGAGAGGAGAGAGGCCCCTAGCTCTCTCCAAGCCAAGGGCCATGTGAATTGTAGTCACAGCATCTGGGAAGATACTGGACAGAAGAGCGAGACATGAGTCCCCAGCTAACCTGCCACAGAATCCCATTTGAGGGAAACCACAGGTCACAGCACCTTTATTCCCATCTTGAATTGCTGTATTGGAAATTCTTAGATCTGTGCTTAAATCATTTACCTGTCTTCATATGTGGAATGTAATACCCACAAACGAATACCAGAACCTGTAAATATACTTTGTAAACAAGTGGCAGTGGTGTTTGAAGATACCACCAACAGAAAATATTAAATATAAACTATATTAAAATATACATTTTATTACGGTCATCTTCAGTATAAAGCTGAGGAATCATCACAGCCAAACCGCTTCTTCAAATGGATGGTGTCTGAGGAGGACTCTGTCCATTCTGCCTTAGATCCCAGCCCATGAGTTCCTGAATCCAGCTCCTAATCTGGTTCCCATCTAACACTGAGTCCAGTATGGGACTTCCCCAGTGCCTGCCCACAGCATCAGTGGTACAGTGACATGGCTGACATCAAGAGGGGCTGGGTTCAATATTGGTTTTGTATACAGAATCACAGAACGGTTTGCATGGGAAGGGATCTTGAAAGGTCATTTAGACCAGTCCTTCTTCCCTGAGCAGTGACATCTGCAACTAGATGATTTTGCCCAGAGCCCCAAACAACCTGACTATGAATGTTTCCAGGGCTTCTACCACCTCCCTGGGCTATGTGTGTCAATGTTCTACCACCCTCAGTGTAAAAACATGCCTTGGGTAAGCCACTTGTAAATGCAGTACACACCTACTCACCTAAACATGCCATCTCATACACCTGCTGGGGTATTTGCCTTTCTGTTTTAGCACCTATCAACTCTCAACCTGTTTCCTTTTGCCACAGCACAACAGCTCCCAGGAGTTACGCAACTAGTTTTATGCACTAGTGATTGGGGAGGCTTTACAGACCGTCAGCTGAAGTCTCAAATCAGTTGCTATTTGTACACTGACACATGATAAAAGAACAGCCCCTGACAGGTAGGGTTAGCAGACCTGAATATCAACTTGAAATCTGCTCACTAAAGAGAATTCCTGTATTTAAATGTGAAAATTAATGACCTATATTCAGAAAATATTTTTATTACTGTCTCGTGTTTCTGAAAAATTAAGCCAGTGGTTTAGACTTCACATTTAAACTCATTCCTTAAACTTCTGCTTAACTGAGTATCTTTCCTCTTTTTGTTCTTTGTTAAGCATTAAGCTCATGATGCAATTCTGTCCCATGTGTGTTTTAAGTAAAACCAATATTTTTTTTAACATAAAAAAATAGTTTTACTATTTTACTGATCACTTTCAGCTGAGGAACCTAATCCTTCTATTGCCAAAATGTAGTTCAGGAGTTCATTAGCAGATAGGTGCAGGTGTAGACCATACAATGGCTAAAATTACATTTTTCAAGGGCTGCATAAATTGATTTTTTATTAGACTTTCTGAGGCTCACCCAGCTTTTCAAGGTGCACGTTTGAGGGATGAGGAAGTGGTCTAGTCATTTTTTTGGGAAGACTGCAAAAACAATAATGACTAAATTCCCAGAAGCTGGAGTATGTAAAAGGCTGGACAGCCAGACAATGCCTTCTGAGTTCACTGTGGTTGTTTGTTTATTTGAAAGTCAAACCACTACTGCATCAATAAGCAAATGCTGTCTGTTTTTCAGTGTTTAAGAGAATGATGAATGGAAATAGAAAGCAGGATTAAATGTGCTACTTCCCAAGAGGCTTCTATGGAACAGTGAGAAAAATCTTCAAAGTGTGGGCAAAATTCCCACTTCTCATGAAAGCTGCATTATAACTTCCCAGCCTATACTGTACTTGCTCTGTTAGTTGCCAGGAGGGACCTCAGAAGCAGCATTTCCAAAATACTGCTTCCAAGTTTTTACTTGCCCTCAAGATAGCGTGGTTCAATCTGCTTCAGGGTTTCTGTTTTCCCTTCCTGAAGACAAAACTATGGCCTTTTAATAACTGCTGCTGGATCAATTGTCTTCCTGACATCAGTCATCAAAGCCACTCAAGAAAACAGCTCACCAGGCATGGAAAACCAGAACCCATCCAGACTGCAAGGTCTGGAGCACAAGTCCTCTGAATAAACTGGGGTTGTTTAGCCTGAAGAAAAGGAGGCTGAAAGGACAACTTGCTACAACTCCCTGAAAGGAGGTGATAGTGAGGTGGGGGTTGGTTTCTTCTCCCAAGCAGGAAGTGATAGGACAAGAGGAAATAGCCTCAAGTTATGCCAGGAGAGGTTTAGGTTGAACATTTGGAAAAATTTCTTTCCTGAAAGGGTTATCAAGCTCTGGAACAGGATGGCCATGGAAGTGGTGGAGACAATAATACAATAATACAATAATAAACCAGGTTGGAAGAGACCTTCAAGATCATCGCATCCAACCCATCAAACAACTAGATCATGTCACCAAGCACCCCATCAAGTCTCCTCCTGAACACCTCCAATGAAGGTGACTCCACCACCTCCCCAGGCAGCCCATTCCAATGGGGAATCACTCTCTCTGTATAGAACTTCCTCCTAATGTCCAGTCTAAACCTGCCCTGGCACAGCTTGAGACTGTGTCCTCTTGTTCTGGTGCTGGCTGCCTGGGAGAAGAGGCCAACCGCTTCCTGGCTACAACCTCCTTTCAGGTAGTTGTAGAGAGCAATAAGGTCACCCCTGAGTCTCCTCTTCTCCAGGCTAAGCAACCCCAGCTCCCTCAGCCTCTCCTCACAGGGCTTGTGTTCCAAACCCCTCACCAACTTCATTGCCCTTCTCTGGACACGTTCCAGAAAGTCAACATCCTTCCTAAACTGAGGGGCCCAGAACTGGACACAGGACTCAAGGTGTGGCCTAACCAGTGCAGTGTACAGGGGCAGAATGACCTCCCTGCTCCTGCTGGCCACACTGTTCCTGATGCAGGCCAGGATGCCATTGGCCCTCTTGGCTGCCTGGGCACATTGTAGGCTCATGTTCAGCCTCCCATCAACCAGCACCCCCAGGTCCCTCTCTGCCTGGCCGCTCTCCAGCCACTCTGACCCCAGCCTGTAGCACTGCCTGGGGTTGCTGTGGCCAACGTGCAGAACCCGGCACTTGGATGTGTTAAATCTCATGCCGTTGGATTCTGCCCATCTGTCCAGCCTGTCAAGGTCCCTCTGGAGGGACTTGAAAGACATGCAAATGTGGTGCTGAGGGACATGGCTTAGTGGTAGACTTAGTAGTGCTATGTTAATGGTTTGAGTTTAACCCTACAGGTCTTTTCTACCCTAAATTATTCTGTGATTCTACAGCAGACATTTGGATCAATTCATTACAACCACTTAACATAACCCCCTATCTTAGACGATATGCAAAACACGCCACCTCAGGTCTCAAGAAACATGTTGTCTCCATATAGGTGAACTTAAATCAACATGATGCTGCCAAGAGGACTGAAAATAGCTGAGAAACTAAAAATGTAAAAAAACACCCCAACTAAACAAAACCAACCCCAGACCTTATCATACACAAACAATCAAATTAAAGACTAGAAGTAAATAGCAACGAACAAAAAATAAAGGTACTTGTTTTGCACTGCAAAAAAATTAAGAGAGATGCAGGGCTCACCAAAACCTCCTGAGATTACCAGGCAAATATTTTCCCCCTTTTCTTATTACTTAATGTGTGCTAAGTTGAGGGTGTTGAAGAGGTACACATTGTTAAAACAAAGCTTTATCTGTGAGAAGAAATAAGTTTTATGGTGCAATTATAGTTTTCAAAATGGAAATGTACTGCAGCTGTCAGAATTTTCAGTCTGACAACATTCTGAATAATCTGTAAGAAAGTCACTGCTGTGAAAATAATGACTACTGGAGATGAGTAGTTAATGGGATTCTTTTCTGCAATAAAAAGATGATGTCCCCCACACGTGATGAAAAAGAGTTATTCAATTATCTCATTTCTGAGTTAATCTGACATATTGATACACGCTTTCTGAAAGCAGAGAGAGATGGATAGACATTGTTGTGTCATTGGGAACATTCACTCAGCTTTTAAAATCAAATTCTTTGTTTTTCTTAAAGTTTCACTGATTCAATAAGTGTAATTTATAACATTATTTGAAAACCTCAGTAGACTCGTAGGCAGTTTTACAGATGCCTGCTCCATGCCAGTGACTATCACAGAGCAAAGAGAAGTCAGAGGAGGAAGAGGCAGCCTTCCTCCAGCTCTTGGCTAGCATAAAGTCCAGCATAAAAGCTGCAAGAAACTGATTCTCTGGAAAGAGACGATGCTACAAAAATTAATTGAGAAAGTGAGGAATCCAACAGTGAACATAAGGAATCCAAACAGAACTAATTCCAAGAGAATCTCTCAGTGGTGTGCAGAGAGGGTGGAGAAGATTGTCACTTCACTTGCAGAAGAAAGGAAGCCTGGGAAGGGGAAGCACAGAGGGGTCAGGGTTAGGAAGGGCTGGAATCAAGAAACAAGAAAGGAACAAACAGAATAATGGGAAATGAAAAACTGAGCTGATTTTATTGATTTTTTTTTTGTTGTTAAGCTTCAGTGTTGACAGTGGGATCTGGATGTTCTCTCAATGTGGTACCCTGTTGAGATGCTCATGTGGTATAGTATTATGAGGACAAGGAATGAACTATCTGTGGTATTTGGTGTTTACTGTGAGCAGAAAACCTGAACATTAGCCTGGTATGTTTTGAAACATCTCTTTTATGATATTACTATAAAAAGAACCCAGTATATCCCATGATGAAGACAAATCACAGTGGTCCTCTTGCCTAGAATATTATAAAATCCTTTTTCCAGTCCTTGAGGTTCCTGCCTCTTCTTTCCCTTGAAGAAAGGGTTGCCACCTCAGTTCTTGGCAAGGGTTATTCCTGGGGTGGGCCTCTCTCTTCACTTTGAGCCCACTGCCACTGTGCACTGAGCAGCGTGGAAAGTGCTCTGTGTCAGAAGGTGTATTAGACTAAAGGTCTCAACTTCTGATGAACAATTCCATGGCCCTTTTCATGGCACTGGGTGTTAACTCTGTAAAGTGGTCAAATACATATTTGAATAAGGTCCGGTGCTAAATTCTATGGTCCTGCTCTGGCAGTGGGATTGGATTTGATGATCTTTGAAGATTCCTTTCAACCCCTAACATCCTATGACCCTATGATCCTCTGCCTTCTGCAGAACACATCCCAGGCACCCAGGATTTGAAAAGATTGCTTCTGTTTTGTTTTATTAAATTGTGGTTTCTAAAACAGCCTTATAAAAAAATATTGTAAAATAAATCAGTTCTAGCTCAGGCCCATTCCCATTTCAGGAGTGGGTCAATGACCAGTTTCAGCTCTCTTTACAGCTGAGGGAACTGGGGTTGCTTAGCCTACAGAGAAAGAGGCTGCTCTAAAGCTCAGAAATCACCTCCTGTACCACTTCATACTTCCAATGTGATTGTGAAGTGTACAAGAGGTATGACATTTATATTGGGGGAAAAAAAAAACCCACAACTTTCTCTGGGTTAGAATCAGGATCAAAACTTCTCTATAAACCATCTGACAGTCAGTGAAGAAGTTGTGAAGAAGCTCTATGAAACAGCAATTGTTTGTTCTCTGGATTCTGTGTTGTTTCTAGCATTATGTCATTTATGTATGACAGGCAAGAGAAAAATTCTCTTTCTAAGGCTAACATTGCCCCCTTCTGCTAAAAAGAGGCCAAGACATGAAACCACCCAGTTCAGAAGTATCTGAGGGTTTTGGCTTAGCAACACTGTAAGGTGAACAACCACTTTTTTACCACACTGTGCTGCTTAGAGTAGTTTTGGGGTTTTTGTGCTTATTTCCTGTTCTTTAAAATTCCCACACAGAAATTCTAAAACAAAATTTCCTTCCCATGAATATTTACTCCCTTTCCAGATAAAAATGTTTTCTGTCTTTGGAGACCAATTGCAATGAAAATGGTTTCTGTCCCCACATTCTTCTATTTATGTCTAAGGTCCACTAGTAAATGATCTATGTAAAGGTACTGGGGAAAAAAAAAAAAAAAAAAAACAAGACCAACAGAAATCCCACCAAGGTGTCATTTGAATTCAAAAAGAACAATACTGATGAAGGTCTTTGCGATTTCACAGTAGACACAGAAAGGGCTGACTATTGTGGAAGGAATATTTTCATACTGGGTGATATCTAACAACGATAATAACAGTAACAAGAAAAACAGTACAACAGTAGCAAGTTCAACAATAACAAGGATAACAAGAATATCAAGAATAATAGCAACAAGGACTATAATATTGCTAATAACAATACTAAATGCAACAACAAGAAGATGAAGAAGAAAGCTATAAAACATCAATCTTTAACACCACTTTTTAATCTTTAACACCACTTTTTTCCACTTTGTTCCTATAGATGCCAGAAAACATATCCATTAGTTTCTTCCAGTTCTGATGTCAGTTGTTTTAAACCTTCTCCTTACCAGAGGAAAGACATCCAGGTACTAAAGCTGGCACAAAGAAGGGAAACAAAGATGGTTAAGAGTATAGAGAGCAAGTCCTATGAGAAGCAGCTGAGGAAACTGGGTTTCTTTAGCTTCCTTCACGTTGTTGAAGTGCCTAAAGGCAGCTGCTGGAACTGGAAGTCAAACACTATTTTTAAATCACATTAGCATTACCAAAAAACTCTCACAGCCTTGTAACTAGCATGTGAAGAATACTGTCATCACAAAATTGATGTTGGGTTTCACAGATTCGCAGAATGCTGGGGGCTGGAAGGGACTTCTAGAGATCATCTACACCAACCTCCCTGCTAAAATAGGTTTACCCAGAGCAGGTGGCACAGTATTGCAATGTCCAGGTAGGTTTGGAATCTCTACAGAGAAGGAGACTCCACAAAGTCTCTGGACAACACTAACCACGCATTGAAAAATCTGCAATATGACAAACACGTGGGGTGCTGGTCTGGTATGAATGACCCCACAGTACTCACAAGCATACACCATCTGCTTCCCCAGCAACTACAAAGCAGAAGCCTCTTCTTCAGAAGTTACACATTACAGTATCTCAGCAGAATCACAGAATAGTGGAGGTTGGAAGGGACTTCTGGAGATCATCTAGTCTAACCTCCCTGATAAAGCAGGGTCACCCAGAACAGGTTGCACAGGGTTATGTCCAAGCCAGTTTGGAATTTATCCAGAGGAGACACCACAACCTCTCTAGGCAGCCTCTTCCAGTGCTCAAGCACCCTCACAGGAAAGTTTTCCTCATGCTCAGATGGAACAGTTTGTGTCTGTTGTTCCTTGTCCTGTCACTGGGCACCACTGGAAAAACTCTGGCTCCATCATCTTGATCTCCATTTAGATACTGATCAGCATTGATAAGACCCCTTCTCAGTCTGCTCTTCTCCAGGCTAAAGAGCCCCAGGTCTCTCAGCCCTTCCTTGTCAGAGAGATCCTCCAGTTCCCTCATCATCTTTGTAGTCTCTGCTGGACTCTCTGTAGCAGTTCCTTGTCACCCTTGAACTGGGGAGCCCAGAACTAGACCCAGTACTGCAAATGTGTCCTCACTAGGGCAGAGTAGGGGGTAAGAAGAACCTCCCTCAAGCTGCTGGCTATACTATTCTTAGTGCACCTCAGGCCACCACTGAATTTCCTGGCCACATGGGCCCATTGCTGGCCCACAAAGGACTTGGTCAAGCCCTCCATGGAGCTGTTTTCCAGCACATCAACACCTAACCTGTAATAGTGCTACCTGAGCATGAAGTTAAACTGAACTGGCTACTCCATAACCAAGAAAAAAAACAGCTAAATACTTAATTTTAAATGTGGGTTCTAAATTTTGCACGTGCATCTAACAGTTTCTGCAGGCAGCCAAGCTGAACATATCTTTGCTGGGTCTCGCTCACATAGCTCACTGCAGCGTAACTGCTGGTTTTTAACACATTGTATCAGGTATTGACAGAACAGCAAGGCGCTGAAGATAAACACACACTACGTGAACCCAGCCTAGGCCACTGAGTTCACAAAGCACAAGGTGTTGTAAGCTCTATTCTTAGACCTGAGCATAGGTCAGAGTATCAGTTACCTTCCTTGTAAATAACCATGTTGCTGAAGTTACAAAGTGCCAAGCAAAATACGTCACTTTCAAACAGAAACATATCAGAACCCTGCACATAATATAATCAATGGGGGTAAAGAATAAATGGATGTAACAAATGGAAATTGATTCTTTCAGTCACTTAAGAAGCAAATGGGGCCATGACGTGTGCACTTAAACCTGTTCTTTCACTGCAGTAACAGTGATTATTAAGATGGGATTACATGGCACAACCCCTAGGTTTGGGGGTTGGAACTAGATGATCCTTGTGGTCCCTTCCAACCCTGACTGATTCTATGATTCTATGATTCATCCTCCAACAACACTAAGTGTTGCACCTTGTCACCCCCAGAGATGAGGTGGGCTGACCTGCCCCAGTACATTAACAATTCAAAAAAAAGATGAGCTAATCGATGCTGCCAGGAAGTTAGGACTGAGAAATGGCCTGAACAAGCCCTGCCTCACCTGTGTGACTGCTGGAGAGGAGCAGAGCCCAGGTTCCATAGACAGCCCTTTGGGGTGCCCAAACAGCACCTCTCCATGTTTTTTTTTTTTTCCCCCTTTTTGACCCATACACCCCACTCTGGGTGGGCTAGAGAGAAGTGGAAGCAAGACTAAACCAAGTGCCAGCAGAATTTCAGCAGCTCTTTTCCATGTAGGATCTCACCCCTGGTTTGGAGCCCTGCTGCTGCGCCAGGAAGACTGTGGGATGCTTGCCGCTCCATCAGCGCTGAGAGAGGCAAAGTGCCAACGCACAGCAGGGAGCCATTTTGGTTTATTTCCTCTCTAAAACAAAAATAAACACTTCTTTTCTGGTACCGGCTTTCAGCAGCCCAGCAGTATGCACAAGGTTTGAAAACCTGCAGCTATCTCACTCTGTTCCCTTTGGCAGAGTATGTTTGTGTGCTCATCCTTGGATATCTGAATCTGAGAGAATCAGCTTCTGGATTAATTGTTGTTTCTTGCATGATGTAACAAGAAGAAACAAAATGTGCATCAAGCTAGATTAAATCTTCCCTTTAAAATAGTATTGAAACTAATATTATTTCCATTAATAAATAGTAATATATTACATATAAGTACTAATGATAGCTCAAATTAATAATTATATTGCATTTTACTATACATTAAAATGCATTATGTGTACTTGTATATTATTACGCATATACTATCAATAAGTTTAATGAAATAAATACAAATATTAATAATTATTTATTAAAGAGAGTTGATAGATTCCCCCATCCCTGGAACCATTTGAGGTCAGGTTGAAGAGGCTCTGAGCAACCTGGTTTAGTTGAAGATGTCCCTGCTGACTACAGGAGAGGTTGGACCAGATGACCTTGAAAGATCCTTTCCAATCCAAACCATTCTGTGATTCTATGATAGGGGGGTTTTGTGAGATCATATTTCACAATTATTCATTCTTCCATGACATTGTAAGTATTCTGGTACTGTATCCTGACAATGCCTACATTGAATCATAGACTTGTTCTGGTTGGAAACGATTTTTAAGATTCATAAAATCATAGACTGGTTTGGATTGGAAGGGACCTTAAAGATCATCTCATTCCAAACCCCTTGCTATGGGCAGGGACACCCTCCACTAAACCAGACTGCTCAAGGCTTCATCCAGCCTGGCCTGAAACACCTCCATGACCTACTTTACTGTAAAGAATTTCTTCCTACTATCCAGTCTAAATCTGCCCTCCTCAAGCTTCAACCCATTCCTTCTCATCCTATCACTGCAAGCCCTTATAAAAAGTCCTTTCCCAGCTTTCTTGCAGACCCCCTTCAGGTAATGGAAGGCTGCTCTAAGGTCAGCCTGGATCCTTCTTTTCTCCAGTCCAAACTCTCATCAAGATCATAATGTCCAAACATTACATACCTTTACCAAGTCTGGTGCTAAACCATGTCTCTCAGCTCCACATCTGCACCTCCAGGGATGGTGATTCAACCATCCATTCCTATGAAGCCTATTCCTAATGGAAGAAGTGGCACAGTGGTTTTAGTCATGACCATGAGAAATATTCACACTTCATTGTGAACTCCCTTCACAGACTATTTGCTGCATTTCATGCAGACAGGTATGAAAGGATGCAGTAGGACACCGCTGCTTTACAGAGAAGTAAGAAGAGGATTAGCATATATTGGACTTCTGGCAATAAGCAGTCATTTCACAGTGGTTGGACCTGATGGTCTCAAAGGTCTTTTCCAACTTTAATGATTCTCTGATGCTATGACAGTGGATTCTGGAGGAACTGACCTCTTCCCTCTTATTTTAGGGATACTGTGATAGCTCCAAAGAAATTGGATTACCTTTACTAACACTTAAAGTGTTTCATAACCTCCTGCTATCCAAAGAGTTACCTTGTCAAGTAGAGGTGCTTGTTGAGAAGCTGAACAACCCATTAATTCATCTAAAGAGACTAAATTCTAACTACCACAATTAAAAGGTGCAATATGGTTTTATATTTAAATGGTGCATATGGGCATGTGTCTGGAAAAGGCTGTGGATTTCTGTTGTGCAGCACACTACACAAGATATGTGATCAAAGCAAGAGAAAAGTGTGAATGTGGAGGGACATTCTGTAGATGTTTTTGAAAAGCTCTCACAGATGGCACTTTCCCTCTGTAATGTAAATTTTTATGCATCAAAAGAAATACAAGATAAAGACAAGGATAGCATGGCAGTTTTGAAGAAAAGGGATTCATTGCCTCAGACAGAATAATGACAGAATCACAGTACCGTAGGGGTTGGAAAGGCCCTCTGGAGGTCATCTAGTCCAACCCCACTGTTATAGCAGGATCACCTAGAACAAATCACACACAAACACCTCCAGACAGGTCTTAAGTGCCTCCAGAAACAGAGACTCCACAACCTCTTTGTGCAGCCTGTTCCAGTGCTCTGCCACCCTCAGAGGAAAGAATTTTTTTCCTTATGTTTACCTGGAACTTCCTGTGTTCCGGTTTGTGTCCACTGCCCCTTTCTTGTCACACGACACCACTGAAAAGAGTCTGGCCCCATCCTCCTGACTCTCACTCTTAACATATTGATAAGCATTAATGAGATTCCTCCCTCAGTCTTCTCTTCTCCAGGCTAAACAGCCTCAGGTCTCTCAGCCGTTCCTCATAAGGCAGATGTTCTGTCCCCTAATCATCTTAGCGGCTCTCCACTAGGCTCCCTCCAGTAGTTCCTTGTCTCACTTGAAGTGGGGAGCCCAGAATGGAGTATTCCAGATGTGGCCTCACTATGGGAGAGCAGAATGGGAGGAGAACATCCCTCAAGCTGCTGGCCATAATCTTCTTCATGAAACCATTGGCCTTTTTGGCCACAAGGGCACATTGCTGGCTCACAGTGAATCCACCACACCTCTCTGCAGAGTTCTTTCTCCGCAGAGATGAGAACCCAACTCTCCAGACTGACTGTCCAGGTCCCACTGAATGGCCACATAGCCTGATGGGGTGTCAGCCACTCTTCTCACTTCTGTATCATCAATAAACTTGCTGTGGGTCCACTTTGTCCCTTTGTCCAGGTTATTGATAAACATGTTGAGTAAGACTGGCCCCAGTACTGATGCCTGGGAAATTCCACTAGCCACAGGCCTTCAACTAGATTCTGCTTCACTGACCACAACCCAAAGATGTGTAGATGTGGTGCAGAGGGACGTGGTTTAGTGGTGGACTTGGCTGTGCTGGCTTAACAATTGAATTCAATTATCTTAAAGACTTCTTCTAACTTAAATGATTCTATGATTCTGTACAAAGCCCCAGGACCCACCTCTGCCTACAGAACCCCAGCTGCAGATGGTGGATGCTTTGCTCCCCAGCTGTTTTTTTTAACAACCCCATTTTACCTTGCTACCACTCTTCTTAAAGAAAGTAACATACTAGTAACAAAACTTTACTATTTCAACCAATATTAATTAATAATAAAGAAATTAATCAGGCAGAGGGAATACATTCCATTTGAAGTGATGGATGCAGTTCCTTCACTAACGTCACAGGAAGTTATTAAGTATTAAGCATTACCAGAAGAAACTAATCACAGCCTAACGAACCTCCCAGAGTTTCTAGCACTTCTTTTTTTCCTTCTTCCTTTTTTTTTTTTTTTTTTTTTTTCCTTTCTGGCTATAGTGTGCACAATTAAAAATGCCTATGACACCTTCCAATGCTGGCTTTGCCACTCATCACTATTAAAGAAGAGAAAAGGTCTAGGATAGGACAGAATGGCTGGAAGACTGACAATACAAGAAATAAAACGGTGAGTCCTGCCCATATGGGGTAAGTACCATGCTTTTCACCCTGCTTTTCCACTCTGTACAACCTGGTTTCAGGGTCTTGCTTAGATCTGCATAATCTAGGACAAGAGAACAGCACTGAAAATTGTGCACATTACATAAGAATCAAAAAATGTCCCTTTAAGAAGGACTGAATTCCATATTTGCATTTAAATAACACCAAAGCTTTCATTAAAGCCATTTAGGCAGGGACAAAGGTATAAAACCCAAACTAATTAATAGTCAATTAAATCTGTCTCAAGTTGAACCTGAAGTTGCTCCTATCAGCCACTGGAGGGAAACTAACATAGAGAAAGCAGAAGCCAATTGCTGTACAGCCAGGAAGCTGTCACCACACTGATTTTTAATACACCTAAAGTAGTATCAGAAAATAGTGACACTCTCAGTTAAAGCAGAATAAAACTGAGGTATAAAAGCCATTGGTAAGGGTAGAAATATGTATGGGTGTTAAATTATATATTCATCATATTTATTATCCATTGGGATTTAAATGCTCCTTTGAAGCTGCTTCTGTATAATTGGGAGTTTTGTCATTTTCTTTCTCTTTTCTAAATATAAAGTCCTTTTGTATATTCTTAAGAATAATGTTCTCTGAATATTTTCACATCTTCACAGTGTCTCTGCTGCTAGCACATAAAGAATAGCTGCACAAATAAATAAGTATACCTAAGTATAAACAATCATTATCTAACAGCTACATGTTTTATGAACTCTAGCCGTAAGAAGGAACCTACATAAAGAGAAACTGTGGTATTCAGGGACTCTATAGCACTTTTGTTTTGCAAAGATATTTAATAATAAGCATGAAGTTTTAATAAAAATATTTAATAAAAAAACTACAAACTTCTCCCTATCTCATTGTGTCACCTGGGTGCAAGCTCTTTAAAATAAGAACTTGAAGGACTAAAGGCTTCATTCCAGGTTGCTGTGGAGCAGCCACTAACAACTGTCAGTTACAGGATTTCATTTGTGGGAGATCTGTACAGCTGAAACCTTCTCCCTCATGAGAAATTGTATAAACCTAACGCTAACATAGATTCACCAACTGATAGAGGTTGAAAGGGTCCTCTGGACATCATCTAGGCCAACAGCCTTGCTAGAGCAGGGTCACCAATAGCAGATTGCCCAGGATCACAATGTCCAGGTGGGTTTCGAATCTCTCCAGAGAAGGAGACTCCACCACCTCTCTGGGCAGTCTGCTCCAGGACTCCAGAAGTTTTTCCTCATGTTCAAATGGAACCTCCAGTGCTCATTGCCCCTTGTCTTATCACTGGGCACCACGGAAAAGTGTCTGGTGTCATCTTCTTGAAACCCATCCTTTAGATACTTAGGTATTTACTAGCCACCTGAAACTAAGTACACAGGGGAAGGTGTGTTGTCCTGAGGAGCAACCAGGCACACACAGAGGATTAACAAGACAGTGTGACTGGTTACAACTTATTTTCGGTAGTACTTCAACTTTAAACCTATTTGTATTCTTGATATTTCTGTTCAAAGAAACAAATGAAGGCTGCAAAGGAGTGAAAACCAGATAAGGAAAGCAGATGATCCTCTCCATTTACATTCTGTGAGGAGAGGAACGTTTGTATCCATCTAGGTCTGGAGTCTGGCATAAAGCTTCTTGAAAGGGACAGACTCTCTCCAGCAATAAGAAATGCTGAGAGGCTGTGCTTCCTGAGGCATTCGAATTTCTCTGCTGTGCTAACACTGAAAAGTGTAGAAAGGCTGCCTAGAATTCAGGTTCCTAATTTATTTCCTTGATAATGAATCAAGAAAGAAGAAAGACAATGGAAAAAAGGAATGATAATGCACAGGCCAGTCAAATTAAATTAGGACTGGGAATACAGAAAACACAGAACCAAGAAATTATTATAACAGTGATAAAAATTGCACTGGGGTTTTCACTGTTGAGTGGATTTCTCAGCAGAAAGAAATCATAATTAATTTTGTTAGCTATAAAACTCCATGAACATTTATTTCATCTGTTAAAACTACTTCAGTACTTTTATTCTAAGATAAATATCAGTTCAAAATATTTTAATAAATGTTGCTCTTCATTTAATATTTCTTTCTGTTCTTTCTTCTTGACAGCCTTGAGGGGAGGGCCAATGGCAAACTCATGAAGTTCAACAAAGCCAACTGCAAGGTCCTGCACCTGGGTTTGGAAATCCCAAGCACAAACACAGGCTGGGCAGAGAATGGATAGAGACCAGTGCTGAGGAAGGGAGTTGTGGGTGCTGGGTGATGGGGAGCTCAACATGAGCCAGAACTGTGTGCTCACAGCCCAAAGAAGCCAACTTTATCCTGGGCTGCATCCAAAGCATCATGGGCAGCAGGTGGAGGGAGGGAATTCTGCCCCTCTGCCACAGTTTGTTGAGACCCCACTTTAAGTGCTGGGTCCAGCTCTAATGTCCCCAACACAAGTAGCACACAGAGTTGTTGGAGTGGGTGCAGAGGCGGGCCACAAAAGTGATCACAGGGCTGGAGCACCTTTGCTGTGAAAAAATGCTAAGAGAGTTGCAGTTGCTCAGCCTGGAGAAGAGAAGGCTCCAGGAAGACTTTATAGCAGCCTTCCAGTATTTGTAGAGAGACTATAAGATAGTTGGAGAGGGACTTTTTACAAAGGCATGGAATGATAGGACAAGGAGCAATGGCTTCAAACTGGAAGAAGACAGATTTAAATGAGACATTAGGAAGAAATTCTTCCCCATAAAGGTGGTGAGGCACTGGAAGAGGTTGCCCGTAGTAGCTGCAGACTCCAGCCCTGGGAAAGTGTTCAAAGGCATGCTGGATGGGGTCTTGAGCAACTTGGTCTAGGATATGACCCTGCACATGAAAAGGGATGGGACTAGATGACCTTTACAAGATCCCTTCCAATCCAAACCATTCTCTAATTCTTTGATTTCTAAAACAAGCATTGGTTAATTATTTCCTCCTTTCATTGGTTTCCCCAATGTAAGCTATTTTAGTCCTGTTAAGTGGTTAGTTTTGGAAGAAACAGTCAATCCTGATTTAGTCTAATTTAGTTTTTGGATTGAATATTCTGATTTTAACAGTTCTGTCAGTTTTCATTGGGGAAAAAAAAAAGGGAAGCAGAAAAAAAAATATTTTCTGAACCAAATTTTGTCTATTCCTGCTTATATTGTTGCTCCCTCTTAGCCACCAAAATGCACTTTTGAGCTATGATGCCCAGAGTTCCCTTCCAGACCAGACTTTTCTATTATTCAAGTACATTGTTTAGGTTAATTCTCTGTTGAAATTGAAAGATTAATTTGTTTAGCATTAAAATCCAAGTTAAGTTTTTATGATGGTGGACACCATCATTTCCTTGAGTGTTAGGAAAAAAGTTTCAGACATTAGGAAACATTTCTTCCCCAAAAGGGTTGTCAAACACTGGAACTGGCTTGCCAGGGAAGTGGTGGAAGTCACCATCCCTGGAGGTGTTTAAAAGATGTGTAGATGTGGTGCTGCGGGACATGGTTTAGCAGTGAACTTGCTAGTGTTGGATTAATGGTTGCACCTTTTCCAGCCCAAACAAGTCTATGACTTTAGGATCACCATTTACACATCATCTCATCTCATCTCAGTTTTCTCTTCCCTTCTCTTGCTTTCCTTTATTTTTTTGCACTAAAACACTAATCTATAGATATCTTCTAAAATCAAAAGTTTGGGATTTTTTTGCAATTATTCAGAAGATTCCAGAAGTTCCTCTAACTGCTGAAACTTCTTTTACAGCTCGGCTAGCTGTTCACATCAGGAGCAGAGAGTCCCCAAAACAAACAGCTTAGTCTGGAGAGGTTGTTTGTGTGAAGTAGAAGACTGCATCATGATGAATATTTATACGGAAATGAATTGAGGTTGCACAGATAAAGCACGTGTCCCTGACTTAAAAGAAACGTGGTATGCCATAGATGCATACATTATTCACAGGCAAAATAGGATCAGACTCTTTTAATAGCAGTGCTCCTTGAAGTCACATCCTTTTTCTCTGCCTGGATCAGGTCTGCAACAAGCAGGACTATTCCTCATCATAGAAGAAAGGGGGGATGGCTTTATGCTGTGCTTTAGATTGTGCAAGTTGCAGTTTTTGAAGCATTACACCTTGATCAGATTTGCTCAGATTTTCTCTTAGCAAAACCCATAGTCACAATACAAAAAGCATTACAAACCCATTTCAAACATGGCTCAACAGACCTTTTAAAGAATCTTTACAAAGATATATAAAAGAGATCACTGAGAACCTCATACATTTATCATTCAAGTTCCTTTAGGGGTGGCAGCATGCTAAAGGCTACAGAAAAATTAACAGCTATGCTTCTGACAGTAGCACATTATGTTATCAAAGAATCCTGGAATCCTTTTGGATGGAAAAGACCTTTAACTTCTTCAAGTCCAACTATTATCTAACTTCACCAAGTCTGGAGCTAAACCGTGTCCCTCAGCACCACATCTCCATTTCTTAAACACCTACAGGGATGGCAATTCAACCACCTCCCTGGGAAGCCTACTCCAGTATTTGAGAACCCTTTCAGTGGAGAACATTTTTTTTTAATATTCAACTTAAACCTGCCCTGGTGCACCTTGAGACCATTTCCCCTTGTCCCATCATTCATTACTAGGGAGAAAAGGAAAGTTCCCACTGAGCTACAGCTTCCTTTTAGGTAGCTGCAAAGATTGAGGAGGTCTTCCCTCAGAGATAAGGTGATCCTTTATTTGACAACTCTACTAAAGGCACACAAAAAACTCCTGTATGCTTCTACCCTTCCCTGTTTTATACAGTGCCTCAAAAAAATACCTGATCCCTCAGTTAGCATTTGAAATCTCTCTCTGTTTTCTTACTTCATTTGTTCAGAATCCAGTTTTCAAGCAAACTGACTGACCTACTTTATCTTATTTTCAGTATTTGCAGTAAATTCCCTTAAGCTTGTGTATTCTGACATTGCTCAAAATGTCTTCTATGTACCGTTAATCACTTCTTTTAAAGCAAAAAGATGCATCATGACTGATGCAAGAAGGATAAACTCCTAATTCTTTCATAAAGGCAACGGCTGAGGAAAATGGAGTTGTTGAGCCTGGAGGAGACTCAAGGAAGACCTTGCTACAACTAACTGAAAGGAAACTGGAGCAAGGAGGGGGTTGGTTTCTTCTCCCTAGTTATAAGTAGTAGGACAAGAGGAAACAACCTCAAGTTGCATCAGAGGAGGTTTAGATTGGATATCAGGAGAAATTTCCTCACTGAAAGGGTTCTCAAACACTGCAACAGAGTTCTCAGGGTGGTGGTTGAATGCCCATCCCTGGAGGTGTTTAAAAGATTCAGAGATGTGGTGATGAGGGACATGGTTTAGCACCAGACTTGGTAGAGTTAGGTATTGTTTGGCTTGATGATCTCCTTAAAGGTCTTTTCTCACCAAAACAATTCTACAAGTCTAAGATGTTTCTACATTGCAACAGTCTGTTTCTCAGTAAAATTTTTGAGAAAATGGCGGAGGTATTTTGAACGTTAAAACAAACAAGAACAATCAGGTCAAAACAGACTTCAGCAGTTGAAATTTAGCCCAAATCCCATTTTGTACAGTTTGAAGAAAAGAAAAACAGAGTCTAACAATGGCATGTACAAGGCAACTTTAATACAAGTGGTACTTTTAACAAACCTAAATCCTTTACTCTTTTATCAGTAACAAACCAAAACCCTGCTTTAAAAGCTGCCAAACTGTTTACAGTATTTACATGAAAGAGGCTCTCCAAAATGAAGTGGTAAATTGTTTTACTGCTGTCGTGCTTGGATATGACAAGGCACACAAAAAAAATACCATGGTGATGAGTGAGAGATGATTTGATAAAATTAGATTCAGATAACTGTTGCTCTACAACTACGACAATCTGCAGCTGAATTCCCACTATAAGCCTTATTTTGGCCCCACTTTGAGAATATTCAAGCAACCAGTAAAAGCAGCACTTAAAATATGTAGTGAGGGTTGGAGTTGTTCTGTGATAACAAAGGCATTATATTTGCTGTGCCTCATTTGTGTGTTCTAGGAACTAGAAAGGCTCACCACAGTTCAAAATAATTTGCCTATCTGGATTTTGATTTACTGGTCTGTGAAACAACACAGAAACTTTAAAGAATGAGCTTAAAATACTTTATGAGATGCATGTCACTGAGAATTCCCCAAGTCTAGCAAGCAGTGGATGACGACATCAATTCAGCAGTTAACAATGGCTCACTAATTTATTAGTATTTAATATACTAATCTCATATTTTATTGGGAAGCAAATCTTCCCTCCTGGAGATCATAGCTTTGAAAATTATGTTGGGAAGGGGAGATAAAGACATGCAAGAAATGCATAAATTTCATTAATTTTAAGAAATGCTAAAGAGAGGAATAATATTTATAGATTTACTTACCAGGATTTCATTAATCCTTGAACTACAGCCCCTTTGTAAACATGCCCAGATGAGGGGAAACAACCACCAACCACTGATTTCTTAGGTGGAGCTATACAATGAAAGCAACAAATAAAAAAAATAGTTTAAAGTAGTTTACATCAAGTTCAGATCTAACTACATACATACATACATATATATATATATATATACACATATATGTAAACTGTCTCTACAGTTCAAAAAATATGTGGATAGAGCTGAGAGGGCCCAAAGGTCCAAAGGTGGGTCACAAAAATGATCAAAGTGCTGGAGAACCTTTCCCATATGGAGATCAAAGACATCCAGAGAAGGCTCAGGATGGAGCTTCTTTTCTCCCTGGACCCTTCTGTTCTCACCATAATATTCCTGTACTTAAACGGTGACTACAAAGAGGATAAAGGACAACCACAAGGAGCACCATGGAGAAGACAAAGGGCCCCAAATGCAAGTTTCACCAGGAGGGGGCTCATCTTGATATAAGAAAGCTAATTTTCACAGTGAGAGCAATTATTCACTTGAATAAGCTCCCCAGGGATGTGGATAGTGTCCTAATTGTTTAAGGTTTTCAAGATGTGATGGACAAGGTGCTAGATAATCTCATCTAAGTTACTTTTCCCATGGAAGGTTGGGCCAGATGATCTTCAGAGGGATCCCTATTCAAGTCCCTTCCCCATATAACAGTCCAGGGCTATTCTATGACTCTAATTTCAGTTAACATAAAACGAATCATAACTAGTTAGTACTACTGAAATACTAAGTCATCAGTAAGCTCTGATTTGGATGACTAACTTTAGAAAATGTTGAACACTATTCCATGAAATGTTCTCCAAAGGGTATTCAGATCATAAAATTGCATCATAATGGCTTTCTCACTTTAAATTCTTGGAAATCATGGATGATGGTAATGCAGAAGTAGTGATGATCACTATTCCTCCAGAGAAAGAAAGAAGACAAGTTGCTTGTTCTTTATTAGAAGTCAGAAGCAAAAAAAAAAGACCAAATTTGCTCTTGTAGGTCACTGAAAGATCTGACCAGACATAGTTTAACATTTTATGAGGTAAAGTACCTATCTCAATGTTTAGTTGAGTAGTCTGTTTTTCAAGGATGGTATCTATCCACAGTTGTTATCACACTAGCTGCTGCTCCAAAACTCTTTATAAAGCATGTCATTTCACAGTGCATATTCTGCCAGGTCTCCTGTGTAACCCTGAAGATATCACTCACCTTCCCTGTTACTCACTCAGCATACACTGTATGTGCCCAGGAGCACTTGATTAGGAGAAATGTTCCCTAATCAGAAGTAATTGGGCCAGATTACAGCATTTCTTTTACCAATGGAAAGCGGCTCATGATTCTCTTCTCCCAAAACCCAAGCAATAGAACAGGAGGAAACAGCCCCAAGTTGTGCTAGGGGGGTTTAGGTTGGACATTACGAAAAAATTATTCCCCAGTAAGGTTGTCAAGCCCTGGAACGGGCTGGGCAGAGAAGTGTTAGACTCACTGTCCCTGGAGGGATCTAAAAGATGTGTAGATGGGGTCTTGAGGAACTTGGTTTAGTGGTAGACTGGGCAATGTTGGGTCAATGGCTCTACTTGATGATCTTAGATGTCTCTTCCCACCTAAACGATTCTATGATTCTGCAAATGCTGCTGTGGAATCCCCTTCATAAAACTAAGTATGTACATTGACATTTGGGCTCCAAATATGAACTCTCTAACTTTCGATGGTGCTCTCACCATTACTTCAATTAATATTTTTTCCCATGTTTTTATTACATTGTTGGCTGAGCAGCAAATTTTCCTCTGATCCACTCTCACTAAAAGTGCAGAGCCGCCATCTCAGGACTGCAGATATCTGGTCCAGTTCAACCACTTAGATTCTATTTATTTAAATTCCTGAAAGCTAGAATCCTTCACTCTCAGCCTAAGAAATGGTTTATCCTTATGGGTCATAAAACCTTTCAGTCAAGATACAGCAGTGCTGTAGTAATGGTGAAATATCCCCTCACTATGATGCAACCTCTTGTTTTGCAAGAGGATTGCAATGAGGATACTGTATAACTGTATGTTAAACTATACAACAGAAGTAATAGCTATTGGATGCTCTTCTTGGAGGTAAAGCATGTGCCAAACAGTAAGAATTTTCAAGGGTGAAAGAGAACATCTATGGTGTGCTGGATCCTTCTGATATTTTCACTGGCAAAAACTCCTTTGTGTGGTGCAGTTGCAGACAGTTGATGCTTTCAGTTAAAAAACATCTATTTATTTTACGCTGTTGGTAGGTGTTGGGGTTTTTTTCCCCCAGTGAATGTTAACACACAACTCACTGCTTGGTAAATACATATTTTAGAGGATGTTTGCTAAATCATTTGACACAAATAGATCTGTCACAAAAAACAACTGCATTTCTTCATCCAGGAATTAAAAACTGTGGCAAATTATCTCTAATTTGTTCATTGCAAAGAAATAGAATTGTACCTCCCTCGATTTCCCCATACACCTGTATATAAACAGACATATATATAACAGAATTACAGAATGGTGGGGGTAGGAAGGGGCCTCAAAAGATCATCTTGTCTAATACCCCTGCTAAAGCAAGCTCACCCAGAGCAGATTGCACAGGACCTCAGTGTCTAGATGGGTTTGGAATCTCTCCACAGAAGGAACCTCCACAACCTCTCTGGGCAGCCTGCTCCAGGAAACAAGTTTCTCCTCATGTTCATATGTTCCTGTGTTCCAGTTTGTGCCTGTTGCTTCTTGTCATTTTGCTGGGCACCACTGAAAAAGAGTCTGACCCCAAAAGAATACAATATTGGTCAATGAAGAAAAAAAAATCAAGAGAAAAAAATAATGACCTAATGCAACAGGGCCATTACAGAACCCAAAGACACACTATACAATTAAAGAGGTTCATGAACTCAGTAGGTGTTACTCAAGTAAGCGACTACATTTTGCTAAGACATATGTCAATTATAATAGTGAACATACAACCTTTAATATTTGGAGTCAAACTGTTTCATAGCCACGTGCTGCTTTAAAAAGACTTTAAATTTTATGAAATACTCTTGGAAACAGATGAGATTATGAGGAACACACCGACGGCTGACGCAGACGGAGAGCCCGTTTGAGACACACCGGGAGTGACCTGGATTTGGCCAGGACTTCGCCTGAGGAGGGCTGTCACTGCCTTTGAACTGCCTGGATTCAGGCACCAGCCTTGCCGCCGCGGCCCACCGTTAGCGTGTGTGCGAGAAGCCGTCAGTGTGTAACAGGGGCTGAACACCCTGTTGTACCTGTAAGGATGGCAGGAGGCTGGCAACCTGAGCATACCTCTCTGTGCGAGGCTTCGGCCTTGGCTTCTCCTCATAGATACCAAGGGAGAGGCTTGGCCAGACCTGGGCCACCCCTCAGGCAGCAGCCAGCGGGATGGCGGGTGTGCAGCGCCCAAGCCTCACGCAGGCGGCCCCATGGCCGTTCCAGGAGGGAGGAAACAGGGAGGGAGGGCGGTGCGGGTAGCAAGTGGACGAGGGTCTCCCAGCCTGTGGGGCGAGTGGGAACCAAGGAGAGACCCTAGCTCCCTCGGCGTTGGCAGGCGCCCATGGGGCAGGGTGGCGTTGAGTGGACGGCGGAGCCGGATGAGGGCTGAGGAAGAGGCACGAGGCGGGCTGCGAACGTGCTTGTGTGTGTGTATGTGCCTCTGTGTGTGCCTCTGTGTGTGTGTGTGTGTGTCTATGTCTCTGTGTATGTGCGCGCGCGCCTGTGTGCCCCCGCCCTTCCCCCGCCACCGGCGGCCGGCTCTGCGCGGTGGGCTGGCGCTGGGGTATTTACGGTAAGGTGGACCCAGCGGTGGCAGCTTGGTGTCAGGTGATCGGCGCTGAGGAGCCGTTGCCGCCGCCCCGGGGAAGAAAATGCAAGATGGCCCAGCGGGGCTGTGAGGGGCTCCGCGGCGCCCCCTCCCTCCCCGCCCGCTGCCGCCGCCTCCTCCCCGGCTCGTAGGGCCGGCGGGAAGCGCTGAGGCCAACCCCGCCGCGCCAGAGCCCGTCCCTGGCGGGGGCACCGAACCATGGGGCTCTGCTACAGCCTGCGCCCGCGGCTTTTCGGGGACGCCGGCGGCTCCATCTCCAGCACCGGCGCCGTCTCGGAGCCCGAAGCGCCGACTGAGCCTCACGCCGCCCCGCAGCCACAGCCCCTCGGCGCCCCTCTCCGGCCCGGCGGTAAGCCCGGCGGGGAGGCGGACGGGCCGCCGCTGCTGCTGCAGAACGGCGGCGGTAACGGGGCCGCCCCCGAACGGCCGCCGTTGCCCAAGGCCGGTGGTCAAGGCGGCATGGGAAAGGCGGCGAGGCAGCAGGCGCTGCACCAGCCGCCGGCTCTGCAGAGACCCTGGGAGAAGCTGCGCCTGGAGGAGCGGGAGGCGGAGAAGGAGGCGAGGAAAGTCAGTAAGAGCATCGACCGGGCGCTTAAGGAGCAGAAGCGGGAGTACAAGCAGACGCACCGCCTGCTGCTGCTGGGTACGTGTGTGTGTATGCATGCGTGTGTATGGATCCCCGTGTGTCTGCAGGGCGTGTGCCGGGGCGGGCAGGTGCCCCTCGGGGCTCCCCGGCTTCCCCCGTTTTCCTTCGGCTCAATCCATCCCTTCTTTGTCTCCCGCTGCGGCCCCCCCTTCCTCCCCCTCTCCCCCCCCCCGCCCTGCCCTCTCGGCTGCCTCCGTCCGCGGGCTCTCCCCCCAGACAGGTTTACACCTTCTTTTTCCTTCCTCCTCCCTCTTCTCCTCCCCCCGGCCTGGCCCTGGTTTTGCAATGGAGAAGACGCTCGGTGGTTGTCCTGCGAGGGGCTCCACCCAGGCGGCCGTGCGGGAGCTTGCAGCTGGGGGAGCAGTGGGGGCTTCCCGGGGAGGGGACATCAACCCCGGGCTGGAGCTGGGGCGGGGAGGGATTGCCTCGGTGAGATGTCTTAGTCCTCGAGCAACTCGGGAACCAACAAGAACACTACGTAAAATGGCCATGCATAAGATGTTCATAGCCTGTGGATGATCCTCCCCAGCCATGTGTAACTGGGATGGTTTTAATGAGGAGCGGTAGCGGCTCTCAAATGAAGGGAGTGCTGATGAGCAATAGGCTGGTTAGTTAAAGCAGCAGCGAGTGGTGTAAGGGGAGATAAGCGGGTGGAGGTATGTGTATTCTGCACAGGCATCGCCTCTACTACAGGATGCGTTCTTCCGCTATTGGCTCTCAGATTATTATTTTTTTGGTTTAGGGATGACTTCTTAGCTCTTGCCTCCTCTTCTCCGAGGTGCCACGACCAGTCTGCTATTGCCACTGCTCTTTCTAAGCATTAGTTAATAGTCCCCTCCAGAGGATTTGTACCAGCTGATACATTTACAGTATGAAAGCCACAGGGGTATCTAATACAAGCATCTCATTTCCTGCAGGAAACAGAACAGTCATGCTGCAGGGATTTTTTTTTTTCATGGCTTGAGCAGAGGGCTTATTTGGCCCCTTGGCTATGGTCATAAATCTCTGGTTTCTGTTAGTGTGAAGGTACTGATTTGTTCTTACGCTGGCTTTGCATGTTTTCATACACTTACATGCTACGGAGCTTTGGTGGTTATCAATGCGCATTCCACGTTTGTGGTAGCCTTGCATCTTTATAGAGATGTGTTTCCATATTGGATTCCTTTATTCCTCTTGGTGGGTGAGGGGAGGAGAAAATATCAAGTACAATAGTTTACAAAAGGTATGAGCAATATTTGGCAGACCTGTAGTGCACCAATTCTAAAAAAAAATAATAAATTATGGGCCTTATTTCCTATGAAATACCAGCCTGCAGGATACTGGTATGGCCAGTGAGAGGATTGTGAAAGGAGATGTAATTCTTACTCTGTGGAATTAATAGCAGTCTTTGTAAAAGTCTTTCATCTTACAGTTGAACTGTTACGTGATTTAACTCTCAAATTCTAATATTCCATAGATATCATCTTAAAAGGTTTTTCTTCCTGTAACCTCCAGAAGTGTATTGTGACCACTATGGCTTCAGGAAAGCAAAAATACTGGTTGATGGCCTTCCTCTAGAGAGCAATTCCTTGAACAATAGGATCCTACCAGATAGATACTGTGTGTGGTCTATAACATGAGTGGTTGTCATAGTAAAGCAGAGCACCTGTTCAGAAACCATGCAATTTGAAAAATAAACTATCTCCAGCCCTTCGCACTCTGAAAGAAACTCAACCCTCTGAAGGCTCTGCATTGAATTTTGTATTAAATCTGTGTCATAATCAGAAAAGACTCTCTTGATCTCCATATTGAAGGGAGGAAATGCTGGATTATTGTTTCAGCCCTGGCAGATCAGGGCCTGACATAAATGTTTGATTTGGCTGCAGGGAGAGCTGCAGGTGCTTTGTGTTGCTGTTTGCAAAGAGGTGGAAATGCTGCTCTCGATAAAAGAAAAATGTTTTGAATGGGGAAGGGTTTATTTGTCAGAGAAGAGGTAAAGCAAAATTGCATTGCACAAAGTAATCGTTTTCAGTCCTGCACAGAGGAAGAGACTTAAGATGTATGCACTAAGGTCTTTTAGAATAAAGAATGTTATTAACATGATATTTCATAGCATTTCTGGTGGTGAATAACTCAATCCCTGTTCTAAGGTCTTCCAGGAAGAGTTAACCTCAAAAGCGTACCTTTGCTAGAGAGAGGGGATATTTGTGTAGATCAACATGGAGGAAATATCTAGCAGAGGGGAAATGGTGAATGCAGTGACAACAGAGCAGAGAATAAGCAAAAGGTGGTCAACAGCAGTTGGTGCTGGCTCTGTTTGTTTCTTTTTTTTAAATGCAAGTTTGTAAATAGCTTCATTTGCGTTTGTCCTTGTACGTCTTGGACAGGAACTGGGGCAAGTTTAGAGGATATTATCGGCATTTTAGAGGAAAATGCAGTGTGTATTTTAAGGAGCTACTACTAGATATCAAAGGGTAAGCAAATAAATGCACTAGCACTTGAACGCTAATAATCTCTAGAGTCGCTAAATAAGCAGTATATTAGCAGAGAAGCCTCTATAAATGTTTGAAAATGACCTTTGCTTGAAAGGGTGCTAATTCTCCTTTTATTAAGTGAAATGAAAACAACCAGCATCCTGATGAGCTGTGCATGTAAGTTACCAAAAGATTACAGTCTTAAAGGCTTTTTTTTTCAGCTTCTCTTGGTAAATGTCTCTAACAACATGATCTCGCCTGTCACTGCTTCCCCCCAGCTAATGCCTTGTGCTGCACGTGACGTTTTGAGGCGTTTCTCTAACTTATATTCGTAAACACTTGATGTGTTTTGTCATAACCAGTAACTGTGAAGGGGGTAAGCCCAGGAGATCAGCTCTCTGTGTGCCTCCCACATAAATAGGTGTATCTGTATCAGGTGGCTGGAACTGGGATGTGGGGGCTTGATAGGTGCACTGGTGTAACAGCAAACACCATTTGGGTTGCTTGGCTTGTTTTCTCTTCTGTAAGACGATGTATCCATATGAAATGGAAACTTGCTTTCCCCCACAATGGGCTGCTGCTTGTTTAATGCCCACTTTAGAAAAAGAGAAAGGGCTGGAAGCTGAATTGTTATTTTTTGTGTGTGTGTGCGTGCTGTATTAGTTGTTTTTTCTTCTTAATTTCCCATGATTTTTATAAGTGAAAATGTTAATTGGTGCAGAATCCTTAGGATGCTTTTGACAACCCTGAGATCGGGATTTTTTAAGCATACATAGTTATTGCTCGGATTCCCAGGGCTTGGTCAAAATGTTGTAGCTTTGGTTTCTGTCTCTTCTGTTTGCTCTTCTTGTTTTGGTGTTTGTTTGCAGGGTGTCTAGTTTGTTTTTGTTTTGGATGTGGGTTTATTTTATTTTTTGTTTGGGGTTTTTGGTTGTTTTGGTTTCTTTTTTTCCCCCAGAGTACTGCAAGGCTTTTCTAGCTGCTGATTTCCTAGAAGCTGTACAAACATGACAAATCACTTTATAGAAGCAATTTAAATTCTCATTTCCAGGCTCATATTTTAAACTATTTTGGGAGTAAGTGGAGTGAAGAGGGACTTTAAACAAAATGCAAACCGTTGTGTTATAATTAAGGCTCTTGTTGAAATAAACCATAGATAATTTTTTTTTCTCTCCTGGATAAGTTGTCTTCTAGCCTCCACCGGCTCCTGTTTTGTGCTTTGCTTTTTTGTTTTGGTGGGTTGGTAGGTGGGTTTTTGACACCCACTCCCCACCACTAGTCATTTCCCCTGACTTCTGATTGCTATCCTAATTGGGAGCAGAGTTTTTTGGAGTTTTTTTTTTGCACTTCCCTGCGAAACTGAAACTGAAAGTGCTGGTAGTAAAAGCTTTTGTCAAACTGAAAGTAATAGGATTTGAAGGAGGAAAAGTGGAGATGGCAATTTTCCTCATTTATGAGGTGCTGTCACTGTTTACATGATATTTAAGTATTGGCTTGATAGTGAAATTCAGGTGTGCCCTGCTGAGCCTGCATCTGGAATATTTGCCTAGTTCTGGGCCCCTAAGTTCAAGAAGGGCAGGGAACTGCTTGAAAGAGCCCCATGCAGAGCCACAAAGATGATTAAGAGAGTGGAACATCTCCCTCATGAAGAAAGGCTGAGGGAGCTGAGTCTCATTAGCGTGGAGAAGAGGAGGCTGAGGGGTGACCTCATTCATGTTTATGTAAAGGGTGAGTGTTGGGAGAACGGAGCCAAGCTTTTCTTAGTGATGCCCAGTGGTAGGACAGGGGGCAATGGGTGCAAGCTGGAGCATAGGAACATAAGGAAAAACTTTTTCACTGAGAGTGACGGAGCACTGGAAACAGGCTGCCCAAAGTAGTTGTGGAGTCTCATCCACTGGAGACATTCAAGACCCACCTGGATTTGTTCCTGTGTAACCCACTCTAGGTGATCCTGCTCTGGCAGGGGCATCGGACTAGATGATCCCTAGAGGTCCCTGCGAAGCCCTGATATTCTGTGATAGAAAAATATACACAAATAAAACACAGAGGGTTCCTGAATTCATGGAAATCAAACCCAAAGATGCCTTGTCAAGCTTGGGCAGCTCTTAAGTAGTAGATCCCCAAAAGCTCAGAGATGTATAACAAGAATAATGTTTTACTATGGTTTTATTAACTGCATTGACTGTTAAAATTAACCTGTGGTGCAAAAGGGATTTCTGCTCTCACAGAGGCTTTTAGTCTAAAACTGCTGTTATTTATGCTGCATCAGCAAACCCTTATCACATTAACTCCATTTTTAAGTATTAAAACTAAATAATAAACCTCACTTGGGGGAAAAAAATACTTTAATACCTGGATTTAGTTTAGTTTGTGCTGGTACTTTCCCTGTGCCTGTGTCAAGCTCTGCTTGGAGTATTTTTCTGTTGTCCCCAGAGATGATGCACAGCCTGGTCCATAACTGAGCTCATTGTTGCCACTTGTGTTCCAGGGTGTTGTATCCTCTTGTAACTTCCTATGTATATCTATATAAACATATATGTAGACAAACCTTGTTGTTGATTTGTACAGTCAGATGGCTCTGACATGTACATAATTGTAGGAAAAATATTTTCAAGGTAGTGGATTGCAAATACTGCCCAATATAATTAAGTTAATGAGTTTTGTGATTCTAATTCTTTGCATCAGTCATGTGTCTTTCCAAAACTCTCTGGTTTTGTAGTAACTTATGTATCCCATTGAAGTGGGATACTCCTTGCAGATGAGGAAACAAGTCACCAGAATGTGTTGGAATTAGTTCTTAACTTAGGTGATTTTTCAAGTGTGATGAAAGTGATCCCTTAGGTACTCTACTTAGCTTTTATGACTTGTATTAGAAATACTGTGTGCAGCAGGAGTAGAGAGGTGATTATCCCCCCTGTACTCAGCACTGTACTTGAGTATCATGTCCCATTTTGAGCATGACCTGCCTTAGGTGATCCTGCCAGTTGATGTCTGTAACATCAGGAATAATATCCATCACCTGTACTGGAAGGTGTTCACTGATAAGATGTCTTTTAAAGTCAAACTTGAACTGCTTCTTTATAATTTAGTACTTTGTTTTTTAAATTTAAGTTGGAAGAATTATTAATTCAGAATTAAGTCCACTTGTAGTGCTAGATTTCAAGAATAATCATAGAATTGCTAGGGTTGGAAGGGACCTCAAGGATCATCCAGTTCCAACCCTCTTGCAGTCGGCAGGGACACCTCACACTAGATCAGGTTGCACAGAACCACATCCAGCCCAGCCTTAAAAACCTCCAAGTAATGAGGCTTCCACCACCTCCCTGGGCAACCTGTTCCAGCAGCTCACCACCCTCATGGTGAGGAACTTCTTTCTGACATCCACTCTGAATCTTTGCTCCATTCCCCCTAGTTCTATCACTACCTTACACCCTAGAAAGTCCCTCACCAACTTTCTTGTAGGCCCCTTTAAGATACTGGAAGGCCACAGTAAGGTCTCCTCAGCCTTCTTCAGACTGAATAGCCCCAACTCCCAGTCTGTCTTCATAGGAGGGGTGCTCCAGTCCTCAGTTCAGTGTTCAAAGGCAGATTGAATGGGGTCTTGAGGAGCCTGTGTTAGTAGGAAATGTTCCTGTAACTAGATCTTTAAGATCCTTTCCAATCCAAACCATTCTATGATTTTTATTAGTGCATGCAGTGGACATAAGTGGCAGCCTGAAAAATATCTGTAATGAAAGCTTGACAAAGTGAGCCCTCACTTTCTGTGGGTGTTGTTTCCCCACTCCTTACCCTCCCTCCCTTATGCAGATTTTTTGATATCTGTGATGTACTTTGTATTTAATTTGTCACACGTGGCTTAAAATGGATAGAAGGAATTCTATTTGTTTCCACCACAAAGAATGTAGCCTATGTTAAACTGCTGAAAGTATGGATGACCATGGATCTTCTCTGCAGGTGTGCTTTTTATTAAGCAACGTATCTTTAGTTTAAAACTCTTGTGAATGTTGCTGGAGATACTACCAACTCTGTTATACTAAAATTCCCTAAATTATGGACAATTAGTAATTCCAGATCTTGAAATAGGTGCAGAATGCATTCATTGAATCACAAGATGGTTTGGGTTGGAAGGGACCACTGCAGATCATCATGTCCAACTTCCCTGCCAAAGCAGGATCACCTGGGGCAGGCCACACAGGAACACATCTAGATGGGTTTTGAAAGCCTGCAGAGAAGGAGACTCCACAGGCTCCCTGGGCAGCCTGTGCCAGTTTTCCTGCACCCTCACAATAAAGCAGTTTTTCCTTCTTAATAATTTTTGTTTTCCAAAAGCTTTGCATGTGGAGGTCTTCCCTACCACAGAAGCAAATTTTAATGTATTTTTTTTGGTGAGTGAGAGCACTCATTCATGTTTGAATCCATTTTGTGTTGATTGAAGATTAGATTTCTATTGCAAGTGATACTTTTTCAGCTGGAGGTGCACACATGCACATCTGCATGTGCATACACATGACCACTGGAGTTCTTGTAAAACAGATTGCCATGTGAAGTCTGGGTGAGTTAAACCAGCCTTCAAGAGTATTCAGCCATATGTCATAGGCTTACAGCTTCATAAGAAGAGGGCAAGTCTAATGGATTCTGTAACAAGATGGGGTTTTTTATCCTTTTCATCATTTGACCTACTGAACATTTGAATTACAGAAATAGATGTATGGTGTTATCTTCTGCCTGTTCTCAGCTTGCTGTAATTGTCTAACTTACTCTCTAGGAGAGATATGGACAAGATATTAAGCGCTTCTAACATGTACCAGCCTTTGCAAAGGTAAACTTGTTTTATATAGAATTGGGCTGGAAAAGACCTTTAAGATCAAGTCCAACTGCTGACCCAGCACTGCCAAGCCCACTGCTAAACCGTGTCCCTCAGCATCACATTTACTTGGTTTTTAAATTCCTCCAGGGATGGGGACTCCACCACTTCCCTCGGCAGAGGGGTAGAATTCCAACACTGACCATCCTTGAAGTGAAGAAGTATCTCCTGATGTCCAACTTAAATCTCTCCTGCCACTAGTTGAGGTTGTTTCTTCTCGTCCTAACACTTGTTACTTGGGAGGAGGTTGACCTCCCCACCTCATTGCAACTTCCTTTCAGATAGTTGGAGAAAGCCAGAAGTTCTCCCCTCTGCTTCTTTTTCTCCAAGCTAAACAACCCCAGATCCCTCACCTTCTCTTCATAAGAGTTGTTCTCCAAACCCTTAACCAACTTTGCTGCCTCCTCTGGAGTCTCTCCAGCACCTATGTTCTTATAGAAACTATAAACCTAAGATGCAGAAGAATAAATTTATAGTAAGGACCTATGCAGAAATAAACAGTTCATCATCTGGAAAGGTATGGCTATGGCTAAAGAGTTCTGGGTTCAGTCTTCTTTGCTTTCTAAATGACAAAATGCTGTGGAATGTATTTGTTTCTTAGGTGTCTGTTTCTTAGGTGTCCGTTTTCCCCCTGATTGTTAAAGCAACCAATATTAACAAATGAGGAAGAAGATCCTTGATGTGAGCCTGCGAAATTTTTCTGCTTCAGCTGTGCTTAAGAGCCTTGTAGTATCCCACAAGTATACTACTGTGATGTGTAATGTTGTGCAACCTAGTCATGTATAAACAAGCAGTAAAACTACATTAAGGATCAGCTATAACTTAAGATGAATTTCAGACCTTTTTATTCATTGAGTCTACTGATTGTGTTAATGCAGAACATTAGCAGTTCTGTCGGCGACGGAGACTGGAGTCAATACAGACGACCAATATGATCTAGTATTGTTCCTTTATTGTTCCAATATTGTACAGCTATAGTGCAAGCATAGTGAGTGTAGCACAGTAAAGTGGAGTGAATGGAAAGGAGAGGAAAGTGCATATTAAGGGAACTTCTACAACTTATATAAACTCGGGAGCATCGTTGGCATAGCTTCATTGGTTCCCCATGAGTGACCACACATCACACTATTGTAGATTATTGGTCATGCTACTACTAACATGCAAGGTTGTTGATGCTGATGCGTGTCCTGTTATTCCCAGGTAACTTGCTGTGTTTATAGCTACCAGTGTCCTGCTTTAGTTACATGGTGCAGGCACAGCACTGTTTTGCTACACTGCTAGCAACTTTTGCACTTAGGCTGAGCATGGCCTACCACCATGTCAGGCTCTAAACCTACACTGCCAAATTGCTCACACTGCTTGTGCTGGCATTGCCACACAGTTCAAACTGTTTTATAGCTTGAAAATAGTCCTGTGAAGGAACACAGATGGCAACTCTAGAATATTAACTCTAGTTCAGCCTAAATAGTTGATTTTCCTTTGATTTAACATTTCGAAAGAAAAATGGAAATCTCAAATTCCTTAGAGTATTTTCTCACACTGTGAGAAGGGTATGGAAAACAACCAACCAAAAAACCCTTCTTTGAAGTAAATTCTGATGGCTGATTTGTTTAACAGACCTGAACTTCAAACTCCTCTTGATCTGGTCTGCGCCTATAGATGAAATAGTGCTGGGAGAGGAGCTCAAGGTCTTGGCACTTGGAGAAAGACTACTAACAAAGTGCATTTAAATAAGTACCATGTGGTTTTCCTTTTAAGAAATACACTGTTCTTTTTACTTTTGAGAATATTATAAACATTGCTGTGTTTTCTGCAACTCTTCAGTGCTCTAAAGCATTTCATTTCGCTTCATGGAAGACTGAAACGAGCAATGGAGTTGTACTTGGTTTAGTGCTTCCTTATACCTTGCTTTCTGATCAGGAGCCATAGCAATCCCTCTTATGTTTCCAGGAGCACCTGGAGTGTGTAAGTCCCAAGTTCCATTGCTGCTCTCCCAGGTTTCCTGGTTCTACTTAATGTGACATCTGGATTCACAAGCTTGTTTGTTCAGTAGCGTCTTTCCAACTTGATTGTTACTGAAACAGCCCAGTTGGAGTGGTGGTGGGGTTTATTTTGTTTTAAATTGGGAAACTAGATTTAGGGGGGCAACATTCACTACTAGACCCTTTCCCCACTTTATATAGAGAGGTGAGGAAGTTGACTTGGTGGGGAGGGGGGACAGTGGGGAGGAATACCTGCAGTGGTGTTTGGCTTGTGTCTCCAGGGGGATTTGGACAAGATCAAGCAGTGTACTGGTGTGAACCTCATGAGATTCAACAAGGTCAAGTGCAAAGTCCTTCACCTGGTTTGGGGCAATCCTCAGTATCAACACAAGCTGGGGGATGAAGGAACCAAGAGTCTTGCGGAGAAGGTACTGGTAGATGACAAGTTGGACGTGAGTCAGCAATGTATGCTTACAGTTGCATTGTAGCCAGCTGTATCCTGGGCCCCATTTAAAGTAGTGTGGACAGCAGGTGGAGCAAAATTATTCTGTTCCTTGACTCCACTGCCTTGAGATCCCACCTCCAGTGCTGTATCCAGCTCTGGAGTCCTTAGTATATAGACCTGTTGGAGTGAGGATGGGCTAAGAGAGTTGAGGTTGTTCATCCTGGAGAAGAGAAGACTCCAGGGAGACCTTAGATCAGCCTTCTAGTACTTGAAGGGGTCAGTAATAAAGATAGGGGCAGACTTTTTAGCAGGGCCTGTTGTGACAGGACAAGAGGTGATGGGTTTAAACTAAGATATGGTAGATGCAGGCTAGATAGAAGGAAGACATGTTTTACCATGAGGGTGGTGAGACTCTGGAACAAGTTGCCCAGAGAGGTGGTAGAAGTTAGACTGATAAAGGCGTTAGTATTCGTAACTGCTTCATCAGCCTGCAACAAGCAATCAGGTAGTGGAGCAAATTTTAGACTTTATGAGTAAGTAGACTGAAAGTCCAGAAGTGATCAGTAAGATTTTTTCCATTTGTCTTTTGAGTAACCAAGAAATCATTGTACTTCCCAGTAGTGTCCATGCTCTAAATTAATAAGTTGCTTGAATTTTAATATGACTCTTGCTAACGTAATATCTATATGGAGTGTTCAAGCACTGGCATCATTTGGGGCCATCTTTCAGTTCTGAGCATGACACACTCTGTCCTACCCACCAGCTTCAGTTTCTGCTTGGTTGGAATTTATTTTACAGATGTGACTCAAGCACTTACTCCATTCCTTGGAATAAAACAGGCTGGATAATATTAATTGAAAACTAACTGTGCTCTCCACCTGTTCCTTCTGTCTGAACTGTTTTTCCAACATCTCAAAAGTGGGTGATGCCAGATTCTGGTGGTGGTGTTTATTTTCTAGAGGAAATACTTGGTTAATTTTTGGTTTTCACTTGGTTCATCAGACAACTCAGAATTACCATGTATTCCAATCTTCCTGAAATGGGCTTATAAATGTCTTTGTACTCTGCTTTAGCTGCTTCTGGAGGTGCCACCTTTCAGTGGATCACTGAAGAGTGTTATTTGTACCACTCTTATCAGAGAGTTGCTGTTCTCTAACGTTATTGCTCTTCCACAATTCAGTCTTTTGAGCATTATTCACAAGGATACCTTTAATCAGTGACTAAAAGTTTACTGATCCTGTGAGCAGTGAGGTGGGGATCTTACTAGCAATACTACAACTAGTTGGTGATTCACAATTAGTTCTTCAAATCCATCTATCAGCTGAGCTGATGCTTGATCCACTTAAAATCTGCTGTACTGATCATTTGCAGAATTACTGCCAGGTATACATGTGCTGCTTATTTATAACATCAAATATCTTACACTGACGTAAGCCTTTCATTTAACCTTTTGCTATCAATATCTCTTAATTACTTATTTTTAATTAAGCAAATAACTTTTGCTGATTGACTTTAGGTGATGGATACCAGTCCTGTGCTTGATGGAACACGTTGTTTCTCACACTGTGTGTAACCTGTATAACAGGATATCACAGCTGAAAAACAGTTCTGAAGCCTTGAGGTTATTTCATAGAGTAATAGAGTAAATGTGATTGATATTCTTTATGCCATTATCTCTGGTGATTTGCAGGACAGGCTCTGATTCTCTCCTGTAAGGAATTCACCTGGAAATGTTAAGAAAATAACTTTTTAGATCATATGGAATCATTTTGAGTGGTAAAGATCTTTAAGATCATCGGGTTGAACTGTTAACGCAGCACTGCTAGGTCACCACTAAACCATGTCCTTCAGCACCTTATTCACATACTTCTAAGGATGGAACTCTACCACTGCCCTGGGCAGTCGGTTCCAAGGGCTTGCCAACCCTCTCACAGAAGAAATTTTTCCTAATGTCCATCCTAATGCTTCCCTGGTACAAGTTGAGTCCCTTTCCTCTTGTCCCATTGCTTGTTACTTGGGAGACCCTCAACTCTCTCCAGCCTCCTTTTTTTCAGGTAGTTGTAGATCACCTTGTGAAGAAAGAGGGCAAGAACCTCTATTTAAAGAATTAGTTGTGCTGACAGACACAGCATTGTTTGCAGTTACTGTTTGAAGTTAAAGAACATAAACTGACATTTCTGGTGGATGTTTTCATTAAACAATGAGGCTGGTCTAGCATGGTCTAGGAGAGCATGGTGCTATTATGATTTACAATACACCAGGTTGGAAGAGACCTTCAAGATCATCGCGTCCAACCCATCAAACAGTCCAACCCACCCAACAACTAGACCATACAGCCAAGCACCCCATCAAGTCTTCTCCTGAACACCTCCAGTGTTAGTTAGTTAGTTAGCAAAACAAAGAATTTTATTAACCTGAGACGATATTTTGGAAACAGTGTTTTGCCTGCTCCATTCCATCTCCATAGTCTGTTTTTAGGATGCTTTAAACCACTACCTTTCCTGTCCTTTTGTTTAAACAGATACATGCTGCTGATTTAAATTGATCCTTTCAGCAAACTGAAAATGCTTTATCAAGATGAAGTATTAAGCCAATAGAATATTTACTGCTGCTACAGACTGCGGCAGCTGGATGGAGACAATTTGGAACACTCAGCTACAACCATCAGTAGGGTTTGATTTTAACAGTAGTTAAACTGTCAACTACAGATGTAAAGGTCAGGTATCTCCAGAGTGAAGGAAATCTGTTCAAACTTCTATGACCTATATGCTTATAGGTCATAGAATCAAAGAATGGCTTAGATTAGAAGAGACCTTAGAGGTCACCTACTCCAACCGCCCTGCCATGGGCTGGGACGCCTCTCAACTAGATTTGGTTGCTCAAGGCCTCATTCAACCTGACCTTGAACACCTCCAGGGAGGGGGCATCCACAGCCTTTGGGCAACCTGTTCCAGCGTCTCACCACCCTCATACTGAAGAACTTTTTCCTAAGATCCAGTCTAAACCTACTCTCCCTGAGCTTCAAACCATTGGCCCTTGTCCTATCACTAGACACCCTTATGAAAAGTCCCTCTCCAACCTTCTTGTAGGTTCCCTTCAGGTATTGGAAAGCAGCTATAAAGTCTCCCTGGAATCTTCTCTTCTCTAGACTGAACAACCTCAGCTCCTTCAACCTATTCTCATAGCAGAGGTGCTCCAGACCTTGGCTCATCTTTGTGGCCTTCCTCTGGACTTGCTCCAACAGTTCTATCCCCTTCTGATGATGGGGACACCAGAGCCAGATGCAGTATTTGAGGTGGGATCTCACAAGAGAGTCTCTCACCCTACTGGATGCATTCCTCCTGATGCAGCCCAGGATATTGTTTGCCTTCTGGGCTGCATGAGCACACTGCTGGTTTATGCTGAGGTTGTCATCAGCTGACACCTCCAACATTGATCATGTTGTCTTTGATTACGTGACTGTGCTTCCTTCCTACATTCCTCACAGGTCCATGCCCACCTTACAGCATATACAGTATAGAACTAAATAGAAATCTAGAATCATCTAGGTTTAAAAGAGCTTGAAGATCATTAAGCCCAACTATAAAAGACAGGTTCACTGTGTGTCATCTTCATTTTTAATGTGGAATAATTCCTGAACTGTATATGAAAGTCTTTAGTGTTCTGTCTGGATTTTTCTAAGGAGTGACCCATCCATATGTTTCCTGTTGTATAGATGGAAAGATCTAGGTAGGAGCAGAACACTCTTAGGCTTGCACAGCTAAATTTTAATTATCAATTGAGATGTCTACAGCCTGGCCTACTTTTAAAATTATTTTAGGGAGCTGGTACAAAGATGTGTTACCTCTGGTGTCCAAATTACTATGTTAACGTCCACTAGAATTTCTGAAAACTGCTTCTCAAATTAACTGCTGTTGGGAGTGGGGAAATTCTACTCTATGTATAGGTACAAGTTGGTGGCTCACCTGCTGGACGGCAGCTCTGTGAAAAAAGACCTGGGAGTCCTGCTGGACAACAGGATGACCATGAGCCAGAAATGTGCCCCTGTGGTCAAAGGTATCCTGGGATGCATCAGGAGGAGTGTGGCAAGCAGGTTGAGGGAGGTTCTTCTCCCTCTCTACTCAGCCCTGGTGAGGCTTCATCTGGAATGCTGTGTTCAGTTTTGGGCTCTCCAGTTCAATAAGGACAGGGAACTGCTTGAGAGGGTACAGCAGAGGGCTGCAAAGATGAATGGGGGACTAGAACATCTGTCTTACAAAGAAAGGCTGAGGGAATTTGGGCTTTTTAGCCAGGAGAGGAGACTGAGGGGGATCTTATGGTTGCTTATAAATACTTAAAGAGTGGGTGCCAAGAGGATGCATCCAAACTCCACCTTGCTCCAGCCTCCTTTCAGGGAGTTACACGGAGTAAGAAGGTCTCTTTTCAGTGTCCTTTTCTCCAGGTTAAACAACCCTGTTCCCTCAGCTGCTCCTAAGACCTGTTCTGTAGACTCTTCATCAGCTCTGTTGCTCTTCTCTGGACCCACCCCAGCACCTCAATGTCCTTTTTGTAGTAAGAGCCCCAAAAGGTATGGTGACCAGCGCTGAACACAGGAGGACAATTGTATTCTTCGTTGTAAAGGTTGTCAGACTGGATTTCTACTGCAGATTTTGATAACAGAAGTGTACCCATCTGAACAGCTTTGGGAGCAAAAAAATAAGCAAATGTTAATGGGCATCTCTTACTGCACCAAGCAAAGGTCTTTGAACTTAGACAAATGGACATGTTGCTGTGAGGGAAAATTTTGTCCCTATTCCTCACTGCTATTGCATAGCAAGAATGCCTGGAAGAAAAAATGTGCTGTAACTTACATCCATTGGCCCTTGTCCTATTACAGGGCATGAGTGAGAAGAGGTTGTCTCTTCCTTCTTGACACCCAGCCCTCATGTATTTGTTTATTAGATCCCCTCTTAGTCATCTTCTTTCCAGACTAAAAAGCCCCAGGCCTCTCAGCCTTTCCTCATAAGGCAATGCTCCAGTCCCTTAATCATCCTTGTAGCCTTCCACTGAGCTCTGCAGTAGATCTCTGTCCCTCTTGGGGATGTCACATCCTTGACTACTGCAGGTTTGTGGATATCACCATTCTAACACTACAAATAGTGTTCTTATGCAGGCTTAGTCTTCTGCTAGAAGCTGTTTGTAATTATTCTTTACTAGTGTCAGAAAAACTACAGCTGAATAATTAAAAGTTATCAGTCCTGATCATCCATAAAATTACTAGCGCATTGTTCTTCTGATTTAAAAAACAAAACAACAAAACACAAACAAATAAACCCCCAAAACCACACACACCCAAAAAAAACAAACCAAACAAAAAAAAACACAACAACAACAACAAAAAAACCCCACCCCAACAAACCAGAGGTGGGGGGGAAACACCACCACGACTGAATATGATTGTGTAAATGAGGCAGGAGGAGTGAGTGGTGTGTGGAATCGCTGCTGCAGGCTCAGCTTCAGAGATCTTAGCCAGTTTGGAGAGTTTTCCTGCTTGACGTGTTGCAGACGTATCATCCTTTGAAGGCATTCAGAGGGCACTGGGAGCTATAGTCTGAAATGGGGTAACAAATTCAGAAGTGAGAGTGACCAGAGAAAGGTTTGCAATTGGATATTACTCTTCACTGTGCATTCACGATGAGTTCGTGTATTCCTTGCATTATATCTTTTATCCTCGTGGTGGCAGCAAATCCTAAGAGAAAAGAAACTCGCCCAGTGCAAACGGGCTGCATTTTGATTACAGTTAAAAAGAACCTATTTATATTTTTAGCTGTTTTTTCCAGTAGGGCTGCTCCAAAACAGAAGGTCAGCTTTTACTGCTGAACTTCATCTGTGACTTTAGTTTGTATGAACTGCTGAGATCCATTTAGTTGGGAGAAATGCTTTTTCTTCTTCCCACTCCTACACCAGCAGGTAAAGGTAGAATTAGTGAAGATCTTCAACTGCTGAGAGAACTTGTGTGGCAGAGTTAGTTTCAGTTGTCCAGCTATTTTAGTTGTTGGTTTGTGGGCTTTTTAATTAACCACAGCACGGTTACCAGGGTCTATAAATCAGGGTCTGTCTGATGGATGCTAGTAGGAAGCAGAGAGATAGTGCCAGCTCGGATGGTCAGTAGTGGCGAAACTGTTGTCAAGTTTTATAGTGTCAGCCTGGAATCCAGTGAAACCTCTCAACACAAGGCAAAGAAAGAAATATTGTATCTGAATAATGATGTACTGATAACTCAGTAACTGGAAAGATAAATCATGAGTGCAATAGAGAGTTGGGTGCAGATTTAATTGAAGAAGGGAGGTTGAATTACTTTGAAGTATCCAAAATGCCTTCTCCAAAGTAGCAACACTTGGCTTAATTTTAGCCACAAATTCCTTACCTTAGTGTCCTTTCATATGTGAAGGAACAGTTACTTCAACCTAACAGCATTGATTTGTAACCTAGCACAAGGATGGGTTCATGTCATGTCATCTTCCTGCCCTCCGAATCTCACATCGATTTCTTGTGTCATTTTTTCCCTGCCTAAATTCGTCAGGTGTTTGTTCCGGCTGTCCTCTGTTTCATTGGCATAATGTGAAGATCTCATCATGTATCATGAGATGTGATACAATTATGATATGAAGCCAATACTGTTGAAGTTCATAAAATCCCAAGAAGGGGTAAGATAGGAAAGCAAAGAGTAGATCCTGTGGAAAACATAAATGAAAATCTGTGCACAGTTTTCTCAGGACTGCTTCTGGTATCTGAGCTTTACTTGGACAAGAATAGTTCAGGTGTCACTCACTCAGGTAAGGATGAAAATACAGTCTGTCCCTGCACTGTATTCCAGTTAGAAGGCTGAAAAGGTGGAAAATGAATAAAAAATATTTCTGTGAGATTAGTTCAATTTTGAGATAGTAGAAATAAAAGGCCACTTTAATGGCTCTACCTTCCTGAGCTGCTTAAGATAAAATGTGTTTAAAAAGTAATAATAATTGGTGGGATAAACCAGTGTGCCTCTAGACATCTGCTCATTTTGCCTTTGAGTATTTGAAGTCTTTTTTTCAAGTAAATTGGAGAGCTCAAGATACAACCAGTTATAGGACCAGGATAAATTGTTACTGTGGAGAGTCAAGAGCAGGAGGTTTTTTTACCTCTCATTCTGTAGAGAGCATTCAAATACTACTGGGAAAAAGAACTCTGTGTTCTCTATATTCATATTGGTCTTACAAGGTGCATGCATCAAAATCAACTCAACTGAAACAAGCGATGTTCTTTCTGGTAGGAGATAACTCATACATGAGCTCAACCCAATGCATCCTGAAGAGGACAGGCTGATGTTTGCAGCTTTTCAATCATGCAAGTTTAAGATCAAACCCAGCAATTCTCCCCAAAATCAGAGTCTTGGATCTTAAAAATTAGTGTTACTCAATTGGCAGATCTCCATGGCTTTGTCATAATCTTTATTTTGCCTCTTTGTCACCATTTCATTCAAGGGGATTTTGAAGTTGGATAAGCCTTGTTTTATGTTGTTAAATGTGGTATAGTTATGAAGTTCCATTCCCCAAATCACTACTTGTGTTGTGAGTGTTAATTATGGGATTGCCCTTTTGTGTAAATATAAATATAGTACAGTTGTCTGACCTTCCCTGCTGAAAAAGCACTATTTGATGCAGAGTGGTTATGGAATAGAGAACAAATAAAGTCTTTTTTCCATCTTGGTGATTGAAATGGATCTTCTTTTCCTTTGTTCATCCCGTTAATTACACGGCATGAAGGGGAGTTGTGGGACAAGAGCTTACATTAGACCCATTAGTGGAGTTAGAAATGGGCAAACTATTGTGTACATAAGGTTTTGTCTCTTATGGTCAGACCATCAATACACTATACAATACACTACAATACACCAGGTTGGAAGAGACCTTCAAGATCATCGCGTCCAACCCATCAAACAATCCAACCCACCCAACAACTAGACCATACAGCCAAGCACCCCATCAAGTCTTCTCCTGAACACCTCCAGTGAAGGTGACTCCACCACCTCCACGGGTAGCCGATTCCAATGGGCAATCACTCTCTCCGTGTAGAACTTCTTCCTAACATCCAGCCTAAACCTGCCCTGGCACAGCCTGAGACTGTGTCCTCTTGTTCTGGTGCTGGCTGCCTGGGAGAAGAGGCCAACCTCTGCCTGGCTACAACCTCCCTTCAGGGAGTTGTAGAGAGCAATAAGGTCACCCCTCAGTCTCCTCTTCTCCAGGCTAAGCAACCCCAGCTCCCTCAGCCTTTCCTCACAGGGCTTGTGTTCCAAACCCCTCACCAGCTTTGTTGCCCTTCTCTGGACACGTTCCAGCAAGTCAACATCCTTCCTAAACTGAGGGGCCCAGAACTGGACACAGGACTCAAGGTGTGGCCTAACCAGTGCAGTGTACAGGGGGAGAATGACCTCCCTGCTCCTGCTGGCCACACTGTTCCTGATGCAAGCCAGGATGCCATTGGCCTTCTTGGCTGCCTGGGCACACTGCAGGCTCATGTTCAGCCTACAATCAACCAGTACCCCCAGGTCCCAGAACAAGAGGACACAGTCTCAAGCTGCACCAGGGGAGGTTTAGGCTGGATGTTAGGAAGAAGCTCTTCATAGAGTGATTGGCCATTGGAATGGGCTGCCCAGGGAGGTGGTGGAGTCACCATCACTGGAGGTGTTTAGGAAAAGACTGGATGGGGTGCTTGGTGCCATGGTTTAGTTGATTAGATGGTATTGAGTGATAGGTTGGACTTGATGATCTCAAACGTCTTTTCCAACCTGGTTAATTCTAATTCTTTGTTTTGCTGAGGGTTTTGAAAGGGTCCTACCTGAAAGACAACCTAAATTTGCATTTAAGAATAGATCTGGTAATGGAATATGCCCTGGCCAAGGACTGTCTGACATGCAGTGTCTGAGATTGAAAATTCAGAGTGAAAATGGACAAGAGGTAGGAATACAGAAAACTAATTAGTACCTCAAATTTTGGGAGAACTGCCTTCTCCATAAAGCATCTCAGTACACATCAATGGTTGTCAGCATCTAAAGGGTGGACAGCAAGAGGATGGGACCAGTCTTCTTTCAGTGGGGCCCAGCAACAGGACAAGGTGCAGTGGGCACAAACAGGAACATAGGAGGTTCCACCTCAATGTGAGGAAAAACTTTCCAGTGAGGGTGCCAGAGCATTGGAACAGGCTGCCCAGAGAGGTTGTGGAGTCTCCTCTGGAGAAGTTTCAAACCTGCTTGGTCATGACCCTGTGCAACCTGTTCTGGGTGACCCTGTTTTATCAGGGAGATGGGATTAAATGATCTCTAAGTCCTGTCCAACCTTCACCATGCTGTGATTCTGTGAGATATTAGTGTGTAACTTGTGAAGAGGGGGTTCCTTCTTTGTAATTGTTGGAGAAGGGGATGGTGTACACTCATGAGTACTGTGGGGACATTCAAGCTAGACCAGCACTCCTTGTTTGCCGTATTGTGGATTTTTCCATGCATGATTGGTGTTGCATGTAAAGTTGAAAGGTGCAGAAACTAAGTTGGAATTGCTGCAGTCACTTATAGGTTCTATATGGTCTTTGGAAACTGTATGCAGAGCGCTGATGGGCCATAGCACTTCAGGCTTTTCCAGAGTAACATACTTCTGTTGACTAGCTTGCATCAAAATATAACTTTATTGCCCTTTATTTTAAGTCTGTGCAACATATAGAACTGCTGATTGTTGGATGACTCTTTGTAGCAGGGATCGTATCAGAAATAATTCCCAAGTTCAGTAGGTGTTGTGCTACACAAAGAGTAACTGCTTAGGAAACAGGCTGGTTGCTTCATCTGTTATGTACTTTGCATTTTAAACTTTGTGGTTTCCAAACCACAATGTTTCAGTGGTATTGGCAGCATTCAAAGGCTTAGTATTGCTTTCAGGTGGAGTCAAGAAGATGTCTGTACAAGATGTTGGCAACTGAGACGGGCAAGATTTATTTTCCAGACTTAGTAAACAAATCCCTATTGATTGGTTTACCATAGTATGTCCTCCACCACTGACAGAGTTTGTTAGCAAAGAGTTAAGGGCAAATCCAGTGATTCCTCACTTGGTTACTATATAACAAAGCAAACTTAGGACACTTTTTACTTTAATGGAGTCTAGGTGTAGAATCATGGAATCATAGAATTGTTTTGGTTGGAAAAGACCTTTAGGATCAAGTCCAACCTAACACCATTACGGCCATTAAATAAGCGTGTCCAGAAATAACTATCTGAACATGTTTCCTTTCCTACGCTGTGTTACCTGCAAGGGGAGGGAATCTGTTGAACGTTCTTGTGCTGATCAGCTATTGAGTTTGGTGGAATACAACCTAAACTACATCCTCATGCAGCTTATATATTGCCACTTGACAACATTTCTAGTCTACCTAAAGTTCTGTATCACTTACTTAGGCTATTTCATTAGGAAGATAAGTTTAGAAGTGAGTAAACATGCAGTCTTTAAGATTCTTTGAAGCATCAGTCAGGACCATAGTGCAAGAAATAAAAATATTTTTATTAGCTGGGAGTGGTCTCAATTCAGAACAGGAGTAATCTGGGGTTTTTTTTTTGATACTGATAAATTCTGTTTTTATATCTCTAAAAGATGTGTACATTTAAGTGTATTGAGTATAGTAGATGAATTTCTGTTCAAAAATGTAACCAAATCCTAAAAAAACCCCAAAGTATCTGCATCCCTTATGAACATTATAAAAAAACAAAGTACTATTAAGAAATCTGTTTTAGGTTATCTGTGTCACAGTCACTGAGCTCATGTCCTTTCCCCTTCCTTTTTGTTAATCATTCCCTCATGAGCTCCAGTCATCCATTTGGTTCCAGGAGGAATCGGTCATTTCTCCCTGAGTTTAAATGCTGGATCCATAAACTGTGACTCTTCTAACATCTGTCTTGAATCCAGATTTTTCAGGCTATGTTCCTTGTAGAAGGAAGAGGATTACCAACTCCTGACAGAAGTCTAAGGCACATCATTTTCTGCTAAAAAGTAAAAAGACGTTCTCCAAGGAGTTGTTTTAAGTCATGAACGTACTCTATCGGTCTGCTTGTCTGGGCTGGAGAGGTCACAACAGCTTCCCTTTACAGCCCTCTTCTTCCATGTTACTCCGTTGGTTGGTGGTAGTTTATTGTTGGTTGTTTGGGGTGTTTTACAATCAACAGTCATCATCCTGTTTTGTTTGTTTTCAGTTTTCCTGCAGAGGAGCTTCTCAACTCCAGGGTGTGCTTTCTCTTATTTTTCAGAACAGTGCCTTTCACAAATCAGCGTCACGCTTTGCAGGAGGTAGAGCACGGGTTTACTGAACTGTGCAGCTTCCTTGGCATGCCTTCACCTTGAATATTGTTCTTTAGCAAGCCATTTTGGTGGTCTTGTGAGCAGACTACTGCCTGAGAGCATAAGAGGCTGTACACTAGATCAATCAAGTCAGCTAGATAGGACAGTAGCAGTAATCCATCTCAATTTATAGAAGCTTTACCTTTGAGGGGATTATATGCACCATTCTCAAAGCATTACATTCAGGTGTATTTCAGGTAAGACAGTACTAGAGCAGGCGCTCTGATTGTTGAGTCACCTATTGTCGTAATAGCTGTTTGTTGAGAGTTTCTTAGGATTTTGCACTTTCTTTAGAAAGCGTGAGGTAGGTGAATTAATGTTTAGTTAGATTATGTGGCAGCAGGCCTCAGCTGAATTTGTGAGATAAACTGTACGTGTTACGAGAGGGCTCTGTTTTTATTATGTAATCATGAAGCTGCTATTAGTGCTCGTTAGAAAAGGATATTTTTAAGGAGTTGATGTCTGCACAAATAAATACATGAAAAGCACTAGAGATCATAGAATCACAGAATTGTCAGGGTTGGAGGGGACCCCAAGGGTCATGTAGTTCCAACCCCCTGCTGTGGGCAAGGACACCTCACACTAGATCAGGTTGCTCAGAGCCCCATCCAACTTGGCCTTAAAAACTTCCAGGGATGGGGCTTCTACAACCTCCCTGGGCAACCTGTTCCAGCATCTCACCACCCTCGTGGTGAAGAACTTCTTCCTAACATCCAATCTGAATCTACCTATTACTATTTTTGTTCCATTCCCCCTAGTCCTATCATTAGCTGACACCCTAAAAATCCCTCACCAGCTTTCTTGTAGGCCCCCTTAATATACTGGAAGGCCACAATAAGGTCTCCTTGGAGCCTTCTCCTCTCCAGACCAGATGAGGTTGGCAAAATGTGGAACTTGATGAGGAGATGGTACCATTTTAATTTTTCTAGGTGAATTTTGCATAAAATGCCTCCATTTTTGCCTTTTTTCTTTTCGACACCTCCACTCTTCCCCTCTCCCCAATATTATAACACATGCATTTCAACTTTTTTTTGGATCCTTATAATTTGTGAACACTTGCACAATTCACACTTCCCACACTTGTCAATCTTCGGTAAAACCGCCTTCGTAAGGTAGGTATTATACAATTTAAAACATAAAATCCCCTTTACAATTATTTCTTCTAGCTGTCTTCAGCTTCATGAGGGTAGCAGCGGTGGAATATTTCCCCACTTGCCGATTTCTCATCGTGGGGCTCTCGGTGATAAAATCCCAGGTTTACCATGGATGGCTGGGACCAGAGGAGATGGGAAGAAGGAGGATGTCCACAGGGCATCCGGGGTTGTACGACTTGGCAATGTCTCTTTGGTTGGTTTATGAGGTGCTGGGATGGACCCAGATTTCAAAGTGAGTGAAACGATGGATACAGTGAATTGAGAGCAAAATAGGTAACATCTAAACACCCCCAAAAATATTAACACCTTCCCCTAAAAAAAAAAAAAAAAAAAAAACCACAACACCAAAACCCAGAGAAAACTCAATCTTGCCTTTCTTGCCCTTTTTCCCAGAGTTTTGCCATGCTTTTTTTTTTCACCGCTTCTTACGTAATGAGGTGAACTATATCTGGGAAAATCTCTGCTGCCTAAGAATGACTTTTTTTTTCCTTTTTTTTAATACCAAGGTTGGCAATTTCCTGAATTTGCTGCAGCTGATAGAAAAACATCTTCACTGGTGTTGGTGGAGTGAACTCTCTCTGCTACAGCCTGGCCCTTTTCTTGTGCTCACCAGAAATGTGACACTCGTTCTAATGACGTGGCTAAGTGAGATAATCTCTTTAATCAACTGGCCGGATGAAATCCTGCTTGCTTAGGACCTTTGGGAGACTAGTATGTGCTGCAGCCTGTTTGTGAACATGCAAAAAGGTGTGGTTTATAGTCTTTTCCTTCATTAAAATCCATGCCAGTGAATGCAGGTGGTGTTACCCAGCTTCTTCCTCCTGTCATAGACAGCCGAGCAGGGTGTTTTTAGTAACAAGGGTAGTGTTTTTAAGCAGTGCTGTAGGAATTCAGGCTGTAGCCCGGTTTTCTCTTCCAGACTTACTGACAGTTAAATGCACTTTCCTGAAATTTTAACAGTATCTTATCATAGCTGCAGGGTGTTGTGCTTTTATTTTTTCATGTACATCCCCCTCTTTTAAATCGCTTCCCATATCATCTTACCTCCCTTTTTCCACTAATACAGCTCACCTCAGGCATATACAAAGGGATTTCCAGAACTGAGTTTGTAGCTCTGAATCTTTGTGTCTCCAGGATTCTCAGCACAAAAAGGATGTGGAGCTGGTGAAATGGGTCCAGAGGAGGTCACAAAAATGATTGAAGGGCTGGAACCCCTCTGCTGTGAGGACAGGCTGAGACAGTTGGGGTTGTTCAGCCTGGAGAAAGGAAGGCTCTACAGGGACCTTACTGCAGGCTTTTGATACTTAGAGGGCCTCAAGGAAAGATGGGGATAGACTTTTTATCAAGACCTATTGCAACAGGACAGTGGTAATGTCCATTTGACAAAGGGTGATGGTTTCAAACTGAAAAAGGGGAGATTTAGACTGGATAGAAGGAAGAAACTTCTCACACTAAGAGGTAAAACATGGGCACAGTTTGCCCAAAGTGGTAAATGCTGCATCCCAGGAGCCATTCCAGGTTGCATGGGACTCTGAGCATCCTGCTCTATTTGAAGATGTCCTTGCTGACTGCACGGGGGTTGGACTAGATGACCTTTAGGATTCCTTCCAGCCCAAGCCATTCTATGATTTACTGGCCTTCACTGCTAGAAGAGAACTGGTGTGGTGACTCTTGCTGAGTTTAAGGGCTGTCTTACAGCTGGAGAAGTATTATGTCTTTTATAACAGCTTGAGTATTGCAAAAAGGCCTTGAAATCATTTTATGTTCTTGGGCACCAGTGATGCAAAACCCAAGGCTTAAGAATTGCAACAGTCTTATCAGGGCTAGCATGTATGGGTAAGTGCTAAGAGGATTTCTAAAAGGTCATGGGGGACTTGAGGTAGCCCATCAATCAGCAGGGAATGAGGACTGCTGAGAATCCCCTGTGAAACTAGTCGGCTTTAACTGCTCTACCCTCTACCACAAGTTAGTATTTGTCAACAGCCATCTGAACGTGAGCCAGCAGTGTGCCCAGGTGGGCAAGGAGGCCAACAGCATCCTGGCCTGTATTAGAAATAATGGGGCCAGCAGGACCATGTCAGTGATTGTCCCCCTGTATTTGTCACTGTGGAGGCTGCACCTTGAATACTGTGTTCAGTTTTGGGTGTCTCTCTACAAGACAGACGTTGAGGTGCTGGAGCAGGTCCCGAGAAAGGCAACAAAACTGGTGAACGGTCTAGAGAACAAGTCTAATGAGGAGTGGCTGAGGGAACGGGGCTGGTTCAGTCTGGAGAAAAGGAGGCTGAGGGAATACCTTCTTGCTCTCTACAGTTACCTGAAGGAGGCTAGACTGAGGTGGGGATTGGTTTCTTCTCCAAATAACAGGTGAAAGGACAAGAGGAAATGGCCTCAGGTTGCACCAGGAGAGATTTAGGTTGGATATTAAGAACAATTTCTTGCCCCAAATGGTTGTCAAGCCCTGGAACAGGCTGTCTAGGGAAAAGGTGGAGTCACCATCCTTGGAGGGATTTAAAACACAACAGGATGTGGTGCTGAGGAACATGGTTTAGTGGTGACCTCTCAGTACTGGGTTAATATTTGGACTTGATGATATTAAAGGCGGTCTTTCAACCAAAACTGTTCTATGATTCCGTGAAATCCGTGAGAAAGGGGTTACTGGCATTGTTACTGAATTCAGGTTTTGAAAGTAACTCCAGGAGCTGCGTCCAGTGAGCAGCATGAAGGCAAATTTCTGTTTCATAGAATCATTAGGGTTGGAAAAGACCTCCAAGATCCTGGAGTCCAACTGTTAACCCAATGCTGGGATGACCACCATGGGGGACTCTTCTCATGTGCTAATCTTTTAGTATATTTTGGAAAAGTGGCTGAAAATCTCTCCTGGAAAGAGAATCAAAATTAATATGATGAAAGCAGGGTTTGCTGTTTTGGGCATTGCTATGTGTTTGCAGGGCCCTGTGTATATCTATATGTATCAAGTGCTGTACTTTTGTCACTCTTTAAATGAATGGTATTGGTTGTGCCTAGTAGGTCTTTTCAAGAGGAATTAATCTTTGGTCTATATTTCTACTGTGGCAGGTCCATCTTCTTTATCTTTCAGTGTGTCACTTTAAAAAGGTGTCATTTATATAAAGAATGAATAATTTCACACTTTATGGTTGTATTTTTGAAGGGGTAGTTGCTAGTAGTCCTCTAAGCTAATAGCTGGGGTTAATGTCTGTTTTTCAATGGGACAGATTTATTTTCATCAGAGCCAAAGTTCTTTGTTGCTTAGACTGTGAATTCCATAAGGGAATAGCAAGGAGTTAAGAAGGAAACATGATGAAATGTTGGCCTTTGCATCCAAAAGAGGATTTAAGTCATGAACTCCTGAACTTGTGATCCTCAATTACTTATCCTGGGTGCGGGAAATCTGTTCTGCTTTAATGTTTTTATTAATGTGACTGGGAATGAACTCAAGCATTCTTTTCTCTTAAAACCTGGTTAAAGCAAATAACTCCAGATTAAAAAGTACTAGATCTTTTAATTTTTAATCCACTTTCTTCTTACATAGTCAGTTTAGAACCAAAGAAATGTTCTCAGAGGGAATTGGTTTTTTTTTTGTTTTTTTTTTTTTATAGAGTACAATGAACCTTGATGATGGCCAAATATATTAGAACACTACCTAATACGTATTCTATTTAAGCCACCTTTTATACCTTGCTGCTCCTTAGAACACCTTGAAGGCCCAGTGCAGAGGTTAGCCAGTGGCTGCATTAACGAATCTTCTGCAATTACAGCAAACCATCCAAACACACCACCAATTTATGAAAGATTTCCTACAGAAAGCAGATTTTTCTTTTAATGTATCTTCTTCTTTACCAAAAAAAACATGTTAAAATCATGTTATGTTTTAGAGATTCATAGAGTCATTCTGGCTGGAAAAGACCTGTAAGATCATTGAGCCCCAACCGTTATCTAACTCTACTAAATCTGATGCTAAGCCATGTCCCTCAGCACCACATCTCTGTGTCTTCTAAACACCTCCAGGCATGAGGATTCAACCACCTCCCTGTGGAGCCTGTTCCAGCGTTTGAGAACCCTTTCAGTGAAGAAGTTTCCTCTAATGTCCAACCTAAACCTCTCTTAGTGCAGCCTGAGGCCACTTCCTCTTGTCCTTAAGTTCCTACATGTCTTTCTGCTAGCCTTCTGTGAACACCCAGCCTGTTTTCATATGCAGTGCCCTGATTACCTTTCATGTGTGAAGCCAGGAATTTCTGTGAAGATGTGAAGTGTAGGTAAAGCAGAGCAGATACGTTCATGCGTTAGTTCTAACTTGATTTATTTTTAAGTATCAGGGTTCAGTTCTTCTTCAGTAAAATACCACAAATTAGATCTGGTTGGAAGAGACTTCAAAGATCATCCAGTCCAACCTTCAACCCAGTACTGAAGGGTTAACACTAAACAGTGTCCCTAAGCACCAAGTTCACATGCTTTTTGAACTCCTCCAGGGATGGTGCTTCCACCACTGCCCTGGGCAGTCCATTGCAATGTCTGAAAACCCTCTCAGTGAAGACATATTTCTTAATATCCAGCCTAAACCTCCCCTGATGCAGCTTGTCACCATTTCCTCTAGTCCTGTCACTTGTCATCAAGGAGAAGAGGCTGGACTCACATGAGGGGGAAGAAAGCAGTTGGACATGAGTGCTAGAGCAGTCTACTTTTATGCCATTGGAAATTAACTTCTGACCCAGCAAAGCACCTATTTTTTAAAATCTTGTTTTTCAAATGATAAGCTGTTATAAAAGCCAAATATATTTTTGGTGTGCTGTAGCTCAGGGTCTGCTTTAAGTTAATATTACTTAATTTGTCATGCAGAACACTTCTGTAATGTATCATTAAATATTTCAGAATTCACCTTCAAGCATCATGTGCATTTGCCTTACACAGCTGTGGAGATCTCTGAAGGAAAATAAGTGAAGGGGGAAGGGGAGATTAAATTGTTAGACCTGCGATCTGACTTGATGTAACCACTTGGTAACCCCACGCTATCAATAAGGTTGCAGCAAGGCGGACTATTGGATTTATTCTGTGGACTGGGAATCTCAAGTTCTTTGTGTCTGGAATCATAGAATGTTAGGGGTTGGAAGGGACCTCCCTGTCAAAGTAGAATCACTTTGGGCAGGCTACACAGGATAAGCAGCCTGCGTCCTGCAGGCCTTGCTGGTGAATGTCTTCCTGGCTACCCTCTTTGAATTGGAAGCTCATTACAGGATTTCTAAATCTCTTCAATTTTGGCAATTCCATTCCTCAGGCATCATCTTTTGTGGGGTCACTGGCATGAGCCAGGGCTGTCTCAGAAGCAGCTCTTCAGATGCCACAGATCTCACAGGGGAAAAGTAATGACATGTGGCAATCCTAATTAAATAGTGAGGAAAGGTGTTACATGACCTTCCTGTCTGGAGTACCATCCTACGAGCCATTTAAACAATGCTTTGAGGGCTGAGTTATGGTTCTGGAGCTTCTTGCATCACTTTCCACCACTCTGCATGTGGATTTCATGAGTAGTGATAAACTGCTGTGCGTAACACACATCTGAGAGAAACCTGGGCTAGTTGCAGATGTCCCTGTTCAGTGCATGGGAGTTGGACAAGATGACCTTTACAGGTCTCTTCCAACCCAAACTATTCTGTGATTCTAAAAGAGGAGGTTTAATAGCATAGACACTGGAAAATGAGTCCCACAGCCTTAAAAAAAAAAAAAAAAAAAATAAATCTATTCTCTAATATTCAAATGACTGTTGTTTATCTGGAGTTTGAGTTGTTTGTGTTTTTGGAGGGGATTGTATTTATCTAGAGCACCTAAGATTTTTTCTTCATGCTATCTGGTAAGCACTTAGCATTTTATGTTACTATTTATGTGTTGATAACACATTAATATGTATTATTTCTTTCCCCAAAAAGGTTCTCAATAGAATAGAATTAACCAGGTTGGAAAAGACCTTTGAGATCGAGTCAAGCCCTGGGGCAGTAGAAGCACCAGTCCTAGAAGGATTGAAAAGGCATGTAGATATGATGCTGGGGTACATGATTTAGTGTTGACCTGGCAATGCTGGGTTAATGGTAGTGCTGGATGATCTGATAATTCTCCAACCAAAAGGACCCTGTGATTAATCACACAGGTGCCAGGTCCAGCATCTGGAGAACAAACAACAAATGGTGAGATGAATGCTTGATTTAAAGTACTTGGCTAAGTTCACAGTGAAGTCCTGTGAAATTAGAAGAGATCGTGGTTTCTCTGTTCTGTTTTGGTTTTAAGCAATGTTCAATTGCTTTAACAATTTTTGCAGTTCATGAACTCATTCACTACAGCTTTATAAAAGAGGAGTCAAGAGTCCTAGAAACAAGTATCCCTCCATGTATAACACTTGTTCATTCCCAGAAGTCGTCAGTTTGGTGCTGAGCATGAGGAAGGAATCCTGCTGGGAAAAACAAGGCTTTGTCATTTAATTGGAGGTTGCATCATAAAATAGATTCATGAGGGATGCTGTCACCAGGGTAATTAAAGTCACAGAAGTATCTTTAGTTCAGAAGAGTGCTTCACTTCTGCATCTTACTACTTGTGTGTGGCTTCCTGAATGTTTTCTTGTTGATGGTGCTCTTGTGTTTGTTTTTACTATCAGGTTATGAGACATTCTAAGTTATTTTCTGTCAGCTTGACTTGAGCCATCAGAAAGGGTCTGGATCTGTTGTACATCCTATGCACACTTGAACTTCTAAACTGATGTTAGAGAAGGCTAGAGGGAGACCTTATGGCCTTTCGGTACTTGAAGAGGTCAATAAAAAAGATGGGGACAGACTTTTAGCAGGGCCTGTTGTGACAGGACAAAGGGTGATGGTTTTAAACTACGACAGATTGAGACTGAAGTAGAAGGAAGAAGTTTTTACAGTGGTGGAACACTGAGCCGGGTCACCCAGAGATGCCCCATTCCTGGAAACATTCCGGGTCAGGTTGGAGTGTGCTCTGAGCAACCTGCTTTATTTGAAGATGTCCCTGCTTAGTGCAGGGGGGTTGGACTAGATGACTTTTAAAGGTCTCTTCCAACCCAAGCCATTCTGTGTTATCCTTTGTAGACCAGCACTTGGGGTTGTGGAGAAAGTATTTTCTGTTAGCTGTAGAGGAGTACCAGGTTGCAGCAATCTGGGCATCTTGTGAAGGTAACAATGAGCGTAGACACATCCACATGATTTCTCTGTCACATCTTCTTCTGCTCCTTTCCCAGTTTAACCATGTTTCACTCTTACTTCTCTCCCATGCTGATCTCATCTACAGTCATTTCAGCATGACCAAAATGCAATGTTTCCAGTCCACTGACCTCCTCCACTATGACAGTATCTGTGAATGCCATCAATTAATTTTCACAGGACCTCTCTCAGATGATGTTCAGTCTTATCAAGATACCTCTCAGTCTCACATTTGTAGTTTGTCAGATTGAATATCATTTAGATTTTCCTTAGCATCAGTCTCCTTACAGGAATAGTTTGTCTTCTACTTTGACCAAGTTCTCAGGTTCAGACGTCAGGCCTAGCTGCTTCGTCCTCCATAGTTACAAGCTCTAGGTCTCCTTTACCCTTTTCATTTTGTCTGAGGTCCCAGATAGCTCTGTGAGCAGACCCTGCTCCTGTTCTGCATTTTGACAGTGCCACTTCTACCTCCACAATGCTTGAACTTTGCACAAGTGACAGTGGGAGCATTTTTCTGTTCTAGACTTCCCTGGCCTTTAATCAAGGGCAACTGCAGTTTGGGGAATAAAGAGCTTCTTGTGGGTTGAAGCATTCCAGTTAGGGAGGGAAAGCATTTACTATGCAGGTGCAACATCCTTTTCATCCTTGACTTCTCTTCAAAAAGAAAAGAGTTGGAAAATTGACTAATTTTCACCTGGATAGCAAATGGATCCCATTATTGTAAAGTTTGATTGCCCTGCAAACTTTTAAAACTTGATTCAAACCATATGGATGCTCAGACTTGGTTATGTGATGTTCATGAGCTTTTTGTATATTTTTAAGATGATGTCATAGAACATATTAAACCAAGCAAAGGAATTTATTTTCCTCCTTGTTCACAGAAATGACCTGTTTTGACTGAATTGTCCCAAAAGCTCAGTCTGACATGACTGCTAGCACAGAAAATTTCTGCCCAGCATCTAACATTTGGCAAAGGCACAAGCAGGGTCTTATAATAGAAGCTGTCAGAAAACCTTATTAATAGGCAAGCTTGGAAGCACTGCTGCTGATTCATCTAGAGACCTTTTTGTCTTTGAGGTGTCCATGTGTTTTCTGCACCAGAGGATGGAATTTAATGTAATTCCACAACTTGGAGATACTCTGTATAAGAAGGAAGCTCTAAGGTATAAGAAGCCATCACAATACAGCTACTGCACTGTGTGAGACTAATCTGTCCCTCAGAATTCAGGGCTGCAATTTAAATAATCCAATTTAAATTGGGGGGAGGGAAAGAGCTTGGATTTACTGTAAATTGAGTGTAAGTGAATGTGCTGGTGAAGAAAGCTGCAGTGTAAGGGAGGAATATCCCCTCTCTCCTCTGGAGTGTGTGCTGCCATCTTCTAGTTGGCTATAAAAGGAAGAGTTATGGAAAGGTTGCCAGATGCTTTCTTGTTGTGGAAGTCTTCAGTTTTGTAAACATGCACTTCCTCCTATGAACTAACATTTTTTAAGTCAATTAAAAATAATTATTTAAACAGCTGTTTACTATCTCTTTTGATTTTGGGCAAGCATACCTCTTTTCTTTAGTTTACCAAGCTGATATACCTTGTATTTAAGAGTTATGAGATGTACGTAGTGTTGATGTATTTATTCATAGTGAAGACACAAGGGTAATAAAGGCACAAGTACAAGAGGCACCAGGCACAAATTAGAACACAGGAAGTTCCACCTAAACATAAGGAAAAGCTTGTTTCCTGTGAGGATGACAGAGCACTGAAACCCAGAAATGTTGTGGAGTCTCCTTCTCTGGAGAGATTCCAAATCTGCTTGGATGTGATCCTGAGTAATGTGCTGTGGGTGACCCTGCTTTAGCAGAGGGGTTGGACTAGGTGATCACCAGAGTTGCCTTCCAACCCTCCCCATGCTGACATTCTGTGAAGTCCAATTGTTTTAAGTTTTGTAGTTGCACACAAACACATGAATGGAACAATAACTATTTTTCTATAAAAGGTAGCAAGTCATTGATGGTAGTTGCTGAATGACAGAGTCATGCTGCATGTACAGCACAGTGAGACATTGAATGCATTTATCCTTTTTTATCGTTATTATTTTAAAAGCCTCAGCATTGGTAAGGTTTCATGGACAGACTAAGGACTGTAAAAAGCTTAGTAAGTGCTTTAAAATATTAAAATTGGGCAACCCACTGAAATCTTCAACTTGTTTTGTATAGTTCAGTGATGGATGTGTTTCATGCAGTACTGTTAGGAAGTCTGGATGAAAAAGGAAAGACTGTTTGGGTTCAGATGTCAGCTGTGACTTCTCAATGATGCTGACAGCCACCATATCCTCTTTAGGCTAGGAACCATAGTTGGAGCTGGTTTAGGCCAGGAAAGTCAATGGATAACTTTCCTGTCTGCAGACAAAATCTGGTCTTGGAAAATTTTGGACATTTGTCACTATTTAAAATATTCATTCTTATAATCAACTTCAATCTGAGTTTACATCCATCAAAGCAGACAAAAGATCAGGTTTGTTGTTGGAGCAACGCAGGTTAGACTTAGGGTGATGGGCTGTCTTGATTAATTGTTGAAAATTTCCATTTTATGGTCATATTCCATATATTGTTATGAAATTCAAAGTGTGCTGTGCAAAGCTGGCTGTGGTTGAATTTAAGATAAAATGAGGTGTACCTTAAAGGGATATAAATACAGAGTTAAGGAAGACCTTTCAGATAGATGCTTCCCTCATGAAGACGTATATTTAAGCTATACCTGATGAATGTATGCAACTTCAGGAGAGTGTTCTGCCCCTCTGTTCTGCTGTGGTGACACCTGATCTGCCAGCACTGTCTCTAGCTCTGGAGTCCTCAGAAGGACATGGATCTGTCGGAGCAGGTCCAGAGGAGGCAAATAAAAAAGGGTTAGAGAGCCGGAACCCCTCTGCTGTGAGGACAGTCTGAGAGTTGGGGTTGTTCAGCCTGGAGAAGAGAAGGCTCCAGGGAGACCTTATTGTGGCCTTTCAGTACTTAAAAGGGCGCATAAGAAAGATTGGGGACAGACTTTTTTAGCAGGGCTTGTTGTGGCAGGACAACGGGTGATGGTTTTAAACTAAAAAGTGGTATATTTAGACTGGAGAGAAGGTTGGTAAGTGTGGGGAAGCACGGGTGCAGGTTGCCCAGAGAGGTGGTAGAAGCCCCATCCCTTGAACCATTCCAACTCAGGTTGGACGGGGATCTGTTGTGCTCTAGTTGAAAATGGCCTTGCTGAATGTGGGGGAGTTGGACTAGATGACCTTTAAGGGTTACTTCCAGCCCAAACCATTCTGTGAGTGTTCTTGAAAATTCTACAATGTTGAAGATTTTGTAATGTCCCGAGTTAACGTGTTGTGGTGTGTTTGATTCCTGTAATCAATACTTTTCCTGGTATCAGGCTGAACTCTTTTTTGCTGCAGATCAAACTGAATGTTTTCTGGTTTCTGTGACTGAACTTATCAGTATCTTCTTTGCAGTAGTCTCCTGCATCCTAAAAAGTATTTTGTCATTCTTTCAGGTTAATCTTTTCTATGTTAAACACAACTCTTTCCGTTTTCAGTCTTTTTTCACAGTTAAGGTTATTTTATGTGCCCACAGTTTTCAGGCAGTGTCCTGCAGTATCGATTGGAGAAAAATCCCCTTAGGTCTTGAGTAATTCCTGTAAAGTGTGTTAAAAGAATCTGACTTCTACCTAATACTTGACTTTCCCTCTTTCTGTGGAAAAATCTGTATTCAAAAGTGAAGAATTAAACATTGCTGTAACAAGTGGGATAGCAACACAACACCTTCAGTATTACCCAGATCATCCAAATTCTGTTTAAACAATGATTTGACCTCTTTCCATTATGGCTTTGGATTTTTGATTTACATGTTGGAGGAATTGTAGGTGAGCTAGTCACAAGTAAATGCAGGATAGAAACTGAAAGCCTCTTACCCACCTGAACAGTGTTGTTTGGAATGGCCACCTAGATTGTGGTGAGCTTGAATTACTTTGTTATCAAGCTTGCACAAACCACTTTTATGATGGATGAGGAAATTTCTATGAGAAAAGGGAAAAAAAAATCCCAACCACCAACGTATCTGTGATAGGGATCCTTATCTGTGTTGACATAGCCAATGGGTTTTGAAAGGCAGAAGCACTGTTCATGTGTTTACTTTGTTTGTCTGATATTAATACAGTCTGGGTATTCCTGACAGTGGAGGGTATGATGGGGAGCTTCTCTTTCCTTTTTTGAGTTACATGTAGTGCATGGCTGAAGTTCAGGCATGGGATTCTGTCTTTTAAGGAAGTAGTCATGATTACACAGAGGATTTGGTTAGAGACGAAACACAAATGTCTAATATGCTGCTGTTTGTGGTTTATTGCCTTGCTCTGGGTACCCAGCTGGCATGTGCTGCTTGCAGGTTCATTAACACATTTCCTGCCGTTGCAGGAACCTCAGCCACTGGCAATGCCCTTGACCTTGCTGTTCTTCCTGGAACAGTTTAGAATTATGACTTTTGCTCCTTTCTGACATGATCCCATAGATCTACGTGTCATGTTTATGGCCTGTGGAGCAGAGCAAGCACTAGTAGTGTACTCTGGACTCTACTGAACTAATTAGTTGTCCGTTGAATGATTGTCTGTGATTGCATGAGCTGCTAACTTTTTCCTTGTTTTGCAGTTCTCTGCTCCTTGAGACAGCTTCAGATTCTGTCTAACCTTCCGTCTTGAATTGTCCCTGCAGGTGGATTTATCTGGATTTTTGCTTTCTTTTAGGGTGTGACTTCTGTTTTTTTTCCTAGGGGGCACTTCTTTCTTCACCACTATATGTCTGTGTCTTGAAAATTTCCTAATATCCAATCTAAACCTTTCCTGGTAAAACTTCAGGCCATTGTCCTAAAAAAAAAATGCTAGATCAAACAAAAAGAAAAAAAGGAAACAATCAAACCAACAAACAAGCATAAAACCCCCAAAACCCAAACAAAGCAAAAAGAAACCCCAAATAAATCAAACACCCCTAAACCCCACCTAATAAGAGTCCGAAACTTTCAGAGTTATTTTAATGTTCTAACTGAAATGGTAATAATCCACATTTAAGCCTGAACTGCACCAGGGGAGGTTTAGATTGGATATTAGGAGAAATTCCTTGTCCAGAAGGCTTGTCAAGGCATAGAACAGGCTTCCCAGGGAAGTGGTGGAGTCAGCATCTCTGGAGGTATTTAAAAGATGTGTAGATGTCATGCTGAGGGACATGGTTTGGAAGTGGACCTGGCAGTCCTGGGTTAATGGTTGGGCTTCATGAATTAAAAGTCTCTTCCCACCAAAACAATTCAGTGATTCTGTAACAGACTATTTACATATCATAGATATAGAAAGTGTGTATTCTAACTGACTGTGGAAGGTTTTGCTGAGTTTCCAAAACACCCGGAAGGCATTAAACCTGAAGGTCCACATATAGGTAGTGCTCTGACTTACACACTGTGAAACAATAAATGGGGGTGCATACTGTAAATGGATCAGTGCACCCCTTGCATGATGCTGTTACATTGTCCAGAAGTTTAATGTTTTTTTTTTTTTTTAATTGTATGGGGTTTTTCTCTCTTCTGGAGAGTCGCCCACTTTCAAAATGAATACTGTCTCTGATTAACAAAATAACAGTGCTATTTGGATTTCTGAACGTAACGTGGATTTATACAAGATACATAGCACTCCAGTTTTAGATTGAAAGTACTTTAAAGTAAAAGGCTGTTCTTAGTTATTCCTCTGAAATTTATTTCAGTTCAGACTGTCTGGATGGTGTTCATGTCTGTCATGAAAGGGCCAGCACACTTTGAAAGGCTTCTGGCCTTGCTTGCTCTCATTATTTGGAAGACCATTTCAGAAGATCAGAGGGCTGGAGCACCTCTCCTATGAGGACAGGCTGCAAGAGTTGTGGCTGTTTAGCCTGGAGAAGAGAAGGCTTCAGAGAAATCTTACAGCTGCATTTCAGTATCTGAAAGGGACTTACAGGAAGGCTCAGGAAGGCTCATGAGGGACTGTTCAGAAGGCCTTGTAGCAATAGGATGAGAGGCAATGATTTGAAACTGGAGAAGGTTGCACATGAGGAAGAAGTTATTTTCAATGAGAATGGTGAAATACTGGAACAGTTTGCCCAGGGATGTGGTTGAGGCCCCATCCCTGGAGACATTCAAGACAGCCTGCTCTAGTTGGAGGTGTCCCTGCTGACTGCAGGGGGCTTGTACAAGATGACCTTGGAGGGTCCCTACCAACCCAATGCAATCTGTGACTCTCTGAATCATGTAGCTTTAGAAGAGGGGGTGGGTTTCTTTATTTTCTTTTAATTTGGGGAAAAAGACTAAACGTGTTTTTTATCTGTTTTTAAAAGAAGCTATAATTACGTCCAAAATGCCACAGTGAGGAAACACTGCGTATGTACAGTAAGTTTTTAATGTATTCAGCATATGGTAAAAAGGGAGCGTGAGAAGATTTGTACAAGCACGTACTAAATTAGTACAGAAACATGCTCAGCTCCTCAAAAGGGATAACACTAAAAGTCTTTCCCAGTTATTTTTCCAAACCACAATGAATGACTTGGTGAAAAATGTATTTTGCTTGAACTCTGAAGTGAAAGAAGTATGCCAGAACTCTAGAGAATGAGTTCCTCAGCAAGCCCAGTAAGCAGAGACTTCTTACTCGCCACTTAACTTACCTGTTCTTACAACCCTTTAAATTCCATACAGTTAATCAGAGGCATCAAAGCATCTGTGATGAAATATGCAACAAGAATGTTTGGATTATTAGAAAACAGCTGTTGGGCTGCTTTTCTGTCCAAAAAAGTTACTTTTTATAGATCCATAGAGTGGTTCTTTTTGGAAGGGACCTTAAGGAGGAGCTGGGTCTCCTTAGCTTGGAGAAGAGGAGGTTGAGAGGTGACCTCATTAATGTTTATAAACATGTGAAAGGCAAGTGTCAGGAGGGACAGAGCCAGGGTCTTCTCAGAGATGTCTAATGATAGGACATGGAGCAGTGGGTGCAAGCTAGATCATAGGAGGTTCCACGTGAACATCGGGGAAAAAACTTGTTCACTGTGAGGGTGATAAAACACTGGAACAGGCTGCCCAGAGAGGTTGTAGAGTCTCCTTCTCTGAAGGCATTCCAAACCCACCTGGATCCTGTGTGACCGTGTTGGACTAGATAATCTTTCGAGATCCTTTCCTAACCCTAATGTTCTGTGATTCTATAAAATCATCCAATTCTAACCCCTCTGTTATGGGCAGGGACACCTTCCCCTAGACAAAGTTGCTCAGGGTCTCAATCATAGAATCATTTTGATTGGAAGAGACCTTTAGTATCAATGAGTCCAACCATTTACTCAGCACCACCAAGGCCACCACTAAACCATGTCCCTCAGCACCACATCTACACATCTTTTTAATACCTCCAGGGATGGGACTCCACCATTTGCCTGAGCAGCCTGTTCCAGGGCTTGGCAACTCTTTTGGGGAAGAATTTTTTTCCTAATATCCAACCTAAACCTTCCCTAGTGGAACTTGAGGCAACTTCATTTAGTGTAATCAATTTTAAGTATTCATTATTCATTTGCAAATGGGTTTTAAGTATTTCACAGTTCTAATTTTTAACTGTAGGATTATCCTAATACCAAATATTTAAAATCTCAGAAATTACTAATCAAAACTAGGAGTAAAGACATCAGTCTGTTAGAATTAAAAAAAACCAAAACACTTAGTTCTAATTTCGAAGACACTTTGTGAGGTCAGATTAATTTGAATTCTTCTGTTGCATTATTAAGAGGCACAGTGGTCTCTTGTTAACTGTTTTGAGGCAGCACCACGGCATAACAGACTTGAGGAATTCTTTCAGAATCTGAACCAGACTTAATCTTCAAAATGTACTCATGTCAAGTTGTGCAGATATTTGATACTAAAAAAAATAGTAAACTCTTTAGAAAAGGAAGAGCGTGAATGTTAAATACAGTGGCATCTCTACTGAAGATGGTTGAACCAAGACAAGGAAAAGAAATTAGAAAATCATTGTGTAGATGTCTGCCTCAAGAAAAACTACTGTAAATTCTGTAAATTAAATTTACAGAACTTGTTTGACATAATTAGTGATAAAATCTTCAACTAAAGGTATTGGCAATGCCTGATTTTAGGCTCTTTAATTGGAGGTTTCTTCCAAACCAGACCGTTCTATCAAAGGCCAACTAGTCCAACCCCCTCTGCAGCAAGCAGGGGTATCCTCAAATGGATCAGGTGGCCCAGAGCGTTGTCAAGCCTCCCCTTGAATATCTTCAGGATGGGGCCCCAACCACCTCCCTGGGCAACCTGTTCCAGTGTTCCACTACCTTCATGGTAAAGAACTTGTTCCTGACATCCAAATATGATATAACGATCTCCACCATAAAACAACAGCTTCTAGCAGCAGGCATCTACTTCTTCTAGCGAGCATCCAAAGTAGATGCTTCAAAGCAGTAAATGTTTCAGCAACAGAAACTGAATTTTCCTGTGTCCCCCTTTCCCCCTCTTCATTGTCCCAGGAGACATCCTTGCCATGAGAAGGGACATGGGGAGAATAACCACAGACAGTGAGTGCCAACTGGTCTGAAGTTAGGAGTTTTCTTCAGCCAGTGTATATAATTTAATTTCCTGTTACTGTAATCAGTAGATGTGTGGTCATTTTTCTGATGGTTTGTTCCCTGTGCTGCCTGTGTTACAAGACAAGCAAAATCACCGTCAGTATAGTTGCCTCCAAAAACAGAATGCTCTTAAAGAAATCCTGCTCTTAGTTATGCCCTTGCATGAAATACTTGATTGTTGGGTTTCTTTCTCATCTGTGTTTTCCCATTATAGATGTTTTGAACAGATGGCTGCAATTTTAGGAAATGTGTGGCAGTACCTTCCATTAAATTCTGTGAACTAATGATTGAGTTTTTGTGAAGTGCTTACCCTGCTACTTTTACCTGTTTCTCTACAAGTTTTCCTTGCATTTGAGGCTTAAGCTGACTTTTTGTTACTGTCATTGGGCAGCACATTTTTTCCTAGATTTTGCTTTGTGTATCCTTGCAAATCTTAGTTGTGCCTAGAGGTTTGAAATGAGGATTGGAGCTGTTGGAACTTGCATTGTAGGAGTGTCCAGGCTGTACCTGGTTTTACAGTGCATCTCAAAGATGAAAGCCTATCACAAAGCATGTGGCTGCTACAGTAAAATCCTTGCCTGCCATGAGAGAGAGCATGGGGAGAATAACAACAGACAGTGAGTGCCAGCTGGTCTGAAGTTAGGAGCTTTGCACAGCCAAACTCTGTATATAATTCCTCTTTGGTTTTTTGGTAGGTATGGTGGTAGAGGCTGTTGATTCGTTTTAGGGTGATGGTTGAAATATGTATGGGCTGGCCTACAAAAAAGCAGCATTAGGATCTGGAGTACTGTGTCCAGTTATGGACTTCCCAGTTCCAGAGAGACAGAGAACTACTGGAGAAAGTCAAGCAGAGGCTACAAAGGTGCTGAGGGGACTGGAGCATCTCTGTGAAGATGAAAGGCTGAGAGACCTGGGGCTGTTTAGATTAAAGAAGAGAAGACTAAGAGGGGATCTTATCAAGACTGGGGAGTCAAAAGGCTGGGGACAGATTCTTTTCAGTGGTTCCCAGTGATAGGACAAGGAGCAGTGGGCACAAACTAGAACACAGAAGGTTCCATCAGAGCATGAGGAGAAAATTATTTCCCTGTGAGGGTGCCACAGCACTGGCAAAGGCTGCCTAGAGAGGCTGTGGAGTCTCCTCCTCTGGAGAGATTCCAAACCTGCTTAGACATTGCAATTCTGGGCAACCTGCTCTGGGTGACCTTGTTTTAGCAGGGGGGTTGAATGAGATAATCATTAGAAGTCCCTTCCAACCCCTACTATTCTGTGGTTCTGTGATTTTAAGTTTGAACTGTGCCTTTGTTTTCTAAATGTACTTGTAATAAAAATACTTTGGTATAATATGGGATGGATTTGAGTTTCTTCCTTCGAGGTTTACTAAATATGGCTTACAATAATGCACTTCATGGAATGCTCCTCTGAAATAAAAATTATGTTTGTGGATGAGGAAAGTATCCCATCTTCAAACAGGCTGCAACTTTTAAAAATAGCTAAGAATAGATTTTGGCAGCTGCTGGTCCTCTGAGGGGATCTAAATCACTTCAGGGATAATGTGAAGCCCTGTTTGCTGTAGCAAGAGATTACATCTGTCCTCTGTGTGGGTTCTGGGGTTGGATGGTCAGGCAGCAATTGGTTTCCCTTCAATTGAAGGCTTTGCTGTGTAATTATGTCAACATGCCTGGTATTGTCATCTTCCCCTAACTCCTCACCATGTAGAAATTATGCCTTTGGGCTAAAGGATGGGTGAGGAATTTCCAGAGCTGGTTTTCTTTGCTGCTGCTGTCAACAGCAACAACTATTAGTTCGTGCCTGACTTTAACAGCATTTTTAGGCTTAAAGCAGGCTCTTAAGTTTCCCTTAAGGGTTTCCAAACTTTTGGAAGCTTATTCAAGCTATTGTACAGTACCTCTGATCAGGCTGCCATAAACTGAAAAATCCCAGGCATATCTCTGCATGGCTGCAAATCTACTCTGCAGTACAGCTGCAGTAAGACCAGAAGAGGAAAGGCCGCCTGCGTTTATTTCTGTCCAGGAAATCCCAGACAAAGATGGTAGTTCAGCGTAATCATGCAGCCTCTCCTTCAAAGCAGAAACTGATCCTCTTCAGGATCCTGTTCTTCTCCCTGATCCGAGCAACCCGTTTCAGCATCCAAAGCCTTGCGCTTTCCTGCCTCTGACGTCTCTCTTCTACATGCCACTCTAATCCTGCTCTTTCCAAAGCAAAACACAACCCTGAACTCCTTTCCCTTTACTGCTCCCATCTAATGCACAGCACACACCCACTCTGCTCTCCTTCTCTACTGCTCCTACCTTCTGATTTGCAAACAAGGTCCCCAGCACGATTCCCACTGTTACCTGTGGCCCAGAGGAGGCCACAGAAATGGTTCAAGGGTGGGAACCCCTTTGCTTTGGGGAGAGGCTAAGGGAATTGGGGGAAGAGAAAGACCCAGGGAGACCTTCTTGTAGCCTTTCAATACTTAAAGGAGCTGATAAGAAAGCTAGGGACAGACATTTTAGCAGGACCTGTTGTGACAGGACAAGGGGTGAGAGTTTTAAACTAAAACAGGAGAAATTTAGAGGAGATAGAAGGAAGAAATTGTTTATGCCAAGGGTAGTGAGGCATGGGTACAGGTTACCCAGAGAAGCGGTAGAAGCCCCACCCCTGGAAACATTCATTGTCAGGTTGTACAGGGCTCTGAGCAACCTGCTGTAGTTGCAGGTGTCCCTGCTAACTGTAGGGGAATTGGCCTGGTTTAGGTCTCTTCCAACCTAAAGCATTCTGTGATTCCAAACATGGATCCCAGGGTTTTGGCCTGGCCAGATTGCTGCAGACCCCTGTGGACATTGCAAAGCTTTTCAGAGCAGGAACTTTTGCTTGGTCAAATTATGATCCTTGTTGCTCCTGTACAAGGCTGAGCCCAGGAGTTGTAGCACCAGCTTGGCACCCATTCTGCTGTCATGGGACAGGCTGTGCAGCACAGGTCACCTCCAAGGAGGCCACTTGGACATGAGGTTAATGAGACCTTAAAATCACATCATGGTAAATTTGAGTGTTTAGAACTAGGTAAAAAAAAAAAAAAAACTTAAAGTAATGTTATTTCACCTGGTAAATAATTTAAATTGTGGAGAACTGTGTTTATTTCTCTTTTTTTCTGTGTAGGAAGTGGGGAAGAAGCAGTGCATTTGCTATATGCTCTACATCTCCTTTTTTGTATTCTTGTGGGTTTGGTTTCCCTGTCTTTTACAGCAACTATTTGGCAAATTTGTATCACGAGTCATCACTGTGTCACCAGTCTTGTTCACCGTGTAGTGCAGCATGAAGTGATCCAAGTACCTTCAAGGAAACACACTTTAGGAAAATAAAAACACGTTGAAAATGGATGTTTGAAGTATACCATGAAAGTAGGTGCCAGGTGTTTACCAGGAATAATATTAATTTTGTTTACTGGGGAAAGCATCAGCAAACTGGTTGGTTAAGCTCTGGGTTTGAAAATTGCCTTATCTGTTCTAGCTATGACAAGAAGCAAGCTTGTTTTATTCATCTTTGAAGAAAGCCAAAAGATAAGAGCTGTCCAATGCTTTCAGCCAACAGAATTAAATTAAATGAAGCAAATAGTAGGATAATATTTATATGAATTGCAGTGGTTCTTGGTGCACTCAGCAGTCTCACTTCTCTGAGAAGTGGTGAGTTTTTGCCTTTCCTTTCACTACTGCTTGCTATTTTCTTTCCTCATCCCCCAAACAACATTCGTGCCTCTCTAAATTTTCCGGTCCATTAGCATCAAATGAAGAGCAGACAGTCAATGAATTTTCTGAAGATAATCTTAGGATGGAGGAGCACACCCTGAAAAAGTATGCTCTCAGAGTGAAAATCCATGAGAAGAGTTTTGGGCAAAGGCTGTAGTATTAGAGACATTTTTATACAATTTCTTAAATGAGAAATATTTTTTTTTCCACTGGAGAAAATCGTTCTCCACAGTGTTGTGAAGCTCCAAGGACCTCAGATCAAATACTTGCTCATTCAAGTCTGAAAACAGCCCTAAAATAGAGTTCAAACTCTATATTTAAATTTAAAAATGCTAAATTGGAGACCTTTTTATAGAAGACACAAATCTCCACACTACCTACAGCTCGAGTTAAACCTTGCCCTTTTCATTGCAGTGAGAGCTGCCCTTACCTCACCATGGTCTAACCACGTCAATATATTAAGCCAAATCTAAAAATACCGAGAAGGGAAGGTAGTTTGGCATCCTTCACCCTTTACGTGGCTTGTTATATTTATTAACTATATATATCTAGTTTCTAAATTAGTAGAAGAATGTGGAAAGCAAAGCTTAAGCAGACCTAAATTCCTTGGAGATGGGATTCCGAGGAGAAAAAAGATACTCGGTCTGTAAAAATAAACATCCATTACAGATGCAGAAGAGAGACGTAGCTTGCCCATATGTCAACCCTGTTGAGGTTAGTGAAACACTTTGAGCCTGGATTTTCCATGTTGCTACATAAGCTGGCAAAACTGATGGTCTTGTGTGTTTAAACTTGGTTTCTCCTGGCCTGGGAAGTGGGGGCGTTATTACCAACTATTACTACTAAAATGAAATGTGACTTGAGGCTATATCAAACGTATGACTTGTCTTCCTGCTGCCTTGCATAAGGCATCAAAATGCAAGCAGGACTCAGAACCTGCTGCTGTGGGTGGAGGTTGCCAGATGTTTGTCATTTGCCAGATTTTAAACAATTACAAAATTTCCACCGTATCTTCGGAGCACAGCTTCCTTCCCTACCCTCTCAGCCAGCTTTCCCTCCCAACCTCCTCCCCTTCCCTTGGCTGTGCTTGTGGCTGTGAGTGCTCACTGTCCCTGCAGCTCAGGCACTGGTTTTCTGCTGACTATGGACATTTCTTTACATTAAGGCATTTTGCAACATTAGGTCTACAAATGGAAGCTAGCGAAGGGCTCATTTTTGAGTAATCTAACTACAGCTTCTGAGAGAGAGAGAGAAGCAGTTTGGATCCTTGAGCGTAAGTGAAATGGAGGTGTAGCAATTTAATACCAAGTTCATAGTTCTAGAAAATGAGTTGACATAGTGCATTTAAAATCTTGCTAATTGAAGTGTTCTGATGAGATGTGAGTCAAGTTCAGCTGCGCAACACAGAAGAAATGGAGATGAGAAGAAATAAGTCATGCTGTGTATAAGGCACATAACCTTGCTGAGGTTCTATATGCACTTACATCTTTTCATGAATGAAATTATTTGGGGTTTAATTAGAGCTCCTGTCAAGGGAAGAGGTATCTGGTTCAGAGTGTTACAGAGCCAGGAGGTGGTTGTACAGTACAAGAATTAAAGATTGCTAATTTTGTTATCAAATTTGCAGTATTTTAGTAGTAGAGCAAGTGTTTAGACACTTTCTAAATTCAAACCAAACAGGTATTCATCCTCAGCCGCTTCTTACCTAAGCATCACTGCATCTCAAATCAGGCATCCATCAAATGGCAAACTTACTGTGGGATCAGGAGATTAAGATAAACTCTGGTTCTCCAAAACAATATTTAGACATCTGACAGAAAAGCTGTTTTGTCTATCCACCCCCTCCTTTCATCCACCTGTTTGCTCATATTATTTGACCGTGTAATTGCTTCGTATCCTTTTCCTTGCTGCTCTCCTGCTGCTGTAAGGATGCTCTTCCACACAGCTTTGGTGAAGATAAAGCAGCAAACGGTCTTTAACTTTGCCCTGAATCATTCTGAAAACAGTTGGCTTCCTCACCAAAAGGAGGCAGCTGACCTATGGAAAAGTTGATACACCAGTCTTCAATTACAATCTTAGATCTTCCTGTCTACACAAAGGACCAAAATAAGATTGTTCTGGCATCTTTCTATGTTGTTATAATCCTGATTTGTTACTGCTTTGTTTAGCTGAGTCCATAGTTATTATTTGAGTGTAGTTCTTGTAATTTAGTAATCATCTATGGTGACCAAAGACTGTTTAGTCTTGGGACAACAAATTAAACCCTTCCTGAGAAAAACGGAGGAGTTCACACAAGTGACAGTTACTGTCCTATACCAGACTTTCTAAGTGCACAGCTGTTTAATCAGTTTTGTTGTTCTGCTGGTCAGCCATGATCTGTAGAAATATTCAGCTTAGCTTTTGTTAAGGCCTGAAAGCACCTTGGGAGAAGTGCAGGTATCTTGTTCCACTTTGTATTGGCTGATTATGTTCTTTTTGTCTTGTTTTAGCACCTTTGGCTGCCAAATAAATTGTATTATTTCAGCACATTCTCTCTCATTAAACTTTTATATTTCTCCTATTCTCAAGGAAGATTTAGAGATGATCCGCATCTTCTGTGGAAGACACTTATGTGTCTTCTATGCATCTATTTTGAAACAACCTTTGAAGCACACAGAGAAATGCCTCAGAGTTGTAGTTACATGGTTTCATAATAAAGGTCTCCAGAAAGTTAGTTACAAGTGTAGGTATTATGAGCGCTCTGAAAAACAACCTCCTGGCACCCTTCATTGATACCAAAATCCTGAGAGTTCAGTGTGGGGAAATCCTTTGGCTTCTAGGAATTAGTCTTGCAGCTGCTACTGTGTCAGTGTCTGCTTTGTGACCAAGTACTGTACCTCAGGATCTCTGGAGAAGGTCTCTCCTAGAGCCTGACTCTTCTTGGCTGTGTACATCCTGGAGGTCATCTCTAACCACGTGGAAGACATGGAAGGTTATCAGGAGTAGCCAACATGGGTTTACCAAGGGGAGATCCTGCCTGATGAATCTGATAGCCTTCTATGAAACTATGACCAAATGGGTAGGTGAGGGAAGAGCAGTGGATGTCTCATACCATGACTTCAGTAAGGCTTTTGATACTCTCTCCCATAACATCCTCATAGAAAAGCTCAGGAGAGGTGGCATAGATGGCTGGTCAGTGAGGTGGACTGCAAACTGGCTTCACAACAGAGTTCAGAGGATCGTCATCAGTGGCACAGAGTCAACTTGAAGGCCTGTGGCCAGTGGTGTTCCCCAGGGTTCGGTATTGGGTCCAGTGTTGTTCAACGTCTTTATCAACAACCTGGATGAGGGGATTGAGAGACCCTCTCAATGGGATGCATCAAGGAAAGTGTGTCCAGCAGGTCTAGGGAAGTTCTTCTCCCTCTCTACTCTGCCTTGGTGAGACCACACTTGGAATACTGTGTCCAGTTTTGGGCTCCCCAGTTCAAGAAAGACAGAGAACTGCTGGAGAGAATCCAACAGAGAGCCACAGGGATGATTAGGGGCCTTGAGCATCTCCCCTATGAAGAGAGACTGAGATCCCTGGGGCTATTTAGTTTTGAGAAGAGAGGACTGAGAGGGGATCTCATCAATGTGTATAAATATCAGAGGGGTGGGTGTCAAGTGGAGGGGGCCAAGCTCTTCTCAGTGGTGCACAGTAATAAGGAATAGTGGATTCAAACTTGAACATAGAAGATTTCACCTCAACATAAGGAGAAACTTCTTTACAGTGAGGGTGATAGAGCACTTGAACAGGCTGCCCAGAGAGGTTGTGGAGTCTCCTTCTCTGGAGACTTCCAAAACCCACCTGGATGCACTCCTATGCGGACTACCCTAAGTGATCCTGCTTTAGCAGGGGGGTTGCACCCGATGATTTCTTGAGGTCCCTTCCAACCTGTAATGTACTGTGATGCTTGGGCAACAGCAAACGCTCTTCTCAAAGACACCTCTGAAATATTCTCAGCATACTGACAGGGAGAGTTCAGGTTGGACATGAAGAAAATGTATCTTCACTGAAAGCGTCATCAAGCCCTAGAACAGGCTGCCCAGGGAAGTGGTGGAGTCACCATCCCTGAAGAAATTTAAAAGATGTGGTGCTGTCAGACATGGTTTAGTGGTGGACTTGGCAGTGGTGGGTTAACAGTTGGACTCCATGATCTGAAAGGTCCTTTTCAGCCTAAACCATTCTATGGTGCTTTGCTAGTGGAAGCAGACCCTTGGTATGGCAAATCTTTGATCATCTTAACAACTATATTGTGGCAACTGTCAATTGCCATGCAACTGACCTTTAGTAGAGGAGCATCAGTGTGTCCCCTGAGAGCAGTGCTTCCTTAGGCAGCGAAATTCAAAGTAAACAAACCCATAGAATCTCTGGATGAAAAACTCTTTCCATTTTGCCTCTTCAGCATGGATGTCTCAGAGCTACAATGCAAAAGCAGAAAACCAGAACAGGTAAAGGTAAGGTATTTTGGGATCTTAAATAGATGTGTTTTCCTGAAGCTGTATTAAAATATGGACTAATTACACATATTGTTTGGGTTCTTTATGAATGTTTCTATATTTTGCTTTCTCTTGGAAGCTAACCAAAGAGCTTGAGGATATAGGGAGTTATAAAGAGTCCTTTCCAGAGCACTTTAATAACGATGTTTGCTAGAGTGTAACTGTTTTATTTAAAAAATAAAATAATCAACTTGGATCATTTGAGTAAACAGTCAAAGGAATGTTAGACTAAGTAAATTGGTAATATTTAGGTATTATTCTATTGCTGCTAAGGTGGAGGGTTTCACACACTCAGTGTTGTGAAATTAGCAAGTGTGTAGTTCCTTAGTGACTACCTAAATAATACATTCATTTGGTATTGCTTTTTATGTAAATTTTTCCTACTTTAACAGTCATAATGCCTACTTGGAGCCTTACCACTGGAGATTCAGGCTTTTCACAGAACCACAGAATTCCAGCATGGTGAGTGTTGGAAGGGTCACCCAGAGCAGGTGCCTGAGATCATGGCAGAGTCTCTCCAGAGAAGGAGACATCGCAGCCTGTCTGGGTAGTCTTATCCAGGGCTCTGCCACTCTCAAAGGAAAGTTCTTTTTTCATGTTCAGATGAAACCTCCTGGGTCCAGTTTGTACCCATTGCCCCTTTGTCCTATTGCTGGGCACCACTGGAAGGAGTCTGGCCCCATCCTCTTAACTCGCACCTTCAGATATTGATCGGCATTGATAAGATCCCCCTCACTCTACTCTTCCACAGGCCAATCAGCCCCAAGTCTCTCAGCCTTTCCTCATCGCAGTTCCCTCAGCATCTTTGTAGAATCTGTTAGACTGTCTCCAGTAGCTCCAGTTCCTTGTCCCTTTTGAACTGGGGAGCCCAGAACTGGTTAGTACTCCAGATGTGGCCTCACTAGTGCAGAGTAGATGGGGAAGAGAGCCTCCCTCAACCTGCTGGCCACACTCTTCTTAATGCACCCCAGGATACCATTTGCCTTCTTGGCTACAAGTGCACACTGCTCTTTTTAAGTGACTCTGCTCTAGCCACAGCACAGATGCCCAACAGGACTCCGGGTTAGCTCACAAACCACTGAGTTAGTTGGCAATGCTGGCTTTAGAAGGGCAGTGCTCCATGTATATGGCACAGTACCAACAGCTATGTGCAGAGGAGAAACTCTGAATTTAACAGTTGCTCTAATTTTGGTGTATATAAAGGTTAAAACAACAGGCACATTAGGATTATTATTAATCCAGAGACTGTAAACATGATCTCTTAGTAACCTGACAGTAGCAGGGAAGAAGCTCAGAGTGGAGCCACTTTGAAAATATGCTGGTTGCCTGAGTTGAACTCGTGTTGACATTTAAATAGGGTGTCATGTTCCACAACAGATGAGAAACAATGCTTGGCAAGAAGACCATTTCAAGAAGTGTACAGGAAAATGGGTCTACTTTCTCTTTTCCCAGTGGTGGAAGAGCTATTTCAGTGCTGGAAACTGTTCCTGTGTGAAGTGTATGGGAAAGAAATAACAAAAGTATGCTGAACCTGGAGGAGGAAAAAAAAGGCTTTCACAGAGGGTAGCACAGGACAACCTTTGGACCATACTTTTCCTTGAGGAAGCTAGAACCTGAGGATATAGCAAGAAGCAGCTTTGGAGCAGACTAGTAGCTAAAATCTTAAAAAGATTGGACTTCAGGAAAGAACTCACTTAAAGGAAGCAGGAACATGAGAAGTATTACCTGAACTGTTACTTGTGCAGGAGTGCTGGTGGTATTCCACAGCCAAGTCACTGCCAGGACGAGAAATAGCAGGGGTTAATGGTTAACTGGTTTTGCCATTTGCCTGATTTTAACACACTGCTGCCAGAGCAATGAAGTATATTATGAATAATATAACAGAACAAATATTTGTAATATCTTTACTGCTGGCCCAGGTATATATATAGCTATTCTATTGCCTGCATGTGGGACACAACACTTTAAAACTATATAATTAGCCTATCACTTTAAATAATAGCTTGAGATGAAGCTGCTTTTTTTTTGCTTAGATTACCTTAGATACTCAGTGGAGAGACCAGTAATTTAAAACTTAATTTCCCAAACATACTAATTTCTATTTGTTTTCTACATGGATGACTAGTAAGGGTGAAATCCTGGGCAGGTTGTGGTCAGTAAAAGCTTTTCTTTGTCTTGAGGTGTGGACCATGTTTATCTCAGCATAAGATAAATCTAAGCTTATAAAGATGTGAAGGGTGAGTGACAGGAGGACAAAGCCAGACTCTTCTCAGACATGTCCAGTGATAGGACAGGGGGCAGTGGGTACAAGCTGGAGCATAGGAGGTTCAATGTGAATATAAGGAAAAAATTTTTCACTGTGAGGTTGATAAAACACTCAAACAGGCTGCCCAGACAAGTTGTGGAGTGTCCTTCTCTGGAGACATTCAAGGCCCACCTGGACATGGTCCTGTGTGACCTACTCTTGGTGTTCCTGCCAGGGGCTTGGACTAGATGATCTTTTGAGGTCCTTTCCAGCCCCTAACACTCTGTGGTTCTGTGTAAGCAAGCTAAGGGAAAGTTTGTCTGGAGAGTCCATTTTCTGGCTTCTCTCACCTTACTCTCCTTGCTCTTCCCAACTCTTCCTGCAATGTAAAAAGCATGATTGCTAAAGTCTGATTGTAGAATTCCTGAGTCAGAATAAACTTCTTGAGAGTTATGAGAGATAAGAGTAAGAAAACAATTTTCAGTGATTTAAGAACAATTTACACCAATAAAAAAATGCCATGTTTCTTTATGTTTTAAACTTACACAATGTCATGCCAAGGAAGGCAGAAGAGTGACATTCAGATGATTAGTCCATGCTGTGGTCAGGCATCTGTTGTAACACCAAGAATATATGACACAGGCAATTTGTTTCAGGAGAAATCAGTTTGAACTTGTCACAGAAGTAGGAGGATTCTAGCTGCCTGAGTTCTGCTTAATAATCATACTAGCCTATTTTTAACAGGTTTTAATACCCTGTGCCAGTAGCAGGTAGAGGGTGAATCAGAGAGTCATAGAATGGTAGGGATTGGAAAGGACCTCTGGAGATCATCTAATCCAACCTCCATGCTGAAGCAGGGTCACACAAAGCAGGCTGCCCAGGGTTGCACTGTCTAGGTGGGCTTGAAATCTCCCCAGAGAAGGGGAGGCTGATCCAGGATTTCAGTGCCCTCACAGGAAAGAAGTTTTATCTTATTTTTAGGTGGAACCTCCTGTATTCCAGTTTGTGCCCATTGCCCTTTTTCTGTGCACCACTGAAAAGAGTCTGGCTCCATGCTCTTGACCTCCACCCTTTAGATACTGATAAGAAGTGATTATATTCCCTCTCAATCTGCTCTTCTCCAAGCTAAACAGTCTCTCAACCTTTTCTCATCCGGGAGATGCTCCAGACCCCAAATTGATGTGGTATCCAAGAGCAGGGCTGCAGGTCAGGCAGGACCTGCACTCTCAAAATTGCCAGGGTGTAAGAATGTGCCTTCTAGTTGGCCCATGCTAAGAGGGATGTTTTTCATGCTGATGTTTTTAAAAGGTGCCTGATTTCATGTTATTTTCACTGTCAAGGAATACTTTTTTTCCACAACTCTAGCCATGTTTTCTGCACACCCTCTATACATCTTGAATGTTACTTAAAGTGTTGACAAGCATATTGATTTAATTTTCAATTCCTGTTCTTCATTTTCTTAAGCAGTTTCTAACCTCTACAGAAAATCTCAATTTCTAAATGCATTATCCATATCCCAGCCCTGAATGAGGGGTAATGTTAGGATAAAAAGGGGGAGATTATGCAAAACAAGTTCAGTGACTTGAAATCCCTGTGTTGGGAGGCTTTGCTTGGTTTGTTTTGAAAGCCAGTCCAATCAAATTAAAAGAGACAAAACTAAATTTGGTTCAAAGTTGGCTCACCTCAGATTTCAGCAGGAGCTGTGAGAGCCAAGTTTAAATTGGGACAGGAAGGGAGGGAATGTGGTCAATAGCCTTAAAGTTGAGCATTTTAAATAGGAAATGTGTTTATGCCTCCAATAGCACTTGCTGTTCTGATTTGTTTAGAAAAGCTAAAACAATTCGGAACAGTGGAGTTGCTTGAGGCTTTTCTGGCTTGGCCTGAGCTACACTTTGTCAGAAATTTAAGCTCATCTCCAAGCTTCAATTCATCCAGTTAAGTGGTGTTAAGTGATTGTGGTTGTGACTTTAGGCACCACCTTGCTGATGCTTTCTTCTAATTTTCCTTGTTTTCCAATATTGAGCAAAGCGTTAACATTTCCTACTCTTTAGAATACATCTTATGACCTGTTCCATGGGCTTTGCAAGGAGAAGTTCTGATTTTTGTCATAGAATCATAAAATCATAGAATGGTAGAAGTTGGAAAGGACCTCTGGAGATCATCTATTCCCAACTCCCCTGCCAAAACAGGATCATGTAGGGTAAGCCTCAGAGGAATGCATCCAGGTGGGTTTTGAAAGTCTCCAGGGAAGGAGAGTCCACAGCCTCTCTGGGCAGCATGTTCAATTGCTCCATCACCCTCAGAGTAAAGAAATTTCTTCTCATGCTGAGATGGAACCTCCTGTGTTCCAGCTTCCACCCTGTGTTCCTTGTCCTATCACTGGGCACCATCAAAAAGAGCCTGGCACCTTCATCTTGACATCCACCTCTCAGGTATTTATGGACTGTAATAAGGTCCCCTCCCAGCCTTCTCTTCTCAAGCCTAAACATCCCCAGGTGTCTCAGTCTCTCTTCATAGGAGACTTCATATCATAGTATTAAATATCTTCATAGTGTAAGTATTACAGTGCTGTTTTGAGGCAATATAAGATGGCATCATAAAAAGTAAGAGTCATAAGAGGTTTTTGAGAGGGAAATGCATTGATATTGCACACTGCCGAAATGTGGCAGGGTTAGTTTGGTTTATTTTTGGTAGGGGAAATAAAGTAAGCGCTCAGTCAGATTAAAACTAAGGAGAACATAATTGGTACATGGCTTTTGGCCGAGAGGAACATTCTTCTTCACAAAATCTGCATGGAATTTCCTATAGGGACTTTGCATTATTTATTATATTTATTTTCATTCTTCAGCTTAACCTGCTCTCTCTCCTTCATTCTTGGTTTTCTTCACCCACCCCTGCCACCCCTCACCCCGATTCTGGAATGCTAAGGTTTTCAGCAGGGCAGTTCTCCCACCAGTCTGCTGAAGCACTGACTCACTAGTGACTGAAAGCATCATCTTTGCTGCTTTACTGATGTTCCTAGCTGGATAGTTCAATAATTTTGGTGATACATTGTACTTACAGCTGTGCAATTCCTACCATTTGTGCACTAACGTCGTGTTTATGTCATCCATGCAAATGGGGACAGGACTTCTATTCACATCACTGCTTTAGAAGTTCGGGGGCTGCTGTTGTGGAGCAAAATAACCACAGCCTTTCCTCAAAATTCTCCCTCTGTGACAAACAAGTGTGGCACAAAGAATGTGATGTTGATGCAACTGGAACTGATCCAGTCCTTCAGTTACTTCATACCACGTTGTCATTGGTACCTCCACTACATGTGGCACTCACAATGCAAATCAGATCTTGCATCTTTGGGGTCAGCTTGCAAATTACTGGCTAAAAGGTTTCAGGCACCTTTAACACTGTTGTAGACAAATGTCAGAGTCAGCGCCTCTTTCAGATCTGGCAGCTGTAATGAGAAGATGTGTTAGGAGTCATAGCCTGGAATTTGCAGTCCAGATGTGGCACATTCAGGTTTATGCTGATAGATCGTGGCCTTCCAGAGTGGTGAGTTTCTGAAAATTTACTGAGAAACGTGAGCCTAGCTCTGTGGAGAGGGAGCTGGGTATCCTGGTGGACAAGTGCAGCATGAGCCAGCAAGTGAGCTCTTGTGGCCAAGACGGCCAATGGTATCTTGAGGTGCATGAAGGAGAGAGTGTGGCGAGCAGGTTGAGGGAGGTTCTCCTCCCCCTCTGCTTTGCACTAGTGGTGCCACATCTGGAGTAGTAACCAGTTCTGGGCTCCCCAGCTCAATAGAAACACAGGACTACTGTAGGGAGTCCATCAGAGGCTATAAAGACGCTGAGGGGACTGGAGCATCTCTGTAAGGAGGAAAGGTTGAGAGACCTGGGGCTGTTTAGCCTGGGGAAGAGCAGACTGAGAGGGGATCTTACCAATGCTGATTAATATCTGAAGGATGTGATTTAAGAGGATGAGGCCAGACTCTTTTCAGTGGTGCCCGGCAACAGGCACCAACTGGAACCCAGGAGGTTCCATCTGAAAATGAGAAAAAAACTTCTTTCCTGTGAGTGTGTCAGAGCCCTGGAGCAGACTGGCTGGAGAGGTTGAGGAGTCTCCTTCTCTGGAGAGATTCCAAATCCACCTGGATATTGTGATACTGGGTAATCTGCTCTGGATGATCCTGCTTTAGCATGGGGTTTGAATTAGATGATCTCTAGAGGTCCCATCCAACCTCTGCTGTTCTATGTGGTTCCCTACAACACATACACCTGACATCTTTGCTCTGTCCCCAGTAAGTGCTGGCAGCAGCCTGGACATCTTTGTGGGATTGCTGCAGCTGCACTACAGCTCTACTGAATGGTGCAGGGAACAACTGGAATAAGTTGGCAGAGCTGGAATTGGAATGTGATGCAGAAGATCGTGCATGCGTTAGGAAAAATATGGGCTTTCATGAACCTCTGTCAGCAGCAAAGGTGATGTGATCGTGGTTTGTAGGCTTTATGAGTGAAAAGTGTATTGTCAGTGGTGTAAGGGTGAAGAAAGTGAAAATCAGGTTTTCATTCTACAGGGAGTGGCACACTGTGTACCTGACAGCATTTGGATTTGTTGTCCTGGAGTAAGTACCAGGACTCTAGCTCTGGGAATTTCTTCAGATTTGCCCTAGAATCACAGAATCACAGAATGGCAGGGATTGGAAGGGACATCTGGAGATCATTTAGTTCAACCCATCCCCCCTACTAAAGCAGGGTCACCCAGAACAGATTGGCCAAGATCGTGTCCAGGCAGGCTTTTAGTATCTTCAGAGAAGGAGACTCCACAGCCTCTGAAAGAGAGGTTTCATGAAACAATTGCTCAGGGAAGAGATTAAAACAGGAAGACTCAAGGCCTTTCTAAAGAACAGCTTGAGCCCTCTATTCTCCCTCCCCACCAGCCCTGCTCCCTTTCCTTGATTTTACTATTAACAAAGACTGTGACACTCACGCTTGGGGAGCAGGGAGATTGTCTTAAAGAAAATCAGAAGCTAACATCAAGGAAAGGGTTACTGCTATCCTGGTTCAGGAGAGGAGAATGTGGAGCTGACAGGCATTCCTCCCACTAATTTCCCGCTTCTGTCAAATACCTGTATTATTTTCTTTGTCATCTGGATCCTCTGCATCTGGATCAGGATCTTCTTTTCTCCTTTCTTCCCTCCACCTGCGCTAAATGTTACTGCTGCTGAACATCACCCTTTGATTCCCATCATTTCACACTACAGCTTCAATCCCCTTTTCTTATTAGTTCTTTTCTTTGCTCTTTAGTTTACTCAGCCCTGTCTGCATGCCATTGTGTATGCAGTTTGCTTTTCAAAAGCAGTTTGTTTCTTCAGAATTTTGTTCTACCCTCCTAACATTTCTTCAGAATAAGCAAACAAACAAAAACTCTAAAAATGCCATTTGTAGCCCTTTTTTTACTGTTTTTCACATTTCAGTTGTGTTATGCAAACTGATGGTGACTGAGCACAGTTCAGACGCAGTGCTTGCCCTATCTGTTCCTTCTGCTCTGCTCCAGTGCAAAGTGATAAGATAGAAACCCATTTGGATTGATAGGTTTTGCAGATGCACCATCTTGTTAAAATCTGTGGAGTAAAGTTTGAGCTCTAGTTGTGTGGGACTCAGGTTGTGTCAAGGAAGGTTTAGATTGGACATTACGAAAAACTTCTTTACTGAAAAAGTGGTCAGGCATTGGAGCAGGCTGGCCGGGGAGGTGATGGAGTCACCATACCTGGAGGTGTTCAAGAAGCATGTGGATCACAGAATCATAGAATGTTCTAGGTTGGAAGGGACTCACAAAGGGGTCCTCTGCTTCAGCCTCCTCTGCAGTAAGCAGGGGCATCCTCAAGTAGATCAGATTGCCCACAGCCCTGTTGAGCCTCACCTTGACTACTCTTATGGTAAAGAATTTGTTCCTAACATCTAATCTAAATCTGCTCTCCTCTAGTTTGAAGCTGTTGCCCCTCATCCTGTAACAAACCTTTGCAAGCAGTCTCTCTCCATCTTTCTTGTATTCCCCGTTCAGGTACTGGAAGGTCATTATTAGGTCACCCCAGAGCCTTCTCTTCTCCAGGCTTCACAACCCCAGCTCCCTCAGCCTGTCTTTGTGGCAGAGGTGCTCCAACTCCCTGATCATTTTCATGGCCTGCCTCTGGACCCATTCCATCAGGTCCATGTCTTTCCTGTATTGAGGGCTTCAGACCTGGATGCAGTCCAGAGCAAAGTGGCAGAATCATCCCTCTCTGTGTGCTGGCCATGCTGCTTTTGATGCAGCCCAAAAGAAGATGCGACATTTCAGGATATGGTTTAGTGGCCATAGTAGTTGGGTTATGGTTGGACTCAATAATGTTAAAGGTCTTTTCCAGCCTTAACAATTCTATGATTATTTCTTTTTGGCTTTTTTACCTGTGTAGAGAATCCTGTACTCTAAATATAGGTCAAAGTATTGGGGCAGTGAACATTTTCTGAGCTGTGCTTTGATCTGTTACCTTCACATTGCAGGAAAAGAATAGAAACATTTGGAAGAGTTAAATTTAGGAGGGGAAAGAAAAAGTTTGCTATATCTCAAAATTGCATATGCATTTAATTAGAGATGCTCAAATTAGGAACATTGATGTAACCAGCTGCCTCTCCCTGCCTTCTTCCCTCCTCACTCCCCAGTAAATGTGCCAGACTTTGGGGCAATCCAAAACAGCCCATGTATTTTGTTTTTGTTTTCTGATCTGTTAGAAAACAGTCTTCTTAGAAGGGCGTTCTCTGTTGACATACCATGTAGAAATGTGACTTTGTGGAGATACTGAGGAGGCAACTTTTTATTTTGGGAAGTTGGCAACTGATAAGTATGGGGGGAGCCCCAAACAACAAAACATTCTTAGTTCTAACCAAGAACAATCCTCAAAGTGTGTAGTAAAGTTAGGGATGATTTTATTCTTCCTGGTCAAGCAATTTGTCTGTAAAAGTTTATAAGAATCTGTCATGAAAACAGACCTCAGAACAGCTTGGTTGAGCTGGGCTGCTCCCTCTGGAAGAGGTGAGGACTCATCCTGGGAGGATCTGCAAGGGGCAGTAGTGACTAACTCATCTTCTTGAATTATTTGAATGTGTGTGGAGAGAAGTGGAGCAAAAACAATTAGTAGGCATTTCCTTCTCATTTAGAAGGCCTTGCACAAGTTTCGTCAGAGGGGCTGACTGAAGAACTGAAATGGCCACAGGGAAAGTGGCAGAATATTCTCATGATATTGATGTGTGGTCTAGTTTTCTATTTTAATAATGGCTTTACAAGAATGGGACTGTCAGTAGGCAAAGGAGGTATCTTGGCTACTCAAATCTAGAAAGGGCTGAGGAACTTGGAAAGGAACCAAGCTTGGGGAAGGCTGTGAGATTTTTGCCTGTATATCATCAGAGAGCCTATGATTTTGGCACAGCTACAGAGAACTGATTTTATTTTTGCTTTTGAGACGTGGTATAATTTCAATTTTATTTTTAAAGAAGTACCAAATTATTTTCTTGGGGTTTATTTCCAAAAGCAGTTGAGATACCTGTGGTCACACTGTAAGCTCTCCTCACAAGAGCTCCATTTGTTTATTACAGCTGGTTGTAGGTTTGCTTTGGGTAGATCTCAGACTTTTTGTCTGTTACCTTCACCTGAACTATTTCAACTTTGATGCACGTGGGAAAGGGCATTTCAGCCACCCTCTCATGATAGTCATTTACACTACTGCTTGGCCCTCCCTGCTCAGCATCTGAGCTGCTGCACTTCTTCCCTGATTAATGCAGTTCTGAAGTCTGGCCAGTGCATAGTCCCTTAGTCTCTGTTCCTCTTGATGTGTTTCATTAAACCTCCTCCATCTTACTGTTGCCTCTGTTATCTACTCTGTCACCTACCAAAGCTTTTTTGGAGTGAACATTTTGCTTAAAGTACATCAGTAGTTTTTTTAACAGTTGCCTTTCATACCTGTGCTCTTGAGTAACATGAGCTAGAGCCAAAACAAGAATCAGCAAACAGATTACAGATGCCTCTAAAAATGTCAGTAGTTTAAAATTCCATACGTGCACATCCATAGATTTAGAGAAAAAAATGCAGAGCCTGCCTTTGATGTCAGTCCTAGAGATTCTAGAGGTGGTATTTGTAGTGACTATTCCGGGAGAGGGGATCAAAGGAATGTCAAAATGAAATATTAATGAAATCAGGAGGTATCTAGGAAAAATTCTGCCACCTCCAACCTGCATGGCTGTCAGGTTTTCTTCAGGGATTAAGAAAAATACCTGGTTGCTGATGAATTATTTCAATCTTTTAAAATTATGAAAGCTTGATTGATTGTGATGTTGGTTGTCTCCTTATGACCTATTTTACCTTTCCTTGTTTCTAATTTGGATCTTAGTGAGAACTGCATAATTTCCCAAGTACTGCAAATAGACATTCAGAATAAATTAGTAGGTGGGCAAGTTATGTGTTTAAAAAAAAAGAGGAAAGAGAACTGCATATCATATCTGTGTATTAATAAGTCCATGTTCATAGGAACTTGTCTTCCTCACTTCTTCATACGCTGCCTTAAGTCATCTCCAGTCCTCAAGTTCTTTCCCCTTCTGCAGTCTCATGCTTTTTAATGCCCCCATGCTTGTTAAGAAGGCACCTGGAGCACTGGATCACAACATTGCTTGAGAAAAGACGACACAACACAAGAAGGACATGGAACTGTTAGAATGGGTACAGAGGAGGGCCGTGAAGGGCCCTCTGCTATGAAGACAGGCTGCAAGAGTTGGGGTTGTTCAGCATGGAGGGCATACCATAGGGCAGCCTTCCAGTATTTGAAGGGGCCTATGGGACAGCTGGAGAGGGATTTATTACAAAGGTGATAGGATGAGGTGTAATGGCTTCAAACTGGAAGAAGCTGGACTTAAGGAAGAAATTCTTCCCCACAAGAGTGTTGAGGCACTGGAACAGGTTGCTCAGAGAAGTTGTGAAGGTTTCAACCCTGGAAGGCAGGTTGGGTGGGATCTTGAGCAGCCTGTTCTAGTCAGAGGTGTTCCTGCCCATGGCAGGGGGTTTGGAACTTGCTGATCTTTAAGGTCCCTTCCAACCTAACCCATTCTATGATTCTGTGGAAATTACCACGTTTGTTCTTTTAGAGCATGTGGCCTTTTTTCAACCACAGAAGAACTACTTTGCAGAATGAAAGAGGAGCTGGCTGAATTCAAAACAAATCAATGAACCATGTTTATCTTCTTCAAGGGAAGTATGTACATACCTCTCCTCCCTCAGTCTGTCCAATTCTTGGTGTCACTGGAGACTCAGGTGATGTAGGATGAATCCTAAGATGTGCAGCATGTTGATAGGAAAATATTGACAACAGGTACACTGAGCAGGAAAAGGATCTGTGAGAGGTGGATGGGTTGATGTTGGTGTCAAAGGACTTCTGTGGAAAGCAGGAAAAAGTGAAAATAGAGAAACTGCAGCAGGGGATGGTGGGAAGTACCCCCTTAAGATGTATGTATGTGGCTACAGTATTGATGCAGTGAGGATAAATGGGGACGTCTACCAGCTCCTTGGTGCTGGAGTGAACGTAGAGTTAGGTAGTGAGCTACTGTTTTCCACAAGTTCAGACATGCTGGGATTCAGCAGCTGAGATCTGTATTCATGGAAGTCATTGCCTTTGGGTAAAATACCTTGGCTTATGCACACTGGAACTTCAGCTGCCATCACTGTTTTATCTAGATGACCGTACTAAACTGTAACAAACTGAAGGTCCATCATCAGTTGATCCAAAGCCATGTAGTTTCTGGAGCAGGCTGATAAGTTCTTCCTCACAGCATGGTCTCCAGCCTGCACTGTGAGAACCCTCTTGATTGCAAATACTGAGTGTGTAAATATAGCTCCAAGACAATCGGTTAAAATCCTCACACTGCATTCTTCAGCCTTGCTGCACGTTCGGTATCCACCTTGCACTAAATGTGGTGGTTAAATCCCCAAACTTACTGATTGTTTATTATTATTCCCTTTCAGTAGGGCAGAGAGCTTAGGGAGCAACTGTTGTGGAAACCAGTCTTTTCTTTTTTCTTTCTTTTTTTTTTTCATCTGAGAACCCACAATGGGCAGCACTAATTGCTTATTGGCACCTTAGAGCAGTGATTTGCTGCTCTCCAGTTCTTTGTGTGATGTTCAGCTTTCCTGGTGTAACTGACGAACTTTATTTTATAAAGGGGAAAATTAAACAAGAAAACAGAATGGCAACTTGAGGTCCCAGAGGGGTTTTTTTAAGGTGGTCTATAACTTGAAGCACCTTTTGTGCACTCTGCAGAAGCCATGTTGCTATGTATGATGACGCCCAGTTTCCATTGCTCGTTTCCTGGAGCAGGCTGCATGTCCTCAAGTGCCTGTGGAAGAATTTGATCCAATCTGGTCTTGAACACCTCCAGGGAGGGGACATCCATGACCTCCCTGGGCTACCTGGGAGGTTGCCATCAAGTGATGACATGTCTTCTATGGCCAAAATGCAGACTCCTGCATCTCATACTGGACATGATTTTGATCCTGTGAAGGAAATGTCTAATAACTTGTGGTCCCATAACCAAAGCATGCCAACCATATAACAAGTGAATGTTTTGGGGGCAATCCCAAGCACAAATATAGGCTGGGTGAGGAGTGGATATAGGGCACTCTTGAGGAGGAGGACTTCAGGCTGTCAGTTGATGGAAAAACTCAACATGAGCTGGCAATGGTCATTTGCAGCCCCGAAGGCAGCCATGTGCTGGGCTGCATCAAAAGCAGTGTGACCAGCAGGACAAGGGAAGTGATTCTGCCTGTCTGCTCTGTTCTCAAGAGATCCCATCTGGAGTACTGCATCCAGTTCTGGTGCCCCCAGCATAAGAGGGATATCAAACTGCTGGAGTGGGTCCAGAGGAGGGCTACAAAGATGATCAAATGGCTGGAGCACCTCTGCTTATATAAGCACAGGCTGAGAGAGTTGGGTCTGTTTAGCCTGGAGAAAAGAAGGCTCCAAGATCTTATAGCAGCCTTCCAGTATGTGAAAGGGGCCTACAAGAAAGTGGGAAGATACTTTTTATAAGGGCTTGTAGTGATAGGATGAAAGGGAATGGATTGAAGCTTGGGGAGGGCAGATTCAGAATGGAGATTAGTAAGAAATTCTTTACAGTGAGAGTGGTGAGACACTGGAACAGGTTTCCCAGTGAAGTTGTGAATGACCCCTCCCTGGAGGTGTTCAAGGCCAGGTTGAATGAGTCCTTAAGCAACCTGCTCCAGTGGAAGGTGTCCGGGCCCGTGGCAGGGGGGTTGGAACTAGATGATCTTTAAGGTCCCTTTTAACCCAAACTGTTCTATGAATCTATGAATGAGGCATGTGGCAGTGGAGGAAGAACAGAGAGGACTGCATGGAGGGGATGACTGGATAGGTGCCCTCTGGTTTACTACTTGCTCCCACACAGATGAAGAGCAGGGAGGGCTTCAAGGGCTTGATGCATTCTGATACCTTGACCCTGGCTTTTAGAGGAAACACCCTTTTGCTGTGCTTACAGTTCGCCAGCCATGCTTGTATTAATGAGCATGGCTTCATTGATGCCTGTACTTTGAGATAGCTTTAGAGGTGTATGATGTTACTCTAGTCTGTTAACCCTGTTAACTGTTGCCAGAAACAGTGCTTTGGAAGACGGCCTAAGAAATTCTGCTTTACCTAATGGCCTGCCCCGTTTTAGCAACAGCTTGATGTGCACTTATTTGGGTTTTGTTTTTTGTTTTTTTGTCTTCTTGCTGCTCTGAGGCTTGAAACTGTAAAGAACAACACAGTTAGTGAGCTTCAATAAAGTTCAGGTCTGACTTTCCTTCTTTAGAGAAATGAATTATAAATGTCCTTGTTGCCAAGCACTTGATAACCATTTAAGTGAGAGAACCTCTCAGTGATATACCTTAATAGCAGAATTAATGATGTTTGAACTTAAGTCTGTTTGTTGAGACTTCATTAGCTTTTCAGCTGAGAAAGCAAGGGGGGTGGAAATGCACTCCAAGCATAGGAGTTTTGCACAGGGGCACACTGGGAGACCAGCACCCAGCTAAGACCCCTGTAGCACTGCTTTCTCACTATGAAAATGCTGTGGTTTCTTGCATGATTTACATGTATTTTGGATTCCTTTTGCTGGGCTGGATGTTTTTATGTTTTAAAGTCTACATGTGCATGTTTATGTGCCTAGAAGGTGTTTGTGTGTCTGCCTGTGTATGTACCTAGGGCTCTGTTTCAGGTTTCTGTGATGTGTTGTCATGACTGAAGATCAAACACATGAGCTATTTTTACCCAGTGGTGAGTCCTTAGACAATCCTGCTCAGGGTTTGCTTCTGTTTTGATGTTGTTTTCAAACTCTCTTCTTCCTAAGCACTGCGATATGACTGACTTAGAAGCATGCTGTTTCACTATACTGATGAAGGGTAGTCCCTATTTTAAACTTCATCTTCTGCAGCAAACGTTTTCAGCTTTTTAGGACAAGAGCTTCTTATTGTAATCACAGAACTGTCACGGCTGGAAGGGACCTCAAAGATCATCCAGTACCAAGCCCTGTGCCGTGGGCAGGGACACCTCACACTAGATCAGGTTTCTCAGAGCCCCATCCAGCCTGGCCTTAAAAACTTCCAGGGATGGGGCTTCTGCCACCTCCCTTGGCAACCTGTTCCAGTATCTCACCACCTTCATGGGGAAGAACTTCTTCCTAGCATCCAATCAGAATCTACCCACTTCCAATTTTGCTGCATTCCCCTAGTCCTATCACTGCCTGACATCCTAAAAGTCCCTCCCCAGTTTTCCTGTAGCCCCCTTAAGATACTGGAAGGCCACAATAAGGTCTCAGACCCTTCTCTTCTCCAGACTGAATAGCCCAAACTCTCAGTCTGTCCTCATAGGAGAGGTGCTCCAGCCCTCTGATCATTCTCATGGCACATCCATATCCTTCTTGTAACAGGAGCTCCAGAACTGGATACAGTGCTCCAGGTGGGGTCTCACCAGAGTGGAGTAGAGGGGGAGAATCACCTCCCTTGACTTGCTGGCCACACTTCTCTTGATGCAGCCCAGGATACGACTGGCTTTCTGGGCTGCAAGTGCACACTAACAGCCCACTGTAAGGGTGGAATTCAGTGCTATTACAGTACTGGATTTTATTTGCAGAAGAGCCCCTTTTTAATGAGAGTAAATTCCTAGTGGTAAGAGCCAAAAATCATGTTTGAGTGTTTATTTTTACTATTTGGCATATCCTCAGACAATTTGTTTGTTGTGCTGGATCATCACGAGGTCTGTTAGATCATCTAATTGAAAAAAAAAAGGGAGTTTGTTGTCCTGGAACATCTCCAGAAGTTGTTTGTTTCACAGCCAAGTTCCTACTATGCTCTAACTTTGAGGTCATCTTCGTAAGTCACGTTTATTATGTTTGATTTATTTCCCTCTTACAGACTTGGAATTGGAAAAAAATGTATGGCAAAAAGTGTATTTTAAATGTAATACCATAACTACATCTCTAAGGTTAGTGGCCTGGCCTTCAGCCCTAAGTTGAAGGCTCCCCATTCTGTACTCCTACAGAAATACTGATTATTATTGCTTGAGATAATGGTGTCTACTTCTAAAGTGTAGATAAGGTACTGAATGGCTGGGAAGGTTCTTTAAATGGATATGGATTTCTGTCTGTGGAACAGAAAATCAGCAGGCTTTGCTTTTCATGTTTTCATATCTGATTTTTCAGGAATAGTAGATTCATAGATTCATACAATGGTTTAGGTGGGAAGGGACCTTAAAGCTCATCTAGTTTAAACACCTGTCCCCCTGCCCCGCAATGGGCACCTTCCACTAGACCAGATTGCTCAAGGTCACATCCAACCTGGCCTTGAACACCTCCAGGGAGGAGCCACCCATGACCTCCCTGGGCAACCTGTTCTGGTGTCTCACCACCCTCACTGTAAAGAATTCTTTTCTAATCTCCAGTCTAAATCTGCCATGATTGATCTTCAATTCATTCCCTCTCATCCTATCACTACAAGCCCTTGTAAAAAGTCTTTTCCCACTTTCTTGTAGGCTCCTTTCAGGTACTGGAGATACCTAACAACATGCTTTAGTAACATTATGCATGCAGGGTGAACTTCTGTTTCTGTACAGGATATCCCAAGTTCTTTGTACAGCAGCTTTAACCAAGTCTTTCTTGAAAACTGTAGTAGTGTGTGCCTGGTTTGCTTTTAGTCAGGATCATGCAAAATCTAATCTGCCTCTTGAAAAGTGGACAGACAAATGGAGTTCTCGTCAGGATTTTATATACTGATCTGTGAATAGCGTTAGTTCAGGAAACAGAAGTCTTTTGACTGAGAGAAGTTTCTAGGCCCCATAAATCAGGAAGGAGAGTTTCAAAGGGCTGGTTCCTATCTTCAGGTAATTGTGTTCAGCACAGTCCTCTGAAACATGTATCATCTCTGTCAGAAAGGGAAGTGGGCTGCTGCTGACAGTTCTTATCAGCATGAAAATCGGGAGAGAAGGGTCTGTAAAGTTTCTATTGTTGGTTTATGATGGTTGTGAGTTCTCATACAACTGTGCAAAGTCATCTGTGTGATTGCCTTGCAAAACTAATGTTGCTGTCCCAGTGGATGGCAAGTATTGAAGAGGCCCCAAGTAAGAGAATAGGAAGAGCAGAGTTTTCATCAAAAAGAAGAGAAAAATAAGGAGGCACCTATATAAAACAGAGAATGTAATCTTTCATAATGTGGTAAGTTAGTGCTGACAATTAGACTTGGAAAGCAAGTAAAGGAGATCAGATCAGAGCACAGAACGTAAAGGAAGGTGGTGTTGCTTAATGTTCTCACTTCCTATTCTAAAGATAGCTGTCTGGATAAAAATGGTAGTGGTATTATGGAATAATCATAAGCCAGGATGTATTCAGTTTGCTTCAGCTGCTTGACATTGCTTAGCTGTTGCCTGAAATGAAGGAAGCCATGTTGTGATCAGCACTTTCTCTGGGCTGCTGTGGAAAGTTCCACGAACACCCATCGTTGTCTCTGTAGGGTTTTGAGCTATTATATTGACCCCTGTTTGCTGCAGACTTTTCAGAGTCAAAGCATCGCTGTTGTGTGTGCCCAGCTCTGCCATGCCTCTCGGAATATGTGGATGCTTACACTGAAATAATTCGTGTTTGGGCTATCCAACCCATCAGGAACTAAGGAATTAAAACTAGAGTGCAGCTGCTGTTCCAGCAAGCAGCCCAGTGAGGGAACAGCTTCGCTGAGCAGTCTTGCTAAACTTGTAATGATTGTGAGTTGCTTGAACTCTTTTCTGGCATTTTTATGTAGAAAACACCGATCGTTCTTTTTGTGCCACCCTTGTTCCCCCAAAAGGAAGTATCAAGGGGAGAAGCCCATCTTGCATGCTGATACTACATGACAAAACCCATGGTAATTACACGTGCACTCCAATAACTTGAAAACATGAACAGATTCTGTGAACTAAGCATCTTAATTTCATGTTTGAAAGTGGCTGCTTGCATATTGTCATAGGTCCGGGTACTCTTTAAAGGTCTATTCGTCTTCTTCTTCCGTGCTGGAAGTGAGGATGCGTATGCCTGTCCTATAAGTGGATGGGTATGCAGAAAGCGCTTTTAATACCAGTTCTGGAAGTTGGAATGAGTGATGAAGAAGGGTCTCATCCTCAAGTGGCTGAGAAGATAAAAGCAACAGAAGTGCAAAACAAAATGGGGGTAGTGCTGCAGAAGAGTAGCTTGGCTCTTGGCCTAAGAAAACAGAATAGTCATGCCCAAAAACTGGGAATGGAAAATGTGCCACTTACAAACAGTCAGTTAAGAAACCTGTGCAAATAAAAGAAGTTATTGTATTGAGGGATTGGTTGACAGAGAGAATAATCTAAAAATACAGGAAACAGGGCCATAAGAGGTAAATTCATAGCAAGAGACAGACAATTCTTGTGTGTCTGTGTGTTCCCGTAACAAACCAACAACACAGCTGTTACCTTAGGCTTTGACTTATGTAATTCTACCTGGAGAAGGGGGAAGTTGTTATCTACTGCTTGCTTTTCATAGAATAATAGAACTGTTTAGGCTGAAAAAGGCCTTTAAAATCATCAAGTCCAACCATTAACCCAGCACTGCCAGGTCACTACTAAACCGTGTCCCTCAGTACCACATCTACATGGCGTTTAAATCCCTCCAGGGATGGTGATTTCACCACTGCCCTGGGCAGCTTGTTCGGGGCTTGACAACCCTTTCAGGGAAGAAATATTTTTCCATTTTTGTTTTAAGGGAAATTAATGTTCACCTGGGCACGTTGATAGGGAAATGCCGATTTTCATAGGTCTTGGCATCAGTGCACATAAGGCATTTAGTCAAATTGTACTTACATGTAGTTGTAGTGGAATTTAGAGGGGGAGTAATAATGTCACTGTAAAGGACAAGATGCCAGCTTTTGAAAAATAATCAATGTCCTGCTCCCTGTAGTGACTAGATACAGGGTACTTCACACCTGAAGCATTTTGGTTTTCTTCCAGTGGCTCCCTGCTACTTCTGTGAAGCATCGCAGAACTTGGGGTTGTTTCATGAGGTTTGAGGATATGAAGACGGAAACTCCCTTTTCACAAGTAGTCACAGGGAAAAGACTAGGGTTAATGGATAGAAGAAGGAGTCATGGGTACAAGTTACTCCTGGGGAGATTCTGATTGGTTTTCAGAAGAAAATGTTTCAGTATGGGAACATTTGGATATTGGAACCATCTCCCAAGAGAAGTGGGGGATTCCCCTATATTGAGCAGTTTTATGGCTCAGCTTGACAGGGTCCTGAGCCATCTTATTTAAACTACACTATCACCTAGAAAGGTTGGACCAGATGATCCTTGGGGTCCCTTCCAACCTGGCATTCTGTGATTCCATGTGCCCATGTGGAATTTCTCATTGCCTGAGGTCATTAGATGGCTTACTGACCAAGATGAACAGTGTCATATTAAAAGAGCTATTCTTTTTTAAGCAAAGCAAAGCATTAGGATGTTGCAGAGTAGATTGATTAATACCACTAACAATGATTGGTCATGAGCAGAGGTGATAAACTGCGTGCAAAATCTTTTCACTTTTCACTGGATGGTGCCCAGCAAGGTTGACTTGCTGGTGCTCAGATCTGCACCTTTACTTTCCAAGTTATTAACACATCACTGAGAATACACAAATTCTGGCTTGCTGCCACACAGTGCAGTTGCTCAGCTACATTTCCTGCTGGTAACCTTTATTTCCATTTCACAGTGATTCCTGATCCCTGATTATTAGATCTCTAATTAAACTTACCTTGAATCCATTTAATAGTCTGTGAAGAGGAATAGGCATTTCAAGGGAGAAATGGATTAGATAATAATAGAATGATTTTTTGTGATTTGTAGATTTTAAACATCTATGTTAGAAGGAGGTAGGTTGAGCCCTGCCTTTGGGTTATTCTATTATCTTGACATCTGGTAAGAAGCTTGACTGCAGAAATCAGCATTTAGGCAGATGTGTTGTGTTAAAAGATTGGGTTCTTTTCAATGCAGCTGCTTCAAATCATTATTGATGATAGAGTTTTGCATAAAGGCATGATTTTAACCCTTGGTGGACCTAACATCATGTTTGCGCTATGCGGAGTCATAGCAGATTTTATGTGTGGCATGTATCAGAGGTTTCTCATCTAGTGTTGAAACATTGGAGCAGATGCATTGAGGTATTGTCTAGATAGTGGAGCAAGCTGGGGGGGGAAAGTACATTATTTTGGTGTTACATAGATAGTACAGAATCCCAGCATGGTGGAGTTTGGAAGGGACCTCTGGAGATCATCTAGTCCAGTTCTCCTGCTCAAGCAGGGTCACCCAGAGTAGCTTGTCCAGGATCACAATGTCCAGGTGGATTTGGAATCTCCTCAGGGAAGGGCAGCCTGCTACAGAACTCAGGCACCCTCACAGGAAAGAAGTTTTTCCTCATGTACCCATGGAACCTCCTGGGTTCCAGTTTGTCTTTGTTGCCCCTCATCCTGTTGCTTGGCACCACTAAAAAAGGGTCTGGCCCCATCCTCTTGACCCCCACCCTTTAGAAATTGATCAGCATTGAGAAGATCCCCTCTCAGTCTGCTCTTTCCCAGACTAAACAGCCCCAAGTCTCTCAGCTTTTCCTCTTCAGAGAGATACTCCAGTCCCCTCATGATCTTCATAACCTTCTCTGGACTGTCTCCAGTAGTCCTCTCACTCTCTTGAACTGGGGAGCCCAGAACTTCAGATGTGGCCTCACGAGAGCAGAGTAGAGCAGGAGGAGAACCTCCCTCTACCTGCTGGCCACACTCTTCTTAATGCACCTCAGGAGGCTGTTGGTCTTTTCAGCCACAAGAGCATATTGCTGGCTCTTGATGAACTTGATGTCTACCAGGACTCCTCAGGTCTTTCTCTGCAGAGCTTCCTTCCAGCAGGTCGACCCCTAAGCTTCAGTGGTGCATGGGGTAACCTGCTGTATTGTATAGCCCAGATCTACTTGGTTTATAAGTAATCCAAATACTGTACTGCTCAGTGTGAAGAATGACTTTTTAAGTTGTCATTATGATTTTCAATAACAAACAATTAGAATCATAGAATTATAGAATGGTCTGGGTTGGAAGGGACATCCAACTGTCATCTAGTCCAGCCCCCTCTGCAGTAAGAAGGGGCATCTTCAATTAGATCAGGCTGCCCAGAGCCCTGTCTAGCCCCACCTTGAATATCTCCAGGGATGGGACCCCTTGGGCAATCTGTTCCAGTGTTCCACTACCCCCAAAGTAAAGAACCTGTTCCTGACATCCAATCTAAATCTGCTCTTTTCTAGTTTGAAGCCAGAAGAGTCATTTGCTAAGGTTTAGTTCTTAAAACCTGGTAGTATAAATAAAAAACACCAGAAAAATTAAATCCCTTCCTTGATGGTTACGTAGCCTCTGCATTTTTATGTCTGCCACTATCTGGAACTTTTGAGGTGCAGCTTGTCCATCTGGTGTATTCCAGAGGGGCACAGGAAACAAGGATCACTGCCAAGAAGATCGTGGCAGCAACATGCTGTAAATGTAACCAACAGTCCACAGGAAGGGAGACACAGAATTTGTCAGGATGGGAACTGTTCTGCCATGGCATCATTTTTTGTGTGTGTTAGTCTTTGGCTGTGTGCTCTATACAGTTTACAGAAGACAGCCATCACCTCATGCTGTAAATCATATCAAATTTTGGAGACAACATCTGGAAAGTAACCAAGTTTATTTAAGTTGAAAATGTAGGCACTTGACGAGGTGACTTAATATTCTTGTGGGGTGTGCAGAGAAATAATCTGAGTGTTCAGAGAGCTGTAAATAGCAAAGAAGGTATCTGGGACTGGGGAAGCAGTATGGGAAAGGCATGAAGGGAGCCTGAGGAGATTCACAGATTAGCAGGGAGGCTATTGTTTGCTGACACAATAGAAGGAACAAGCTCCTAAAGGTGTGTGGACGCCTGCCATCATCTGCCTCCTTTCACTCTGCTGGTCAGGACTTCCACAACAGAAAGAGCAGCTCAACATGATGAGGTGGAAGCATGAGGAAAGGAACCTGCCCATCCTAGGCTCTCCTCTGTCTGCTCAGATGCTGCAGTGATCTCTGAGATGGACCCATCTTGGTGTTTCTGTTGTTTACTGCAGCCATCCTCTTACAGAGCCAGGCTCTTCTGGCAGCTCAAACTCTGATTGTTTCCTGTCTCGTTGCATGTGACTTGATTTAAAAGGGGTTGGTGTTGAGGGGCATGGTTTACTGGTAACCTGGCAGTCCTGGGTTAATGGCTGGGTGGATGATCTTTAAAGTGTTTTTAACCAAAATGATTCTGTGATTACATATTAAATACTTTAATCATAGGAGAGCTCTCCTCACCACCCTCATAGGAAAGAATTTCTTCCTAAAGTCTAATCTCAGTCCAGCTTCTTCCAGTCTGAAGCCATTCTCTCTTGTCCCGTCTCTCCATGCCTTCATAAAAAGTCCCTCTCCAACTCCCCTGTAGCCCACTTCAAATACTGGAAGGCTGCTCTATGGTCTCCCTGGAGCCTTCTTTTCTCCAGGCTATACAACCCCAACTCTCTCAGCCTGTCTTTGTACCAGAGGTGCTCCAGCCCTCTGATCATCTTTGTGGCCCTCCTCTGGACCCATTCTAACAGGTCCATGTTTTTCTTGTGCTAAGGACACCAGACCTGGACCCAGCACTGCAGGTGGAGTCTCAGCAGAGTGGAGCAGAGGGGCAGAATCCCCTCCCACAATCTGCTGGCCACACACTTTGATAATTTCCTATATATGAGGAATATCTTAGGTAATGTGTTCTCGGGCCCCATTTTGGGAGGATTTTAGGAGGCTTTCCTTTTGTTTTACTTTGTTTTATTGTCATGATCACTCTGACAGCTCAGGGTCTTTCTGAGGTGAAATTTATCCAGAAATTGAGCTTTCAAAGGGGAGAATTCCATGATAATTGAAATGAGCAGAAGATCTGTATCTGAGATGCACAAGCAACTCAGATTTGAGCATTTGCTCTTCATCATTTGGTTTTGCGGCCTCAATAAAATGATGTAAAAAACTGAATGGCATAAAATAAATTCTGTCTTGTATTATGTGCCCTTCACAGATGTAATCCTTGACTCTTTCTGAACTTACAGCTGTCCTTTCCCAAACACTCTCTAAATTGTTGGATGGACCACAATCGTTTGAATGGTACAGAAGAGTTCTAATTTAGCTTAATGTAAGTCATTTACATGTCCAGACAGAGCATCCTTGTATGCATTCTTCCAAGCTTTCCTCTTTGTCTGCAGTGTTACACTGGTTTGTATTTCTGGTAAATGTGTTGCAGGACTAACCTGGTAAGAGACGGTTTTCCCTCATGAGCAGGCAGCATCCCAGGTTGTCTAAAGCTTTAGAACAGATCCATAAAGGCAAGTGTATGGTGGTTATTTAAATCAAGTGTTCTCAATTAGTGTCCATGTGAGCTGTATTAGTGTCAATGAGCTATATCAAAGAATACAATAGTCATAGTACATCTAATGATCTTTTAGTGGAAGATGAGGATCATATCTTTCCTAGTGGCAGTAATTGTGGTGACAGCAGTGCTGACAGGTTAAGCCATTTCTTGCACCAACAGCTTTTGTGCTGTTGCATCAGGATCATAAATGCAGTTCCTGAAGATTTGAATATCGTGAAAAATAGGCTGCAAAGACACTGGAAGAACAAACTTGTCACTGTGTTTAGTGACTGAGCAGGAGAGCCTGCATGTGGGGAGGTTTAAAGGCCTCTGAGTGCTTTAGGGTAGGCAGATTGGTTGGCCAGGGGATTAAGTTGTTCAACAGCCCAAGCAGCTCTAAGCTTTGTGAAAGCCTCCCTTAGTGCAGTGTCTGAACAGGTGCATCAGCCGAGACTGCTACACTACACTGCTTTTGCATTTCATAGCATCATAGAAACATTAAGGTTGGAAAAGGCCTCCAAGATCATCAGCTCCAACAATTAACCCAGCACTGCCAAATCCACCACTAAACCATGTCCCTCAGCACCACATCTACACATTTTTGAATATGTTCAGGGATGATAGTGCTACCACTTCAATGTGCAATTGTACTATTGCTAAATGTCAAACACTGTTCTGATAGTCATAGAATCACAGGACAGCTCAGTTTGGAAGGGACCTCAGAGATCATCTACTCCAACCTCCCCACCATGGGCAGGATGCCTCTCAGCTAAACTCAGCTGCTAAAGGCTTCATCCAGCCTGGCCTTGAACACCGCCAGGGTGGAGGCATCCACAACCTCCCTGGGCAACATATTCCAGAGCCTTACCACCCTCCTACTGAAGAACTTCTTCCTAAGATGCAGTCTAAACCTACTCTCCCTCAGCTTCAGACCATTCCCCCTCATCCTGTCTGTAGACAACCTTACGAAAAGTTCTTTTCCAGTCTTCCTGTAGGATCCCTTCAGGTATTGGAAGGCAGCTATAAGGTCCCCCCAGAGTCTTCTCTTCTCCAGGCTAAACAACCCTCCCTCAGCCTATCCTCACAGCAGAGGTGTTCCAGCCCTTGGATCATCTTTGTGACCCTCTTCTGACATAGCTGTTGTCCAGATCATGTAGCGCAAAGATCTCAAACTTCGAGGAGGTTGAAAGGCACTAAGCTAGAATGGTTCTTTCGAAAAAAGCCAACCCAAAACATTTCACCTGTTGTACAGATAGGTGTGGGAACAGGACACCATTACTGATCTAGATAAAAGTTTAAAACCAGATAAATGTTGACATATTTTAAAAGTTTTGTCACAGAACGTGTCTTATGAGGAGTGGAATTGTTTAGTCTGGAGAAGAGGAGGCTGAGGGATGGACCTCACTCTCCACAACTCCCTGAGTTTGTAGCAAGGTGAGTGTTGGTCCCTTCTCCCAAGTAACAAGTGATAGGACAAGGGGAAAAGGCCTCAGGTTGCATATTAGAAGAAACTTCTTCACTAAAAGGTTTCTCAAACACTGGAACAGACTCCCCAAGCAGGTGGTTGAATCCCCATCCGTAGAGGTGTTTAAGTGACACAGAGATGTGGTGCTGAGGGGCATGGTTTAGCACCAGAGTTGGCAGAGTTAGATAATGGTTGGACTTGATGATCTTAAAGGTCTTTTCCAGCCAAAGTGATTCTATGGTTCCATAAAATATTTGCTCCCAAGAATCTAACAGGTTATACAAACTGCCTGGTTGGTGTTGAAAAAGAACTTCTGCTTTTTAGTAAAAACAGGATGATTTAAATTGTGCAGGTTTGAATTTCATTGACTCATGCTTTAAAGGTTCTGTCAGAATGACATTGTCATTTTGAGACTAGCAAGGAATAGTCAGTAAGATAACAGAGAAAAAAATAATGAAGTTAAGGAGACCTATTCCCAGGAAATGGTCACACTGTGTTTACAGTTGATTTTCCCTTCTCCCTTATTGGTATGAATAGTCATCTAGATAAATAATCTACCTGCTTCATTTTCATATCTCCTGCTTTATCTGTCTGGAGAAATAAATAAATTCATGTCATGAAGGCACAAAATTTTAATTGCAACCTAAGCTTGGGTTTGGAAAGGACCATTGGATCTACAAGTCATGCCTCTTTTCAGTTATGAGCAAATATATGATAGCTCTTCAACCCACTAGATCATCTGCTTTGCACGCATACACCACACACAATCATAGAGTCATAGAATGTTAGAGGTTGCGAGGGGCCCCTAGAGATGACCTAGTCCAAACCCCCCCCCCCCCCCAACCCTCCCTGCCAAAGCAGGATCACCTAGGGCAGGCCACAGAGGAATGCATCCAGGTGGGTTTTGAAAGTCTCCAGAGAAGGAGAGTCCACAACCTCTCTGGGCAGCCTGTTCCAGTGCTCTGTCACCCTCACAGGAAAGAAGTTTCTCTTCATGTTGAGGTGGAACTTCCTGTGTTCCAGCTTGTACCTGTTGTTCCTTGTCCTATCACTGGGCACTACCACAGAGCCTGACACCTTCATCTTGACACCCAGCCATCAGGTATTTACAGACATTAATAAAGTCCCCTCTCAGCCTTCTCTTCTCAACTCTAAACAGCCCAAATTTTCTTAGTCTTTCTTCATAGGAGAGGTATATAAGTCTCTTAATCATCCCCATAGATCTCTGTTGGACTCTCTCCAGTAGATTCCTGACTCTCTTGAACGGGACACAGTATTCCAAGTGTGGTCTCACCTATAGGGAACTTAGGGTCTGTGCTACAAAAGGCCAATCTGAACATGACTCAACAAGTATTTGTTAAAAGCAGATGTATAGGTTAAGAGAAGATAGATGGATGACAAGAAAACCACTGTGTGGTTGGTTATTCAAGAAGGTTTGGTGCATTATCTGGATTTGCTAGTCCAGACTCCTGCAGTCCAGCAAAAGCTTGAGTTTTTGCTCCTCTCCAGAGAAGGAGACTCCACAACCTCCCTGGGCAGCCTGTTCAAGTGCTCTATCACACTCACTGTAAAGAAGTTTCTCCTCATGTTGAGGTGAAATCTTCTATGTTCAAGTTTGAATCCACTATTCCTTATTACCGTGCACCACTGAGAAGAGCTTGGGCCCCTCCACTTGACACCCACCCCTCTGATATTTATACACATTGATGAGATCCCTCTCAGTCTTCTCTTCTCAAAACTAAATAGCCCCAGGGATCTCAGTCTCTCTTCATAGGGGAGATGCTCTCTTCATAGGGGCCCCTAATCATCCCTGTGGCTCTCTGTTGGATTCTCTCCAGCAGTTCTCTGTCTTTCTTGAACTGGGGAGCCCAAAACTGGACACAGTATTCCAAGTGTGGTCTCACCAAGGCAGAGTAGAGAGGGAGCAGAACTTCCCTAGACCTGCTGGACACACTTTCCTTGATGCATCCTATTGGCTCTCTTGGCCACAAGGGCACATTGTTGTTCCATGGAGAGCTTGCTGTCCACCAGCACTCCAAGGTCTTTCTCTGTGGAGCTGCTTTCCAGCAGGGCAGCCCCTAACCTGTACTGGTGCCTCCTCCCACTTGCAAGACCCTGCACTTGTGCTTTTTGAACTTCATGAGGTTTGCCTGCACCCAGCTCTCCAGGCTGTCCAGGTCACGTTGGATGGCTGCACAGCCTGATGGGGTGTCAGCCAATCCCCCAGTTTTGTATCATCAGCAAACTTGCTGAGGGTCTCTCAATCCCCTCATCCAGGCCGTTGATAAAGACGCTGAACACTGGATCCAGTACCAAACCCTGGGGAACACCACTGGCCACAGGCCTTCAAGTTGACTCTGTGCCACTGATGACGATCCTCTGAACTCTGTTGTGAAGCCAGTTTGCAGTCCACCTCACTGACCAGCCATCTATGCCACCTCTCCTGAGCTTTTCTATGAGGATGTTATGGGAGAGAGTATCAAAAGCCTTACTGAAGTCATGGTATGAGACATCCACTGCTCTTCCCTCACCTACCCATTTGGTCATAGTTTCATAGAAGGCTATCAGATTCATCAGGCAGGATTTCCCCTTAGTAAATCCATGTTGGTGATACAAGCACAAGTAAGTCATGGAGGAGATGTGTTTGTGGTGAGAGTAGAGACAACCTAGCTCAGCAGAACATTGTCTGATAAACAGGACTGGAGGCAGGCATGCTGTGACTGCCTATGCCTTGGAGTTAAAGGAAAGGTTAAGGCACATCTCACATATGTTTGGTGTCTCACAGGGTTTCCTTTCCCAGTTTTTCATTCCTGTCCAGATAAGGTGATCATGGCATCTATTACTACATGCAAAATTTTGTATTATATCCAAATCCTATCATAAACTACAGATAAATTATTTGGCTTCAGTGTTACAGCTGTACAAGATCTCAGAATCATGGAATTGTATAGGTTGGAAAACAGTTTTAAGATCATCAAGTCCAACCATTAACCCAGCAACTGCCAGGTTAGCACTAAACCATGTCCTTCAGCACCACATCTACACAGCTTTTCCATCCCTCCAAGATGTTGGTCAGTGTGCTGCAGATAATTCAGGACATGTTTCCTGTATAGATTTCCACCCCCTGTCCCTGACTTTCAGGCAGTAACTCCCATCTATAATTCTATCTGACTCCCTACTTCTTGATCAGTTCACTTCTAAATCAGTGTGATACCTGCACACTTCACCTGTTTTATTTAAATCTGTATAATTGGGAGGACTTTCCCACATAACTGATTGGAGCTAATTTTCCATTACTGCTTTGTTTATTTATTTTAAGAGGGTGGGGAAGGGGTGCCCTAGGATAGCCCAGCCAAATGAAATTTCCCACATATGGGGATACTGTCAGAAAAGTGCCTCCTGTTTTGCTAACACTAACATATCCCATAACAAAGCCTCATAAATTCATCAAAGGAGTGGCTGTCCTTTTGCTTACTGCAAAAGGATCTGTGTCACTTTGTTTAATGGTATTATTTGATTGGTTTAAATATTCTTAGATATTACACAGGAGGTTACTTAGTCTTTTATATGTTACTATAGCCTTGCTGCATTGATGGATGTTTCAATCACCAACTTCTGCCTGTGGTACTGAGAGATGGATGTATAATGAGTGCTGCAGCATGAGTCTCTCTGCATAGGAAGGGATTTCTAGTCGGAAAGGACGAGTAACAAAAACATGAATTATCTTACCAGTAAGCGTCTAAATGGAAACCTTGAGCTGTTGGGGATAGCCTGAGCAGAAATTCCCTGGTGCCTCTGCTTCCTTGTGGAATGTGGATGAGGAATAACTAACTGGAATAAAAGAGGATCCTCTTTAATGCAATCATACTGCAAGTCTGCTTTAGACCTTTTCCACACAGGCTTCCCAGAAGCATCTAGCTCCTTGGAGCTAATCCCCCACCCCGTCACAACTGCTTTCTGAGGGGAAAAGGCTATCATCATTTCTGTAGGCTGCTCTCTTCAAATCATGTAACCTTCAATCTGTAGTCTTCTACCACTTCACTTTGCCTCCTTTCTCCCTGAGCAGGCAAGGGGTAAGTTGTTTTGCCAGATAAGTTACATGGTGACAGCTGCCAAGGAAAGGAGTATGGCATGGGAATGGGGACAGCAAACTGGGTCAGGGAGCAAGGGAACTACTCAGAGCATTGCCATGCTCCTCAACATTGCCTGACCCTCTCCTGCATCAGTGAGTTTGTCCTTTATCCAGGGAAGTGAAGTCAGTTTGGGCTCAGGTCTGAAGTCGCTGGGGAAGCACATACCTCACCTTCTCTGGCATCTTTCCCATCCTGCTTCTTAAAACAGAAGAGCTCCTCTTGAAATTCTTTTAATGACTTTCTTGAGGTCATGGATTTAAACAAAAGGTTAGATTTTTAGCATGACATTCAATTCTCTGCAAAGCATGCACTGTGTGTTTTTTAGACCCTTAGTATTTTTAATGCAGCTAGAGTTACCATTTTTTTTTGTTCCTGGTTCATGTATTTTATAAAAATCCAAATGTAGCCTTCCATAAAGTGTGTACTTTTGTGTTAATATTTGACATCTACAGGGAGACAAGCCTACCAAGAATTTGCTCCCAGAGAGAAATAATTATTTTTCTTTAATACATATGCAATCGCCTCATTCTTTTTCTCCTTTCAGAACATGGTTTGATGATGAGGTGGAATTAAAAAAAAAAAGGGGTGGTCATAGTATGCTCATTCTGATGTGCAGTGATGTGCTGCATAAAAAAGAGGAGAAGCAGGTCAGGTCATCACAGAGCTACCCACCTAGTGCAGTGCCCTCACTTGAGAGCCTTGTCAGAAGAGTTCATAGACCACGGCAAGCAGGAAGAATCTCTTTTCCAGTTGCTTAACTCTCCCCATAGCTTTTGTTTACATCTGTCTTTCCATTTGCCTTTTTTGTTTTTGAGAAGCAAAGCCACAACAGAAGCTGTGTAAAGGGAAGATGGTCTGTAAAGGGTCTGTAGGGTTTCTGTGGAGAAACTTTCTCCACTTCACATAAATGTTTGCAAGAAAAAGCTGTGTATCAAGAAAAATCCTGCACTGGATTAGAGGGGCAAGAAACAATCTGGTCTCTTGATCTGTATTTTAGGGGCTCCCTATTAATTCTTGCTGGGGTTTTGTATCTCTTAACTCAGAGTGGGCATGAGAAACAAGACTGACTTTGTGGTGGGGGTGGCCACTCGGTATGGCTGTTTCCTTGAACTTAGCTTCATCTGGGCTGTTGATTCTCTTCCACTGAAGAATGCAAACATGGCCTCAAGTAAGCAAGCTCCTCAGCATTCAGCCTGAGGCTCATAAACAATGAGGTGGGAACTCACAAAAGAAAGCAGGATATAAAGGTGTCTCCAGTTTCTCCAGGAGGACTTATGCTCTATTGCTTGGTGTCACAACGGGACACCACAAAGTTCTTTCCACACACATACCCACCCAGTGTGTATTTATATTTTTATATATGCATGCATATGTTGCCTGATCTGATGGGGCAGAAGCAAGGTGAGGTACCTCATTTTCAGGAGGATTGGGAACTTGAGGAGGATGCCACGTTGGTTGCCTGGGAAGAGGGAGGAAGAGCAGGGTGGGGGAGGAAATCACCTTTTCCATGCTCAGGACTTTGTTTTCCTTACCACATATGATTTGCACTAGAAGGTGGTTGTGTAAAGCAGTGTTGCTGAAACCTTTCCTAGCGGCAAGTATTTGGTTTATGCTCTGAGTCTTGGGTTATCTGTATGCAGAGGGGACATACATTGCTGTGGTAGCTGTGATTTCTCTCTGAAAAAAGAGTAGTTGCTGTGTCCAAAGAGGGTGAAGTCTTCTCTTGTGCTTATTATTGCTTCTAGAGTTTTGTAGTTTTGAATGGGTCAGGATAAGCCTTGTATTTTGGAAAAGCAAAGGGTGGGTTGGGAATATGATTGCAGCCAAAAGTTCCTTCTGGGCACAGGTTGCTTGTGCGTGTCATTCTTCAACTGTGTGATCTTTTCTCAGGAGGAAGAGACCCAAAAGGGTCATAGGGCTTTTCCAAGGGGAGAGAGGAAATGAGAAACACTTTCCCTCTTTTGGAGAAAGGTAAAAGCAGGATATACCAGGATCCTGTCAAATTCTATTTATTGGCACTGAGCCTTTTCAAAAGCTGGGAACAAATCTGCACCAAAAATCCCAACATTAGTACATGCAGGGAAAAAAACCCAACCTGCTGAGGAGTGGAAGGGAAGAAACAAGGCAGATTTAACTGCTACTACTGACTGACACTAGCCAGATTGGGGACCTAGGTCCCAAACTGAGATATTTACATAGGAAATAAATACGGCTACACACATCTTGTGCATCATAATTTACAGCTTCTGGCGCTGAAGAATATGAAAATCCAGACCCAATTAGTGAGTCCTAGCCAAGCCTGCTCAGTTTGGAGCCCTTGTAGGGCTGCAGCAGAAAGCAATCACGACTGCTCTTCACAAAAGCTGTTCATGGTGTATCCTGTACCCGACAGCCTCCAAAACCAGCAGTCACCCTGAATTCTGCTTCCAAACCTATCTGTATCTGAGATGGTTTTCCCTTTCTGGACAGGAAAATGTCAGCAAGAAAAAAGCAGTCTGTCCTTAAAAAAGGCAGTTCAGTAATGCTTAAAAATGTGTATTTCAGCCTGTCTCATCCTGTCAGTTTTTATCTGTAGTGTGTGTCTGTCCCATCCCCACACCTGTGTAAGAATAAAAGAAAAATGTTTCCAGAGTCTAGATTAAGCAATACCAAAAAAAACCAACCCTCCCCTATCTGGCAGTTGAATTCAATAGCCTCCTGAAAACTCCCATGTACCCAACTGCAGGTGGAGCAGTACCTGTTTCTTTTCTGGATCCTGCCCTTTTCACTTTCTTCTGGTGTGCACTCAAAGTAGACAGTACCAGTTCTTCTTCCTCCATCCAGCATTTCCCACCTGAGTGACAGAGCAAGTGAAAAAACCTAAATCCTCCTGCTTGTAAAATCTAGTTTCTTTTTGCCATGCATCTCAAGACTTCCTAGATAAAAATGATACTTTGATTTAAGTTAATGGCAATCTCTCTGTTTTCAGTTAGGACCAGGATTTTGCACACACATGTAGCTATCAGAGTACTAATTTTTCAATAATTGATCTTCAGAAGACTGGAGGAATAATAATAGCTGGAGGTAAAGGCTGAAATATTTTTGAACTGTAAGAGATGTTGTGTCCATCATTTAGTGCTCTTCTGCCTCAGTGAATTGGGGATTGCATTTGAGTAGTGCAGGTGGTTTCTACTCCGGAAGAGCCAGATGCTTTTGCATTGAGGTGCCAGTTTAAAAGGCAGATTTGAAGTAAGAAGGAGTATCTGTAATGTTGTCTAGCTTGATGGCTTGGAAGTAAATGAAGGAACAAACATGGTTTCTTGTTAAAATTTGTGGTGGTGGTATTAGCATGTATATTCTCATGTTTGGATTAGATGTTATTGTGAGCTACTGGGACTGCTTTGTTTTCTTGTTCAGGTGATACAGTTTGGAATATTCAAAGGGGGAAAAAATACCAGTGTTCTGCTTTGACAGCTTGTGGAATAACACACTTTGCTTATTAGTAGGTCAGTGTGTGGTGTTTCTGCATACCTGTGCATTTTATGTAGGTGTAGAGAGTTTGGGTTGTTCAGCCTGGAGAAGAGAAGGCTCTGGGGAGACCTTATTGTGGCCTTTCAGTACTTAAAAGGGTCGATTAAGAAAGGAGACTGACTTTTTAGCAGGGCCTGTTGTGACAAGGGGTGATGGTTTTAAGCTGAAGAGGGGAGTATTAATCTGGATAAAAGGAACCTTTTTTTTTTTCCTGTAAGGGTAGTGAAACACTAGCCCAGGTTTCCCCAAGAGGTCATAGGTGCACCATCCCTGGAACCATTCCAGATCAGGTTGATTTGGGCTCTGAGCAACCTGTTCTATTTGAAGATGTCCCTGCACACTGCAGAGGGTTTGGACTAGATGACCTTTACAGGTCCCTTCCAACCCAAAGCAGTCTGTGATTCATGTATGCCTATCAGCATGAGCAGCATGCCCTCTCAGAAGGCTGGTTTCCCACCCTGGTGGCACTGGCACTTTGCCCTCAGGTTACTGAGGACAGCAGCCATCACCTGTGGCAGCCTGGCATTCCAAACCCAACAGTGCCAAACCTTGCTCTGGCAGCAGCAGCCAGGCTCTTACCGTACCTCCGAGGGGGTAACACCCCTCCTCGATCCCTTTCCCCCTCCCCAAGGCCACAGGCCGAGGGGCCGGGCCGGGGGTGGGGGCTGGCGGCCCAGAGGCCGCAGGTCCCGTCGAGGCGATGCCAGATCCAGGTTTTGGCGGCAGCAGGCGGGGCGCGGAGGCCGAGGCTGCGGCCGAGGGGCGCTGTGGGGCGGCCGGGGGCGGCGGGAGGCTCGGGTCCCGCGGAGCCGCCTGGCCGCGGCACCGGAGGATCCAGGTAGATCGGGTCCGGCTTTTACCTTTCTCCTTCGGCAACCCTGCGCGTAGGGCTGGTGGCTGGGTTGTTTCCTGGTCTCGCAGAAAGAGGCAGTGCTGAGTTAGGAAGACAAAAATAGACCTTTACAGCGAAATATAGGGATTGTGTGCGCGGTGGGGAGGGAGAGCGGCACCCGGCTGGTTTCCAGGAGCAGCCCTTTTCTCCCTTTCGTTGCATGTTAGGCATTTTTGCACAGATTTTCCCCCCCCCTTACCCCCTCCCTGCCGAGGCACGGCTACCTCTGCCGCCTGCTCTCCGCATCTCTTCGGGGAGCGAGCGAAGCAACTCGGCTGCGATCAGAGAGCGGCTAGAGACCATTTTCTGTGAGCCAGCCGGGGGGAAGAGAAGAGGAACCGTCGCAGAGACACACGGATATACAGACTTGTCTTCTGCCTTCCCCCTACCCCTACCCCCCTCCCCCCCCCCCCACGTCCCTTCCTCCCTCCTGTAAATACTCAATCTGTAAAGGCAGCGGTTTGACATCCATCCTGAGCGGCGGCTATGGGGTGTTTGGGCAACAGCAAAACGGAGGATCAGCGTATCGATGAGAAAGCGCAGCGAGAAGCCAACAAAAAGATAGAGAAGCAGTTGCAGAAAGAGAGGCTGGCTTATAAAGCGACACATCGCTTGCTTCTGCTGGGTAAGGAGGAAGGGGGCACAGGGGTAGGGGGGGGGGCAAAGGGGAGAGGAGGGGGCATCGGCCCCTGCCCGCCCAGGCGGCAGAGGAGAGGGGAGAGAGAGATTGTGTGAGCCTTAGGTATGGAAAATGTAGGCTGTTGTCTTGAGCAATAAGCGAGACGTGCCCAGATCGTGCTCCGCGCCTGAGCCACATGGATTCATACAGACAGAAATGCTGCCGGAGGTGGGAGATGCTGTCGCGTCCCCCCAGAAAAACCAAACCCACCCCAAGCCCCCAGCCTGAACCGTGTTATCACAATGTTTTCCCTTTTCCTTCTTTCTCTTTTAGGGGCTGGTGAGTCAGGAAAAAGCACTATTGTGAAACAAATGCGAATCCTACATGTCAATGGATTTAATTCAGAGTAAGAATTACTGACACTTTGTGACTTGTTTTTCGTTAAATGTTGGGAACAGGTTATCACACAGCAGGTTAGGGAATTTCTCCTTTGACCCTCTGTGTTTTGGTGACTTGACACTGCGTTTTGGGGGAAGGAGGGGAGGAAAGGGAGTGAGAATAAGGAAATTACAGCTATTGTATATTTGCATTTTCTCCTTCTGGCCCCTTTACTGTATTTTACACTGTTGCTACTGCGGCGCTTGACAGGCCCGTGTGTAGCAACAACATGGCGACTACTTTTTACATAGAGGCAAATAACCAAATATTGCATCTGTCTGCAATATAAAAATACATGTCAAGTCATATTCAGGATGACAGTGGCTGCTGGTTTTCCGGTATTGGGGTTAGTGTAAAACTGAAACTAATTGTGCATGTTTGTTAGAAATCATTCTGTTTTCTGAGGCTGCATCATGTTCTCTCTGAAGAACTCTGCCCAGAAATTCTCATTAATCCATAGCTTTAATTTTAGCTATCGCTTGGCCTTCGACTGTGTGCTGTTAATTTAGAGCATGTTTACAGCATGCTGTGAAAACGAGAGAATGACTTCCAGTTCCATCAGGGGAGGCTTTGCAGATGTGGCTATGATTGCCTGATTTAAAAAAAAACAACAACCCACAAACAAACAACAAAACAACAAACCAAAACCAGTATCAGGAATGAACGTGCATCACTCCTGGTGCTATGCAAGAAGAGGAATAAGGGGGAAAATGCATTTTTGTCTGGCTGTCCTTTTCAGTTAGTGTGTTGTGATGATGAAGAGCAGATAAACAAGCGATCAGTGAAAAAAAATAAAAACAAAGTGACTGAACCTCTCTGGAAGAAAAAAAAATCAAAGTGTTAATGTTTCTGTTTTAATGCAGAGAAAAGAAACAGAAAATACTGGATATTCGGAAAAATGTTAAAGATGCGATTGTGGTAAGAACACACTTTATACTGTTCTTAAATGCTTGGGTATACTGAAAATGGTGAGGATTGTGCTCTCCAAGATTGTGCTGAGAGAAATCCCATTTTGCTGATCAGATTGGATTATCTTCTGTTGATCCCCTCTCCTGGATTTATCCAGATTAATGTGTTTGTTTTCATTTTATCCCATTCCAGACTATAGTTTCAGCTATGAGCACTTTAATACCCCCAGTTCCATTGGCCAACCCAGAAAACCAATTTCGAATGGACTACATCAAGAGTATAGCTCCTCTTTCTGACTTTGACTATACACAGGTAAGAAGAGAAAACCCTGATTTATTCTTCATTGAGCGGGAATGTGTTGCTTCACTTTGATTTACTGAAACATTGGAGTTTTTATTTTGTGGAAGATGGTCATGGGGAGAGCTTATGCCAGTGTCACCACTTGGGTGAACTTTCTTCCCTGATTCTGGTGGTTGCACTTGTTTTAGTGATGCGAGGTTTTGTTGCTACTGATTTAATTGCTGCTGGTTTTAAATACTGTCTCTGGATTTGGTTCTGCTCGTCAAACGTTTCTGCTGTAACCATACCAAATAGCAGATCAGATGAGACTTTTTTGAGAGCTGGTTTCCTGCATGGAATTAGGTGCAGGGTGTCAGTCTGTGGAGTTACAGTCCACCTACAGAAAGGGATATAAAAGGGAATAGAAGTTTAGAGTGCCCCACTGTTGTTTTCCGTACTCATGGTCCTTCTGAGTGGAAACTCATGTAGCTGGTGGTGAAGTGATTTGCTTCCTTATCTATTTATTGTAGTTGGCATGAGCAAGGGTTTAGTTGTATGTCAGTATTGCCATCTTTTGATATGGAATCATTAGAAAATGAAGGATTTCTGTGTAGAGGCTGCTCTTTTTGTAGACAAACAAGAAATACCTTGCCAAGACATCTGATGTTTGATGACTTTTTTGTTTTAATGCTGTTCTTTATAGGAGCGTGCATAGAATGTTGCATGTTTTATGCCTGACTTGAAAGTAAAGTGCCTAGACCTTCTGAATATTCTAAGGAATTTCATTTTTGCAGTAGCACAATTTCAGATTTGCCTTAAAATGATATTGATAGAAATTTGCTATGGATTAAAAAAAAAGTCTTCAGTCATTGGCTAAACGATTGCAAGCTGTTGATGCTATCAATACTGCCAAAGAAGCCATTTGCAATAGAGTGTCTTTAGGTTATTATAGCTCCAGGGTGGAAGGGGGAGAAGGGGAAGAGTCGTTTCTTTATTATATGACTCATATTCTCTGGTGCGTGGTTTTTGCCTCTGGTAAACCTACCACTTTGAAGGCTGAAGATAAAGCAAAAATATCAGACATCTTGTACAGTTAGAATTTAACACTGAATGCAGATGTTAAGAAAACGACTGCAAGGTACACCCACATATTGCATAATTGCTCAGTTGCTAGATGTGAGTTAGTGAAAATGAGAAGCTCTTTTTAGAACTAGAATGCCAGTTTGACATGGAATATTTGTCTTAGGCAGGTATTGATGTTCTGAGCCATTTGTGGCTCATTTTATGTGGGATTTTTAAGCTTGAATGTTGACCTTTATATGCTTGGGTAAAATAAATGGTGACATATTCTTTGCAATACTCTATAGTGACACCCACACCCCCCCCCCCCTTTTTTTTTTTTTTTTTTTTTTTTTTTAGTTTCTGGGATAAAAGGTAACTAAAGTGGACTTTTCATAGGGCTGGAGATATTTTTTGCTTTTATTGCTTGCAAAATGTCATCTTTTTCACAGAAGCTGACTATGTCTTGTCAAATTCGACTCTCTGCATGATGTTTTGCAGAGGCAGAAACTTATTCTTCTTGGAGGGGAAAAGAGTAGGACCCAGTGGACTGTGAGACAAGTAATGATTCATTTGAAGTCTTGATTCAAAGTCCATTCTGGTTTAAAATAGAAAAAGTAATAGCTCTTTTTTAATTAAATAGGATTTTTTTAAAATGCCATCACAATATTTGAAATAGTGTCCAATTATAGTTCTAATTAAAAAACCCAAGTTGTCACAAGCTTTAAAAAAGTGATGAAAAATCTAATGCTGGTTGAGAAGTAAATACTTGATGTGTCACTTTCTTCTTCTCTTCTCTTCTCTTCTCTTCTCTTCTCTTCTCTTCTCTTCTCTTCTCTTCTCTTCTCTTCTCTTCTCTTCTCTTCTTCTCAATTCATAGGTTTAATGTTTTTAAAATGGATAGCTTGGCTAGATTTTTATTTATTGTGTTTTAAGATTTTGGTGGTTTAGTATGTTATTTATCTCCAGGAAGATGTCTGAGCAAAACAGGTGGAAAAAAAAAAAGAAAGAAGGGGGGAAAAAAGTGCTGTCGTGCTTCAGGGCTTGATTCTACTCCAGTTAAAGTCAGTAATAACTTAAAGTAAAATTGCATTTCCAGCTGAAATAACCCATCTAGTGTTGGTGGTTTTGTTTTTTTTTTTTTAATAAGGACAAATGTAAAAATAAATACTTGAGATAGTAATCAATTGTGCATTCTTTGCTAAGCACTTGCTTAGCAAATGCAAAAAGGAGAGATTTTGTAAGTAGTGAAAACTGAGGTATGGAATAAGACCTTCTGAGCCAGAGAAACCAATCAAGTATTTTAGTACTACACATTCAGGACTTGTGGTTCTGTCATCTGTACTTAAAAACAGTTGTAAAGGGAAAGATGCTGACTGAGGTGTTGCCTCTGGGGGGAATTTTAGGACCTTATAAAACATGACAAAGGTTAGCTTTCTTCTCTGAAAGAGGGAAAAGGCATGAATCTGAATGAGGGTTTTTAACAGAATGGATAGTAGTGAGCTGTTGAAGACATAACCCTTAGTGTTGCAAGATAAGTTACAGATGTCTTGTTACCTGTTGGATGCTGTTAGCCACCTAATCTTTGTGGGACAAATCAATGTGTTTCAGTTGAAGGTGCATTTCAGACATGCTGTGTGCCACAGTGTGACCAACAACACTCATGAGGCAGCAATTTAAATGTATTTGTAACACATTGGGTGTGCTTGGATATGTGTTCTTAAATTGCATAGCAATTAACCAATATGCATTTAATTGTGGAAATTGTCCTTTAAAAGAAGTGGATTTGAAAATACTGATTTCCTGTGGGTGAAACCATACTCTAATTTCAATATATGGTTAGAATTCCAAGAACTTGAGGAAGAATGGGTTCACATTTAGCCTCAGATACCTATCTGGGGATTTTGTTAAGCTGATTTTTTTTAATTATTACACAGATCTCTACCAAACCTAAGCAGAACATCTTATCAGTGATGCAAATTATCAAACAAATAGTTTTCTTTTTGAAGCTTTTTAACTTTCCTGTAAGAGTGGCTTTACTTCTTTTTTTAAAAAATCTTGAATTTGATTTAGTTACTCTACCCTGGTGATTTTTCTAGTTAATACAAAACAAAACCAAAGATTTTTTTATTTCTTTTGCAATTTTTATGTTGCCCTTTCATTACTTTTGTAAAAGAATATACAATTTATACAACAGATTTCCTGGGTGACAAGTCTAGTCTAATTCCAAAAGCCATAAGAATTAAGGCTTCAGTATTTTACAAAGTAAATAAATGTGGATAAGGCAAATGGCCACTGTTTTTTTTTTTCCCCTGAAAGTAATCCAGATAAATTATAAATTGATGACTTGTTTATACATTAGCTTAGCTCCATGTCTCAGAATGGAATCAGGAGAAGGGCTTTAAAACTGAGATGGAAGCAGACACACAGCATCAGGAGGGATTTTTAAGTTCTTTTTGGCAAACTGTTGATTGATATTTGCTAAAGTTAACAGGAATGACCTGTGCCATTTTTAATCCTTTATTGATGGGGAATTATTTTGTCCTTTGTGAATCACAGTGAACATATTAAGGGCATATTATGCTCATAGCTGTGGAAAAACATGGTGAATTATGTAAGCCTGTGTTTACTCAAGTTCAGTTGTCTCTATTAAAGGATTTGAATTTGGTGAGCTCTACAAAGCTGCTGGGTGCATAATTCCCTTACCCTTATTCTTCCCCCAAAATATAGTGAAATTAAGTTGCTTTTCATAGTATGTGTGCTGGATCAAGCTTATCTGACCAGTTATGTGTGGGTGTATAGCAGATAGTCAGCTACCACCAATTTCTGTCATCAAATGTTTAGCTATAGAATCATAGAATGGTCTGGGTTGGAAGGGACCTCCAAAGGTCAGCTAGTCCAATCCCCTCTGCAGTAAGCAGGGACATCCTCCCTTAGATCAGGTTGCCCAGTGCCCTGTCGAACCTCATCTTTTATATCTCCAGGGATGGGGCCCCAACCCCCTCCTAGGGCAACTTGTTCCAGTTGGCCACTACCCTCATAGTAAAGAACCTGTTCCTAACATCCAATCTGAATCTGCTCTTTTCTAGTTTGAAGCCATTATCCTTCATCCTGTCACTGCAAGCCTTTGTAAACAGTCCCAAACATCCTTTTTGTAAGCCCTCTTCAGGTACTGGAAGGCTGCTATTAGGTCTTCCTGGAGCCAGTTACCAGTGAATGTGAATCATTTGCTGAATAGAAAACCTATAAAGTCTTCACACGGGTTTTGGGGGGCAAGGGGAGTTTTCAAAATACTCCTTTTCCTGTGCAAAGAATGTTTTTTAGAGACAAAGTATTTTGCTGAACATTCATAAACCAGTGAGTTGTGCACGTGTTGTTCCAGAGTGTGAGGTTCAAAAATACTTTTTAAAAGCTATATTATCAATCAAGTAAGCTCTTTAATTGAGCTCTTAAAAGTGGAATGTTCACGTTGGTCCTGATGGGAAAACCGCTTTAGATGATTCTGGTGCGTGGTTTGCTCTAAGTCTTCAGAGATGGCAGTTTGAGTTCAGTTTGGTAACTTAAAAGTTTCCTCCATTTTCTTCTTAAAAATCAGGGCTTTGTATTTGTAATGTAATGACACAAGAAGGAAAAATATTTATGGTCAGAATTTGAAGTTGCGTAGACTTTCTTACTAGAAAATTCTTAATTTTTATTTTTATTAGACCTAATATTTCAAGCCTGGTGATGGATGGCTTTCACTCTGTGTGTCTCATTGTTTGATGTAACTCGTCGAGTGAAGTGTCTGGCTGAGCTGTAGAAAATCTTTATCTTGAATAAATAAATAAAAGATTAAAACCATGACAGATACGGTTCATGTATAGTTACGCGTGTAGGTTGCGCAGTTAATGCTGTCACTTTAATATCCTATTTGACCCTGTAATGTGTACTTGATGTGACCCAAAGGAGTTACAAAATAGCATCAGCTTACATTTGTTGGTTTTCAAATAACTTGAACTATTTTGCATGTTTCCCAGAACTGTGGAAGTATACAATGTTGGACTTGAAAATATAAAATAAAAGGGAGCATGCAGTGAATATTGCCACTCAAATGGCTTTACTTGATTTTTCATTCAATTTAAATTCTTACTTTTGGGCCTCATTTATCATTTGAGGTGGAATGATCAGCCACAACCTTTTAGAACTACCTGTGGTTGTGAAACGATGTTATGACAGTGTCAGGTCAACATTAGCTTCTGAAACTGAGTTAGACAGTGAAAAGTTAAGTCAGTGCTTTGTGTATTTATGGTTTAGGATGGTAGTTGATCATTTATTCTTACTTTCACAACTGCAGAAAGGGTCTGGAAGGCCAGATAATGATTCAATTGTATAGATCCAGCAACGTTATTACTACCCTGAATTGGTAACAGTAGAAAAAGTTATGAAGAAGGCTGTTGGGAGAAGGACAGCTGAAAATGCTGTGTATGCTAATATAATTGTTAGCAGCTCTTTAGTCTTCATGCAGAGGTTAAAATTGTCAAGAGGACTGGTATTGAAAAGTAGTGGATACTGGGGAGAAGTGGCAATTAGGTAACATTAAATTTCTTTGTTGTGTTAGCACTTGGTTTTGTGCTGCACACTAACTATTAATTAGCAGTAGATACTGAAGTTGAGCTCTCCTCATGTTAAGAGCAGATTCTGCTGATGCCCAGCAGTATATTCCCTTCCCTATGAAATACCTGTTTGAATACAGATGTAGTGTGTGTCTAGTTTTCATTAAATCAACCAGGCAAGTCCCTAATGGTCTGATTAGTCAATCTTTGAGCACCAAATTATAAACATTTCCTACATGAGATCAAGAATAGACTTTAGTGTTAATATTACTCTGGGTTTGTTCCCTGTAAGCGTTAAATTTACTGCTGTTGTTGGATCAGTTAAATCCAGTGGTGCTTTCAGAAATAAGCAACCATGGTAACTGTGTAGTTTCAAATATGTAAAAGCAGAACTGGGATCATACTGCAAACAAGAATAGGGCAGTTTTGGAGAAGAAAAAAAGGAAAGGAGTAGAAGAAGGGAAAGGAAAAGAAAAGGAACAGATAAGAAAAGGAAGGAAAAGAAAGAAAAGAAAGACAAAACCAAACCAACAAGCCCCTAAACTTCTTAAATTGTTAATACATATCAGAACTGAACTCTATACATACATGCATCTTTACATTATTTTTAATTCTTTAGTAAATACTCTGATTTTAATGAAAACATAACAGGGCCTTCAAATTGGAGTGCTTTGTGTATAGTGTAGCTCTTCTGTGAGGCTCAGGGTTTCTTACTTAAAATACACAGTCTGTGTTTGGGGGTGCTTGCTTCAGGATGAAGAAATTTCTTATGTTCAAGCATAAAAATAAAGGACAGTTCTTCCTTTAGTAAATCTCTACTCTGTTTAATAAAAGTGTAACAACATCTCACTTGCTCCCCTTGTCTGAAAACTCAATGACCCACAACTGTTAACTGTTTATACCAGTGATAAGTGAATAATCAAATTTGTGTCTCAGGAAAGGACCTGGGGGGGGGGGTGGGGTGGGGTGGGGGGTGTCTGCTTAGAACCTGTCAAAGATTAGGGCTCAAACCAGGGCAGCCCCCAACTATTAACAGTAGAAGTGCTGAGATTGAGAGTCATAGGAAGTCCTGAGGATAATCACAAGTGTTCCACGGTTAATAAGTGTAAGGTGCATTCAGAATAAATAAATTAAAAATAAAAAATAAAAAAGAAACAGATGTTAAATTCTGTGTTTGGGTTTAGGTCTTCCCATCTCACTGTCTTTAAGAACACATTCCACATTGAAATACATAGAAAAAGTTCACCTTCCCCACTTCTTTTAGAGCATATTACATGGTAGAATAGTGAATTTCAGTCTGAAAAAAACCCCACAATTATTTGAGAAGGTCTTATGAACAGTGCTGCTTATGAATGAAGTGCAGCATTGCATTCAACATTACATCATCATAGTAACACCAAATTAAATGTTTGCTATCTTACATTGTGCCTTTGATTTCCCAGATAGCAGGGTGGTGTTCACACTTCACCCAGCCTGCCTTATTTATTGTCATCACACAGCACAGACACTTGCACTGCAGAACTGGAAAGATATTATCACTTATTACTTCTGCTAAGTAAAATTGCTTCCCTGGTCTCCAAAATTGCTGGCATTTACTAATACTCCCTCAAGTTTGGTACCCACAAATACGGTTGGAGGTTTATTTGGCAGTCAAGCTAGCATCCAGTCAAATACTGTAATAAATGTCACCTTTTGTCTTCCTTTGCTACAAGTTTAGCTGAGAACTTCAACACTTTCATCATACTTTACAAGGATAAAAATATTTTTGCTTCTAAATTTGGATATTTGATTTGATGGCAACGGGAATACTAATAACTTGAATTACCATGTTAAGTAGGAGTGACTGATGTTTCTCACAGAACAAAAATGTATTAGAGGATCATTTATGGGCTTTATTTATGTTCATCAGGTATTTTGCATTGTATGCCCTAAAAGAAGGGCAGAAGTCATGGCTTAAAGCTCATACTATTGTTATCCCTGCATGGCTCTGTGAGGCACAGTGACTTGTTTTAAACTGTGCTTCCTTTGGAGGGGCTGCTGGTTTGTTTTTCTGATGCTGGTGACTCTGCTATGTGCAGGTGGCAGCGAACCTTCTCCATCCTAAGGTTTGGAACGACAGCCAGAGGAATAGCCTTGGGCCCTGTGTTGGTGCCTGACAGAGGTGTAACAGACTAGCCAGAATAACAAACTGATCTTGATTCCCAGTCCTTCCTCACTGAAGAAACGGGAAAGAAATTCTTGCCATCTTTAGCACTGAGGTTGAGTTGTGTTGAAATCTCTAGAAGAATTAATTATGAATTAATTTGGAGTGTTTTTCAGGCTTAACATGCACTTCAAAAACGTTTGCAAGAGCTTTGCTTGTTTGTTTCCTCATGTGAATATCGAACTGAATTTTAATGGAAGTAAATGTAAGTACATGCCAAGGGTAAGCATGCTCTTAATGAAGACACACTGTCCAATTAGTAAAAGGATGGTGACATTTCAGCCTTTTGCAAGTGGCAGTTTTCAGAGGAAGGGTCACAAAGTATTTAATGAATTGTCACTATTTCTAAACTACATGAAAACAGATTTTTTTCCATCACAGCCATAGAAAAGGTAAACATAGACAGAGTATATTTCACAGTTGTCCTCATTAGCAATTTGTTCTTTTAATCACTTAAGCCAAAAATAGCAGGTTGATCTACTGCTTTTGCCATTTTTGAGTGCTCTGTAAAAGTAATGTGTTTGCTAGTCAGGGAGACCCTTTTGACTTCAGCAGCCATGATAAAAGCGTACAGATCGGGCCTAAATCATTGCATGCATACGCATTGTCACTGAAGCCAGTGGAGACCTCAGGAACAGAGGAGATCACCTCCTCAGATAATGACAACGGTGCTATTATTTAGAGCTTCAAAGAAGTGAGTGTTCATCTGCACAACAGCAAAGAGCTGCCTCCCCTTTCTTTAGCACATGGTGAGATTTTAGCTTCAGTTTCTGCAAGTGGTGACCATTCCCAGCTTAGACCTTTGACTTTTTTTTTCCATTGCCTCCATAGCTTTGTGTGTTGCTTGTACATATTGTCAACAGTGAATTATCTTTAATATCAATATAGTCTGCATCAACAGACATGGGTTTTTGTTTGCAGAAGGCATCAACCTGAGCTGAGGCATAGGGAACAAGCTAAACAGTGTGAACAGAAGACTCTGTATACCTTGCATACAATGAAGTAAATAAGTTGAAAGCCAACAAGTGTTATGAACAGTTTTTCGCCCCCTGAGTATCTAAGAAGCTCTTTCTGATAAATGTAAGACTTTATAGCAGAGGCAAGACAAGAACAATGCACATTTGCAGTTGTCTGTGATTTCATTCTGCCACCTATTTCATGTAATTTGCTTTTCCGTAGTTGAAGAGATTCAAGTGTTGTAGTCAGGTTCTGGGATGTTCTCTTTAAAAGGAGGCGGGAGGAGAACGTGATTTGTACAACATATTTTGAGGTTTATATTGTCTTATACTTTGGAAACTCTTGCAATGGTTTCTTGGAACAGAGCTACCTCTGGCTGTAAGCATGCCAGCTACCTCTTGAGGCATGCAGATTATGGTTTCTTGCCTTAAATCAGTAGATGAATTTTGGTTGGTTTAAAGTGCACTCTTGTAATTCATCGACTAGTATTTGTTTTAAAAACCTGTGCTGGATGTTTTGAAAGGATATTTATCCTCAGGCAAGAAGAATATTGGAATTTTTGTCTGTTATATCAACATTAGAGATGAACTTTGCCTTTTAAATCTTTTAAAAGTAAACCTTTTCTGACACTTCTGCCATTTCATTCCATTTTAGTTTTCTTATTGCTGTCAGTAGGGCTTAAACATATTTTAATGCAAATAGTTATCCCACTGTTTTGAGCTGTGAAATTGTTTAGCAAGATAAAATAGGCTAAAGATATGCAAGCCTTCTTATCTCTGTTAATTTGGTGAATGCTTTTTGATCACGTCCACCCTCACTTCCATAGGATGTTAAGTGACAGAGCTGTGCAGATCATTCTTTTCTTAACATACACCCACAGACTTTCTTTCATAGGAGCTAAATAATATCAAATTTAAGAACTGTCAGGTAGGAAAACAAGAAAAGGCAAAGAATGGTGAAGTAAAATAGGGGAAAGTGTAACCTTACTTCCCTCTCTACAGTCAACTAACTTCTCCTTGCCTGCAGACCTACAGCTGACCTCAAGTAACAGCAGGACCTGCTTTTCAGTCAGCTCCAGAGTGCCCTTGGTACAGGCTGAGTGCCTCAAGGAGTTCCCAACCCAGACAAAAAGGAAAGGTGGAGGAGAAAAGTAAATTAAAAAACCCCTATGCAACAAATAGACAGTCACTTTTCTTTTGTCATCGGGTAGAGGAAGAGGTCAGCTATCTCCGCTTGCTGCTGAAACCGTGTCGTTAATTATGAGTCCCAGCAGGTATCACAGAAGAATGAGGCTTCAGGGCCAGGATCTGTAGCCTTAAATGTTCAAGTGAGAGCATTCTTTCTGGCAGGCAAGTGTCCTCTAACTTGAACTTTTATCTTCTCCTTTCTTCTCAGGATGCCAGTGTTGCCTATTCCTTTTAGGAAGAGCAAACCTGCTGATTTAGGATAACATCTAACTGAATAGCAGAGCTTGTGTTTTCCACCATTTCTAATCATTGTTGTTACCTGGCTGAATTTCTCTCTAGGTTTTAACCACAGCAAGCTAAGAGTGCTTAGGAGCATCTCTGCTAAGGGAACAGCGCTGCTAGAGCTGGGGCTGTTCAGCATCAAGAAGACTGTGGGAATACCTTATAGTGGCCCTCCAGTACCTGACGGGGGCCTACAAGAAAGATGGGAAGGGACTTTTTACAAGGCCTTGTAGTGATAGGATGAGAGAGAGTCCATTGAAGCTTGAGGAGGGCATATTTAGACAGGATACTGGAAGGAAGTTCATTACAATGGAGTGGTGGGACACTGGAACAAGATGCCGAAGGAGACTGTGAATGCCCCTTCCCTGGAGGTGTTGAAGGCCAGACTGGATAAGGCCTTGAACAACCTGGTCTAGTGGACGATGTTCCTGCCCATGGCAGGGGGTTGGAACTAGATGATCTTTAACACACCTTCCAACCCAAACCATTCTATGAATCTATGAATAAACTAGCAGCAGTGTGGGTACATTATGGACCGGAAGAGGAATTAGTCAGGGAATACATAAGTCATAATCATAATTTTTAAATGGTTATACTGGAGGAAGCTGGCTTTTGACATTTGTGAGAGCCAGCCCTTCAAACCACAGACCATTTTCACTGTGTTTTGAAGGAGTGAAGGATTAAATTTAGTCCTTGGCCTTCAATTCTACAGAGCAGATTTCGGTTCTCCTCTCTGATGAATGAAAGCCTTGCAAAGAAGTATAATGTTCCATAAACACAGAAGCCATCCTCAACAACTAGATTCCCTAGGGTCTAATCTTGCAGAGACTCAAACATATGAATATAGGTGGACCAAAATGCACCGCTCAGGCGCTGCTGGTGTGGCCCGCGTGCAGCTGAGCTTCCGGCCCTGCAGTGATGTATTAATATCAAATGCACAAATACTTTGAGTTGAAAAACAAAGCAAGCGAATCGTTCCTGCCTGTTAAATTTATATCTGGGAGGTCGTTGAGCACTTTTATGGCTTTTTCTCGGGGCGGGAAGAGTTGTGTAGGTTAGAGATTGGCACAGAACTTGGAATAAGCAAAATCTTTTTCAGCTAAGTGACAGTTCTGTGGCTGCTATTAAGCTGTGAACAGTAGGTCTTTTCAGTAATCGCTGTGATTCATTTTCATATTGTGGGGGGGTTTTGTGTGGTGTTTTTTCTTTCTTTCTTTCTTTCTTTTTTAATAATAATCTCTTTAAAAGGCTTGCTGAACAGTAGGCTGCACCAGCATAACTTTCTCTGCAGAAGGAAAGGTTTCATGCACAGAGCCTTAGATAATTTACCTTAAATTGATTTGCACAGCTCAATAAAACCATAAGAGAAAACTCTACCAGCTCAGATCCACAGGTTCATTAAGCACCAAATCTCATCTCTGATAGTGAAACTGGAAAAAAGACTTTAGGGATGGGGCAAGCACTAAGTAATGCTTCCCACATTGATTGTCCAAATAACCACAGATTTATGGCTGAGGTATTTTTTGACTGGGAGTAGTATTTCTGTATTTAATAACTTCAGTGGATTTTTCTTCCAGGAATTCTCTCTCTCTCTTTTTTAATGTAATTTTTTCCTTCCAACCTGCATGAACTTTTAACTTACGGCAGTATGTTCTGCGGTTTAAGTATGTGTTGTATGAGGAAGTACCACATGACTGAGTTTTCTTTCTTGTTTTGCTTCTTTCCCTCCTGCCCCAAGCTTGCTACCCACTGGTCTTCCTTGCTTTGTCTATGTAGAAATATTTCATCTTTTCCAAACTGCCCTTCTCATTGCATATCTGATCAATGCTGATCAATATCTAAAGGGAGAGGGTCAAGAGGATGGGGCAAGGCTCATTTCGGTGCTGTCATCCAGTAACAGGACAAGGGGCATTGGGCACAAACTGAAACACAGATGGTTCCATCTGAACACGAAGCAAAACTTTCCTGTGAGGGTGACAGAGCACTGGAGCAGGCTGCCCAGAGAGGATGTGGAGTCTCCTTCTCTGGAGAGATTCCAAACTTGCCTGTGCAACCTGCTTTGTGGGTTGGACTAGGTGATCTCCAGAGGTCTCTTCAGCCCTCACCGTTCTGTGATTCTGTGATTGCATATCATATCCCTCCAAATATTTTGCTTTCTGATCAGAGAGTATTTAACTGGTTGTCTGACAAGGCGTGTTCTATATCTTTGCTCATTGTTGTTGCCCATCCATCTATCTCCTAGTTTTGCTAGATCCTGTTTGCCGTGAGAGACCAGAACAGTATTCAAGGTTTGTTACAGTACATGCCGTAGCATCATGGTTGCTCTTTCATTCTCTAGTCTTTTTCTAATAATTTCTACCATTGTTTACCTTTTTTGAAGACCCCAAGTTGTTATCTTTACAGAATTATGGTAGATTATTTTGAGACACTAGGACAGGTTTCCCAAGGAGGTTGTGCATGCCCCCTCCCTGGAGGTGTTCAAAGCCAGGTTGGATGAGGCCTTAAGCCATGTGGTCTAGTGGAGTATGTTCCTGCCCATGACAGGGGGTTGGAACTAGGTGATCTTCAAGGTCTGTTCCAACCTAAACCACTCTGTGAACCTATAAATCTATTTTATAATTCCAAGAGCATTTGAACACATATTCCTCGTACCTGTGTATAAGAGGAATAAGTGTGAAGGTCTCTATACTAACATTAGCAGAGCCCAAAGGGTACTATTAATGACAATGATCCTTACTCTTCTCTGGTATTTTCAGCTATGCCATACACTTTGGCAAATTTGATCCAAAAACCTGTTGCAATCAATTTTGTATGCTTTCCTGTGTAATGACGTGTCTTCTCATTTGCTCTGCTTCTGTGCATCCCTTATGAAAAAGCATTTTACAACTTACCTGCTGTGACTAATATTTTCTTCTGTGCAGAAGGAGAGCACTCTCTATTTTTTTGCACTTCAAATGGAAAATAAATTGGTCTTCAGCCTGATTTTTGGAGAGGCAATGTTTACAGTACCACGAAGGACGGTTGTGCTTCCAGATCTGCTCATCGGTCCTTAATCATTTGTTACGGTTTGCCTGATTTAGCAGAAAAGAAGACCATTGTTTGGAACCCTTCTCATTAGAGAAGTAAAATGTTTTAAAATACCACTATTATTTTTTTCCCCTTGCAGTTCCCATTGCTGTGTGTCACTAAGAGAAAATGTTTTGAACTCTTTGATCTCCCTTGGGGAAACGCTGCAAGTAGCAGAATTTTGTTATTTTTATGTCAATTTAGGTCTTACATGATTCAGCACTTGTGGTTTGTGGGAAAAAGAGTTGTAGTTCATGATTAAAGGAGGAAAAAATAGTAAGAAGTGGCTATACTAGAGAAGGCGTCTTTTGACAGTTTGGCAGGTTTTTTATTGGGTTTTCTTCATTTTTAAAACTTTGAATCTGCTCTTCCTGTTTTCTCTATGAATTCTGACTAATGTACTTTAAAGAGAATAGAATCATCAAATGGTTTGACCGCCAAAAGTCATCTAGTCCAACCCCTGTAGTGAGCAGGGACATCCTCCAGTAGATCAGGTACTCAGAGCCTTGTTGAGCCTCACGTTGAATGGGCCTCAACTGCCTCCCTGGGCAACCTGTTCCAGTGGTCTGCTGCCCTCATGGTAAAGAACTTGTTCCTAACATCCAACCTAAGTCTCCTTGTCTCATTTCAAACCAATGCCCCTCATCCTATCACTACAGGCCTTTGTAAACAGTCTTCATCCTTCTTGTAGGACCCCTTCAGGTACTGGAAGGCTGCTATTAGGTCTCCCCAGAGCCTTCTCTTCCCTGGGCTGAGCAACCCCAGCTCCCTCATTATAGTTAGTTGTGTTTCACTTCAGCTTTCTGAACGGTATACAGACTTAAGAACAAGTTGGTACAGGATCTTGATCATGCTAAATCGATATATTTCAGTTCTTCAAATATAGTTGTCTCCAACAGGCTGACCAGCTGCTGAGGAATAAACAAAAAGTCTCTAAGGAAGGGAATGGAAGAGGATACAGAATGTAAGACAACTACTTGTAGTTCAGGGAAAATTCTGTGTGGTAGTAATGGGCCACAAACAAGGAGTTAACTCATTCTGGGATGCTTTTAACAAGGCTGTTGCACAAAAGGTCATGAAGTAATTACACCGTTCTGTTTGGCACTGGTGACTATTCAGCTGGAGTATTTTGTCTAGTTTTGGGAGCTGAACTTAAGGGAAAAGAACAGAAATGGAGTCCAGAGAAGTTCATCAGGAGTAAGAAGAGATGGAAGGAAATGGGTGTGTGTGTTCTTGAAAAGAGAATGCTCCAAACTGAAAGGGAAAGGAAACCAAATACAGTTTTTCGTACTTAAAAAGCTGTGATTACATATTTTCTTGTCTGTCATTTCAGAGAGAAAATTAACTTGAGGAGAGGAGAAAAATATTCCCCTCTCTGTTCTGTGGTAGTCCACATGTATGGGATGTTCTACAACAGTGAGTTTAAGGACCACAGTCTCACAAATACACTGAGATGCAATTGCCCAGGTTGAGACATGTAAGGCTGTATTTTCAGTGACATGAATTACCTCCTGCTTAAGTTAAAAATGTCTGGAAAGCTTTGGAGGATTTGAGGTTCTATCAGTCAGTCTTTCACATTTGCCACTGTTCTTTCTGTTCACAGAGGTCCTGTGGGCATCTTGTTTGAAAGCCCCTGGGACCTCTTTTCAAAAAATAAATAATCATGTCTTGAAGAATTCTAGAGGCTTCATTAGCTTTATCTGCCTGGCTCTTCACGGCCTTGTGTAGACAGCTGTGACACTTTCTCTTAAATAGTTCTTCCAGGGTGCTCTTCAGACAAAGCAGCAGACTATAGTACAGTGTGCAAAACTATCTTGTGCTTCCATAGAATCATAGAATTGTTAAGGTTGGAAGGGACCTCAAGGATCATCCAGTTCCAACCCCCCTGCCATGGGCAGGGACATCTCACACTAGATCAGGTTGCTCAGAGCCCCATCCAGCCTGGCCTTAAAAACCTCCAGGGATGGGGCTTCTGCCACCTCCCTGGGCAACCTGTCCCAGTGTTTCACCACCCTCATGGTGAAGAACTTCTTCCTAACATACCATCTGAATCTACCCATTTGTATTTTTGTTCTGCTCCCCCTAGTCCTATCACTACCTGACACCCTAAAATGTCCCTCACCAGCTTTCTTGTAGGCCCCCTTAAGATATTGCAAGGTCACGATAAGGTCTCCTCAGAGCCTTCTCTTCTCCAGACTGAATAAGCCCAACTCCCTCAGTCTGTCCTGATAAGAGAGGTGCTTCAGCCTTCTAATGATCCTCGTGGCCCTTCTCTGGACAGTTCCAGTTCCATGTATTGATTGTTGTAAATCTAATTCCTGGCAAGATAGAGATAGTTTCATTTTTTCATTGGAGAAATACCCACATCACCTAATCAGACAAGGCCTAACAGTGGAATGAAAAATCCAGACTCTTAGCTGTAACTCCTCAAGTACATAGAAATGAAAAGAAGGTTTGGAGCAAAACCAAGTTTCTCTCGACTTTGTGGCATTAGAAGGGAAATTTTCTAGATGAAGCATGGCAGGTGAATAGCTTTGAAGTGCTGGTGACAGCTCCCGGCTGTCACTGCAAGGAAGTACGTGAGCAAGTCCTGTGACAAGTGCTATCACCAGGCAGCCTGCAGGCTTTTTGGAGATGTGTGTTGTGCATTCGTCTTCGTAAGAGGGGCTTGAGAAGAGTTACAGCAAAGCTGGAACTTTTGCTAGTGAGGGGTTTAGAGAACTACAGACAAGGCCATACGAAATCAGATTTATCTCTGTTGGTTTCTTTTGTGCTCACAATGGCAAATTCTGTAGAAAGGAGATGCTTTCTGTGGAAAGCAGGGATGGTCCCTGCTTTCCTGATGGAGTGGAAATAATGCTGAAATGCATATTGCAGTGTTGTGGACTTAAAGGATGATCACACTGAAAAGCATATAATTTCTTTTGGGAATTCTGTAAGCATTAGGAGCAGTGTGCTTATTATTCAAGTACAGCCAAATGTCATCCTAATGCTGTTCCTGATCCATTCTTACATGACAGATAGGAATATACCCAAATTTTAGGGGTTTGATTCCTGGGGGAAATCCAGAGATAAGTATGCAGTAAATCAGAAGTTTTTATTTCTGAAATACAACAACAGATCCTTGCAAATAATATAGTTAGGAGGTGTTTTTTTGCTTGGGTTTTTTTTGGTGGTTTTTGTTTGTTTGATTGATTGGGGCTTTTGGGGGGTTTGTTTGTTTGTTATTGCTTTGCATGCTTTTAGACACCAAGAGGCAAATTTAACCCAAAATGTTTATTAATCAGTTTATGAAGGGCTGCTATATGGAATTTGAGGTTGTAAATAGGAGAAGATCCTGACTCTTGACAGTCAGCTTTGGCTGCTGGGGGAATTTCAGGCATTTACTTCCAGCAGGAGAGCTGGATGGCTCTGAGCACTCTCTGTGGTGAGCTGGGTCAGCACATCCTATTTCTGGGCAGGTTTTTGCATTGTTGTTTAGGGTGGTTCTTACTGGGACCTGATGAGTGGGGTTTAAAACTGAAGAGCATTTTGCTAGCCAACTGACATTCTAGTTAATTTACTTTTTCGAGGTGCTCACATACCTATGATACCAATTTGTTCTCCCTCCAACAAATGTTTTTCTCCTTAGGTTTTATATTCTAAGCAAGTCATTAGCGTTTGAATCATGTTGCTGTGCTGAGAGCACACACTAGGGAGTGCTTACTGTGTAGCTTCATGTGCATTCATTCTGGTGGTGCTGCCAGGCTAAGCCATCGTCCTTCTCTTCCTCCAACCCTCCCCCACCACTATTGACTGCACTTTCCCATCTCTATGCCTGTGCTGTTCCCTCAGCTGTGTCCTGTTGAAGCTGTTTGTTTGGCCTGGCCAGATGAGGTGGAGGGATAGGTTTATTTTTAGTGCGGATCGTTTCCGTGGTTTTCACTGAGGGCGGGTGACACAAAACGGGGAAGAAGAAAGCGGAGATGGGAACAAGCAGTAGGACATAATGGGAAGGTGATGGCTATCTAAACAGGCAGGCTTACTTCCTCTACCTCTGTATCTACAGTCACAAATTATGGTCAGACCAAAAGGCACTGGAAATCCTTGTGTCAAAAGAAACCCACAGCAGTGTGTTGGTTTTTCTTCTGATGTGAAGTCGGTTGTTTCTTGCAGAGGTTGGGTGGTATAAGAACAGGTCTGTCTTGCTCACCCTTGCCATTTTGGGTTAGTAAACACCGCTACATGTGCTGCAGTCTTTTCTAAACTTAACTTTGTGGGCCAGAACTCTAAGGCTTAGTCTGATACGTATCAGAATCAGCTAACTCACACAAACTCCAGTATCCAAAGGCTTCATAGCTGCTGGAGTCTCATGTAACAAGAAATGTCTTACGGCTTTGCTGTGTAACTTCAAGCCGCTTCCACTCTATTACTATATCATCTTTACAAAAACCCATGATAGATAGGCGTGGAAAAATCCCTTCAGTGGTGGTTTGGCCACAAAAGATGTAGCAGGGGAGAGTACCTAAAGACAGATACATTTAAATTCAGTTTACATGTTCCCGTGCTATTGGATGAGCCAGGGTAAGGGTGTTCCTATGGGTGTAAAGGAAGAGTCACAGAATGATGGAGGTTGAAGGGATCTCTGGAGATCATCTAGTCCAAACTACCTGCTGGGGCAGGTTGCACAGGATCAGGTCTGTTTGTGTGGGTTTGGAATGTCTCCAGAGAAGGAGACTCCACAACCTTTCTGGGCTGCCTGCTGCAGGGCTCCTGCCCCCTCACAGGAAAGAAGTTTTCCCTTACTTTTAGATGACAAAATAATGGAGCATTGTTCCAGTGCATGTCATGTCAGCAACAGTATGTAGAATTGAAGCTGTTTTAGCAGGTTTCCATGGCTTTCAGGGAAGGTGGGACAACTTCAGATATCAGATATCATCTGAGGGCTCCTGATTGTGTAGAAACCCTGTTTGGCTCAGGTTCTTGAGAAGAAGTCTTAAAGAGCTGTTTGAGGTGAAGCATAGTTACATGTGCTTGTCCTGTGCTTGTCCATCTCTTGTTGGGTATCCACTGCTGGAAAAAAAGGATGGTGGGCTAGAAAGACCTGTGGTGTAAGCCTGCAGAAGCCTTCTTTATTTGAGGTTGAAGAAGAAGGGATTACTTTCCAACACATCCCAATCAGCACTATGTCAATGTAAAAAACAATACAAAACAAAACCCCAAACAATACACAACTATATTAATGGGGGGGGGGAGAGAGAAGAAAGAAACCCAAAACCACAACACCAAAACAACACACATATGTGTTGTTCAGGTGCAAATTTTGCCTTGTGTGCCAGTAAGAGTCCCCTAGTAGCCACGATTTAGTATTTCCAGTGGCACCGTCATGAGTGTGAGAGCACATTGCCATTCTTGCTGAAACGTGTAATGGTCTTCTGTCTGTAAGCTAGGAGAAATTCCTACAAGTAGAGCATCAACAACTAATTTCTATCAGCTTGTCCTTGTCTAAGCTGTTAGCTGATAACATGAGGGAGCCCACAGATGTCTAGAGGAGAAATTGCTTTCAACAGGAGCGTCAGAAGGAGCAAGGCCACACTCCCAGCAATGAAACTCCTGAAGTTTCACAAGCTATGAGGTACTGAAAGGCACACTTGTGTGCAATGTATGCATTTTAAAAGCCTGAGGGTCAATTCAGAATTTAGCTAAGCTCAATTGTGTTGTTCAGGAGATGAATCAAGAGCAAATATGATGTTTTACCTCCATAAAGTCCACTGAAGCTTTTCCATTGAACTTTTCAACTCCTGCTAAAAGTGTTTGAGTACAGCATCTAGTGTCTGTGCCTGTATTAGCTCAAGCATTAAATGATTCCATATCTTTTCTCATGGAAGAAAAAAATAGAGAGGGAGAAATAAAACCTTTGTGTTTCAATCTGGATTTATATAATCTAAAAAATTGAAAGAGGATGCATCCATCTGTACAAAAATGCAGACACCATCTTAACTGAATGCTTGAACCAGGAGTGCTGCATGGAAACAAGCTGAATGCTCCTCTGCATCTAGCAGTAGTTGTAATTTGTTTAATTTGTACTGCTGCCATTCTTTCACCTTTGTTTCCATGTTCGTGTCCCTACAGTCCAAATGCTCTGTTATCACAAGGAAAATGTCCCAGTGATGCTTCCTGAGCATGTAAAGAGACACAGGGAAAGGAAGTTCACTTTTCTTTTTTTACTATGTGAAGTGCAATACCAGTGTGAACATGTTTGTCACCAGGTTTGTTGAAAGAAAAAATAGTCAATCATCTTGAGAATGAAATTACCTTCCAGCTGTGTCTAAACACAAATTGAGTAAAATATAAATACACACACACAAAAAAAAAAAAAAGGGTTCAAAATTGGTACATTGATACAGCAATAGGAGCCAATAGTCATAGATTCGTAGAATGGTTCGGTTGGAAGGGATCCTTGGGATCATCTAGTTCTGGCCCCCTGCCATGGGCAGGGACATCTTCCATTAGATTTGTTACTTTATTCTTCAAGATAGATAGTTCAAGAAAAAAATAAATCACATTGAACTCAAAATTAAGAGTTTGATTTAAGCAGGTTTTGTTATGATTTTTATTCTGCAACATCAGAGTGTTTCCAAGAAGCTTTGCAAAGTGGTAGATAGAAAAGGTGATTTGAAAACAGCCAACATCAAGATTTCCCCTGCAGCCAACTAGAGCTACAAATTAACAGCTAGTAAAAAAAGAAGAGACATCACTAGTTTGTTTTGCCATTTACATGAAGGAGTGTCAAGAATACATCCAAACCAAACAAAAGAGGACCTAGAACTGAATTGTAAGGAACCATTTTAAACACTTCACAATACAGATAGGTTGAAAGATACAGCTTTGGTGGATTGGATTATATCTACCTTAAACTTGTGTCTCTTCACTTTCCAAGCAGACAACATGCCGGGGATGTAACACCACCACCATTTTGCATCAATTGCAAAAGAAACCCTGGAGTATTGGTTTGGGGTTTAATGGATTTATTCTGACTTGCCAGTAGCTTCATACCTTGTGTGCATGTGTAAGGTGCTGACTGTAAAAAAAGTGATATTTGACCAGTACAACAAAAGTACAGGAACACCTGAGTATTGAGCCAGTTTTTGAGCTGTTGTTTTTTAGAGTGCTTGTTGAATTTATAGGGCCATTTATTGTCTGAAAGGAGGGATAGGAATTCCAGTACCTATATCTGTTTATCCACAGGAACTCTGTGGGATTTGTTTTTTTCCTGGATACACATAATCAGCAATGCACACTTGAATAATTCATGAGAATATTCCTTCTCTGTTAGTGTTTTTCACAGCATCAGCAAGACTTTCCTTCTCTGCTGTCCCAACTCTCTGTGGGCAGGCTAGATCCCCTCTTCTCGTCTCTAGGGACATCTGCTGCAGGATGGTCAAGGTGAAGGAAAGAGGATGCTCAAGAAGGTGTCCCTGTATCTCCCTTGATTTCCTCTTCTTTCCTTCCATCCCTTGACTTGTCCTTTCCTTCCCCTGTGAGACCTGGGGAGGTGACTCTCCCAAAGCTGTCTTCTCAGTATGGCTTGGCAGCTTCTGCTCCATGCCACCTGGGGAGACATCATGAGAGGCCAAGTTGTATTTTCACCTGACACAAGCTCTCTGATGAACTTTTGCCCTGCATGTATGTGATGCTGTCCTGTTGAGTGTTTTTCTGTCTAAAGGACATACTTCTCTGTGTGGAACACTTCGAGCTGATCAGAAAACACTGAATAAATACACTTGAATAAAAGGAAGCATGTTGATTATACAAACAGTGTGTCAGGTGGCATGCTTAACATCTGCATTGTAAAGCTGACTGGACAAAGTAAGAATAACCACTGCTTCTTCCTTCCATACAGACTGTGTGAAAGCAAATGTCTTGGAGAACATATTCACTTAAAAAAGTGGAGATTTTGATTAATTCTTTGATGCATTTAAACATTGCTTTAGTATCTGCAGTCTGGACTGCTCAGCGTTTACTGTCTTCCGTTAAGGGTTAAGATTTAATTAAAGGTCACTGTTACACACATTTCCACAACACATAGTAAAACCCTGGAATGAAATGAGCTTCACTCCAACCTTTGATTAGACAAGATAATGTATTTCCCCATGGAGTAGTTTGTTGTTCAAAACAAGCTCTTTAGGGAAGGAAGTTCACATCAGTTGGTAACTGTTCCTGTGGATACCAAAGAACTTTGTACAGTGCACTCTACAGTAAATTGCACTGCAGGTCATTTAGGAGCTGGAAGCGCCGCCTGTGTCTGTGTAAGAGTATCAAAATGTATTAAAAAAAACAGATAATAAAGAGCTTAAAAGCAGACAAACAGCAGGCAGTGATGGTAGAAAAAGAAATCACACCCAAATGTACACGCAGCCAGTCATGCTTTTAGTTAGTCAAGAAATGACACTGTTCTAGTAGATGAATGTTAGAAATGCTTCTTTACACCCTGTGTGTCAGAAGAAAACACTGAAAAGCAGCTTACTGTGAACTGATGTCCTTAACTGTGATATGCAACTGAGTAACATCTGACTTTAACTTTCCTCTCAGTGCAATTGTAGGCTTAAAAATTATTAGTTGTTCTGTAGATTAGACAGCCCTTCTTTTTAAAAAAAAAAAAAAAAAAATCATCATTTTCCTGTTTTTACCATTTTGGTTTTCTCTTGTCCCACATCTTGAAAATTTTAGTGACTGGTGGCAAGTGGCAACGGCAAGCCATGGTCATTTGGAGTAAATTTTAATTTCTGACTCTTTCTGACTATCTTTATGAATTGACTTTTGAGGGTAAGCTGGAAATGAATATTAATACAATACAATACAGTACACCAGGTTGAAACGGACCTTCAAGATCATCGCGTCCAACCCATCAACCAATCCAACCCACCTAAACAACTAAACCATGGCACCAAGCACCCCATCAAGTCTCCTCCTGAACACCTCCAATGAAGGTGACTCCACCACCTCCATGGGTAGCCAATTCCAATGTGCAATCACTCTCTCTATATAGAACTTCTTCCTAACATCCAGCCTAAACCTGCCTGGCACAGCCTGAGACTGTGTCCTCTTGTTCTGGTGCTGGCTGCCTGGGAGAAGAGACCAACCTCTGCCTGGCTGCAACCTCCCTTCAGGTCGTTGTAGAGAGCAATAAGGTCACCCCTGAGTCTCCTCTTCTCCAGGCTAAGCAACCTCAGCTCCCTCAGCCTTTCCTCATAGGGCTTGTGTTCCAAACCCCTCACCAACTTCCTTGCCCTTCTCTGGACACGCTCCAGCAAGTCCACATCCTTCCTAAACTGAGGGGCCCAGAACTGGACACAGTACGCCAGGTATTGTCTTCTAGACTCTTCAAAGGAACAACCTCTAAAACAAAGATTTGTTTTCATGAGATGGGAACGTTCTCTCCGGTTAATAAATGTGTTCTGCCATGAAAGCAGTTGTAAAACACATTGGACAGTGTAGCAGTAAGTCTGGTGTATCTCTGGTGGGTACTTTGGTTTAGAAATCCAATTCAAATCTAATCTTGACTTTATCTTGCACTGCCATGTTTATGTCTTTGATTACCGAAGTCTCTGTTGAGCGGTCAGCCGAAGGAGTTAGCGTGTGCTGAGGTTTGCTAAAGCTGCTGACAAAGCTGTGGTTTGTGTCTTAAATTCATTATTTGGAATTATTTTTACGATGGTCATCATGAGAGTTTCTGTCCATTGAGGGAAGTGTTCTGCAGGTTTTACATAGTATAGATAGTTTTGCGTAGCACCTATTATATAATATTGCTGTATCATGTGCAATCACTCACTAAGCTGTCTATGAGTATGATCATAGAATCATAGAATGGTTTGGCTTGGAATCATCTGGTTCCAACCCCTACTAGACCAGGTTGCTCAAGGCCCCATCCAACCAGGCTTTGAACACTTCCAGGCTTGGAGCCTCCACAGCTTCTCTGGGTAACGTGTACCAGAGCCTCACCACTCTTGTGGAGAAGAATTTCTTCCTCATGTCTAATATAAATGTAGCTTCTTCTACTTTAAAACCGTTACTCCTTCTCTTACCACTACATGCCTTTGTCCCTTTCCAGCTATGCTGAGGCCCCTTCAAGTACTGGAAGGCCACAGTGAGGTCTCCCCAGACCCTCCTCTTCTCTAGGCCAAACAACCCACACTCTCTCAGCCTGTCCTCACAGCAGAGGGGTTCCCACCCTCTGATAGTTTTGTGGCCTCCCCTGGCCCCACTCCAACAGGTTCTCTCTTCTACTGAGGATTCCAGAGCTGAACCCAGCACTCTAGGTGGGTTCTCACCAGAGTTGAATATAGGGGCAGAATCTCATCCCTCAACCTGCTGCCCATGCTGCTTTGGGTGCAGCCCAAGATTTGGTTATATTTCTGGGTGCACATTGCAGTCTCATGTTTTGCTTCTCAACAAATGAGCTAGTGTGAGTTTGTATTGCCACCCTTGGTACATAGCACCAGCATTGGAGCTACACTTTGAGGCAGTAGCTAATCCCCAGCTGGAAAAAGAGACACACTTTGGCAGTCAGCACTAATCTCTTGTGTGATTCTAGCAAGTAACTTAATCTTGTTTCCACCACTCATTCTCCTACCTTTCTTCTTAGCTGAGGCAGAATGGGGAATGTGCCTGGCATAATGTGCTTTTGGATGTTTACCAGGAGCTCTGAAGTGTTGTTCTCAGTCCTGTGGGTTGTATTTTGTTCCGTAAGTAATGGGCCTGCTAAAATCTGGTTGCCAGTGGATGTATTTCAAATGCCTAGCCAGCTTCTCCTGTGATGATAAACAGCCTTTTTCTCCTTCAGATCTCCTGGTGCTTGATTTTCCTCACTGTATAGAATAGACTAGACTAGACTAGACTAGAATAGACCAGGTTGGAAGAGACTTTCAAGATCACTGCGTCCAACCTATCATCCAACACCACCTAATCAACTAAACCATGGCACCAAGCACCCCATCAAGTCTCCTCTTGAACACCTCCAATGATGGTGACTCCACCACCTCCCCGGGCAGCCCATTCCAATGGGCAATCACTCTCTGTGTAGAACTTCTTCCTAACCTCCAGCCTAAACCTCCCCTGGTGCAGCTTGAGACTGAGTCCTCTTGTTCTGGACCTGGCTGCCTGGGAGAAGAGACCTCTGCCTGTCTACAACCTCCCTTCAGGTAGCTGTAGCAAAGTCCCAGTCCCCTTCCAGCTAGGCAAGAGGTTGTGAATTTCAGGGAACCTTTTAAGAAGAGCTGATTTAGCTGGTCAGAACATGTGTATGGGTCATCAGCTAATCCAGCAAAACCAGATGCCTTGTTGAGATCATGCTAAGACTTCCTTTCAGTAAGGAGTTGAGCCAGCTCGTTCCTCCAGCCAATGACAGTCTTGCTAGACTTTGAGTTCTTCTGTGAGTCCTCAGCCTTTTTGTGGCCTTTGGCTGGAACTGACCAATGGTTGGCATAGTTAGGTAGAAGGCATGGCTGGCTGCCAAACACAGTTTGACAGCATATCATAGAATCATTGAATACAGGGTTGGAAGGGACTTCAAGAATCATCTGGCCCAACCTTCCTTGGCAAAACTCCAAGCATAAGTCTCCTTTCCTTAGGAAAACAAGCTGAGGAGACAGAACACATTGCAGCAGGGATACAACTGAAATTTAAAATAACATTTACATTTTATGCTTATGGCTGCAGATAACCTTTTCCCCTTGGATACACTATATGTTTTAAGGACCATAGAGTGCTGCATACTATTTTTCCTTCCCAAAGAAGAGTGGAAGATCTACTGCTCATAAAAAGTTTAAGTGAATGAATTCTTGCAAACCAAGCAGCGGGGTGATGGACCCCCATGGCAGGATGTCAGGGGTAGCATTGCCCCAGTCGCCTGCCTAAGCCTTGGCTAGATTTGCAGTGTCTTCTGGATAGTGTGTTGTATAAAAGTGAATCTTGTGTCCTCAATGTATCTCTTTGTTCTTCTGAGCAACTTGCAAGCTGTTTGTTTTGCAGGTTGTGCTTTCATGTCACTTCTTCCATTTTTTCGTATGGGCTTCTTAGTTAAGCATAATATACCTTGATCTCTGTCTTGCCAGCTAGGTGCAGCGTGCGGTACTGATTTGCAGAAGCATTACACATTCAACTTTTACATGACTGATTTCATAGATTCATCGAATGGGTTGGGTTGGGAGGGACCTTAAAAATCAACTAGTTCCAACCACCTACCATTGGCAGGGACACCTTCCACTAGACCAGGGTGGCCTTGAACCAGTCGGCTTGGCCGTGAACACCTCCAAGGAGGGGGCATCCATGACCTTGCTTGTCAACCTGTTCCAGTGCCTCTCCACCCTCAGTGTAAAAAATTTTTTTCTAATATCCAGTCTAAATCTGCTCTCCTCAAGCTTCAATCCATGTCTTCTCATCCTGTCACTACAAGCCCCTGTAAAAGTCCCTTCCAGGCTCTCTTGTAGGCCCCCTTCAGGTACTGGAAGGTCTTTCAAGAGCCTTCTCTTCACTAAGCCGAACAGCCCCAGCTCTCTCAGCCTGTCCCCATAGCGGAGGTGCTCCAGCCCTCTGATCACCTTTGTGGCCCTCCTCTGGACCTTCTCCAGCAGTTTGATGTCCTTCTTATGCTGGAGGCACCGGAACTGGATGCAGTACTCCAGGTGGGGTCTCAGAGAGCAGAGCAGAGGGGCAGAATCACCTCTCATCCTGCTGGTCATACTTCTTTTGGTGCAGCCCAGCACACAGCTGCCTTTTGGGCTGCAAGCGACCATTGTGGCTCATGTGAAGTTTTTCATCAACTGACACCCCCCCAAGTCAATCTTCTTGAGCCTGCTCTCAAGCCACATTTTTCCCAGCCTATATTTGTGGCTGGGATTGCCCTGACCTTATGCTTGGCCATGCTGAACTTCATGAGGCTGGCATGGGCCCACATCTCAGGCTGAACTTGAGTAGAAGTACCTGGTAAACATAGTTTACAACTATTTTTTAGTGCAGAGATATAATTTCCCAGAGCATTCCATGGAAGAAGGTATTTTATATCCTGTATGTTATCCTGTCTTGTAAGTGCATTATCTTCAACATAAAGACTATGATTGCTGGAGAATAGTATGGGGTTTAGGGCTGGTGTGTAACACTGCCAGTGAGATTTCGAGTGACTTCCTCTATGCTGGGATCTCATCACCAGTAAACCACCTTTAGAATACAGTCAATGAAGAGAAGAATTAGTCATGAGGGTCTGTGTTGACAGGTTGGACTCGATCTCTGAGGTCTCTTCCAACCTTGGTGATACTGTGATACTGTGAATAACTTTTAAAGTAGAAACATGGTAGAATTCTTAGCTGGTGTTAAAATTTACAAATTACTGTATTTTAATTAAGTACCCCTTTAAAAAATTTAAACACTGAAAGGATGGAGAACAGATAGTCTGGAGGAGGCTGAGGGGAGGCCTTCTTGCTCACTACAACTACCTGAAAGGAGGTTGGAGTGAGGTCTCTTCTCCCAAGTAACAAGTGATAGGACAGGAAGAAATGGCTTTAAGTTGTAGCAGGGGAGGTTTAGGTTGGATATTAGAAGAAGCTTCTTCACTGAAAGGGCTCTCAAGCAGGAACAAGCTCCCGAGGGAGGTGATTGAACCCCCATCCCTGGAGGTGTTTAAAAGATGCTGAGGGATATGATTTAGCACCAGCCTTGGCAGAGTTAGGCAGTGGTTGGACTCAATGATTTTTAAGGTCTTTTCCAGCCAAAACAATTCCATGATCTTTTCATGTCTTATAACTGGAAGGCTGTGCCCAAACGGATCAATGTCCTGAGCTCCATTTAGTCTGAGAAAGACACACTGTCATAATTCTGTTTCATAGAGTTGGAATCCATCCTTGTCCTGCCTGACCAAACAGGCTGTGGGCAGCACAGAAGGCAGGGCTGCGCAGCCATCACTTTCACTCTATGCTGTTAAAAGTAGGGGAAAGTTACTGTTGCTGGAGGGGAATTCACAGAAGGAGAGTTCCTGATGGCAGGAATGCTCTCCATCTTCCATCCTGCATGGAACTGACTGTTTGGTGTTGTTAGTGTATTGAACAGCCTTTAGAAACTTGGTTTAGTGCCTGAAGTACTACATTTTCATTGTCGTCCTGTACTATGAGAACATTCTTTTGTACCTGACAGCAAATAGCCCTTTTTACAAACAAGTGTAACCCGATCTGGCTGGGGTTCAGCTAATTACAACAGAGCTCTGCTTCCCCTTGCTGCAGATAAGACACGAGCCATGCAGTGCTTTTCAGATTGCTGAACACTTAATGAACGCTGAGATGAGATTACTCAGTTCATAGCTAGATAGTTAGCAGGTATGTGTTCTTCAAACATCACAGCTCTTCGTTAAAAGCTGCAGGTGTCATTTCAGTTTTCATAGCCTTTCATAGCCTTTAACTTTCTTACAGACAAACTTTACTCTAGAAACATTCAGTGTAAGCCACAAAAGTGAAAAGATTGATTAAAAATGTGAGAAAACCTGAAGAGAACAGCTTAGAGTCTCTGTTCCTTCAGTACTGTTGCTAACTTCACAAAATCCCATGAACATCAGGTGTGTGTTCATTTTTAAAGGCAAGCACTGAAATTTCAACTAAACTAAGAGATGGGAAAAGGGAGAGTCTATTTTCTGTATGTCTGGGCCTTTATATTATATTGAGAGTAAGTGATAATAATTTGTAGTGCTGTTTTCTTGTGGTACATAATTATTTCCCAAAACATGGTGTTGGATTTACACATTCAGGGTGCTGGGCCACCTCAGTTAAACTATATTCTTACACTGGATTAGATGATCCTTGAAGTCCCTTCCAACCTGTATTCTGTGAATCTATGAATCCAACCAGACAATAAAAATTCATTGCTCTCATCTTAGTGCAGCAGAGTTGAAAACAGATAGAAAATAGTTGACAGAATAATCTGATTCTCTAACAGGTAGAAAGTAGTTGACAGCACTGAATGACAGAAGATATGATCCTAAGATCCTAAGATCATATTAAGGAAGAAGACAGTCTTCTTATGTGTCATGTATATGAAATAGAGTAGGATAAACAGGCTTTAAAATGTGAGCTGTGAAGGTCCTTCAGAAAAAGGATGCAAGCAGGCAGGTGGCTTAAAAATATTTTCTTATCTCAACTAACCTCTTAATGACGTCTTTTTAGCTCATAGTTTTTATTCAGTCCACTGAGCGAATAATAAAGGACTTTCCCCTTTGTGTTCCCCTGTCAGCAGGGTTGGTGGAACTCTAAAGCTGCCTGAAGGGTTTGTAAGTATATCCTGCCAGATTTTATTATTTTGTGCCTAAGATTTCAGGATTCATGCATTGTAAAGCATGTAGTATCGTGCAGGTTCAGGCAGTAGTGTGATTGCAGCGCAAGAAAACAGATTCCCTTTTATACACTTGTGTCATTCTCCCATTGAAATGCTTCCCAAATAGTATTCCCTGTTTTTATTGTGGAAGGCTAGTGCTGACTTTCCAGGACTCCCTTTAGTTGCTACGGCCTCTGACTATTTTTATTCTACCTCCTAAGAAACATGGATGTCGACAAAAGCCTTTTTCCAGTCCACACGTCATCTGGAAAATCTTACATACTACATAAAAGTTAATCTGCTTACCTGAAGAGCCAACTTCTTCCTGAAATATCTGGGATCCCTTCCAGCATCAGCAAATAAAGGTCATGGTTTGGAACTATCCTATACAGGAGCATTGTTGAAAAAATAACTTGGTGCTTAAATTGAAACGTCATTGTTAGGTGTTTGGTTATTGATTGGTGTATCTGTGCATGTCTTCCTTCCCCTCTCTCTTCCTCTCCCTCCCCACAAAGGGAGGTCTGCTCCTCCTCCTCACTTTACTCCCCTTTCCTGCTCCCCCATTAAAAATAGAGCTCCTCCACTTCATCATCATTCTCCTGAGCAGCCCAGCCCCGATGCGCTCAGTCACAAGATTCATCTTCCCCTCTTGCCAGCATCCCTACAGATTTCTTTGTCCTAGATAGCACTTCCCCAGTGAGACACCAGATGACTTAAGGAGATTAGACAAGGGTGACCAGCTCTGTGAGAAGAAAGTGGGAGGTGTCTGGGCTCTGTTTTTGTGGGAATCCTCCTGGTAGCCAGAAGCTCACTCTTTCCACTGTGTTATGGGAGAATCCAGCAAAGCTCTTTCAATAGGGATAGCAGGTTTTCACTTGCAGCAGAACTTTTCTTTATGATTTAGGAACCAGGTTAGTGATAGTTTTTAGTCATCCAGAGATGATCTTAAAGAGCTGCTGTTCCTCAGTGGTATTTTTCTCCTGATCTTACCCTTAGGGGTGATTTTACATTATCTCCGCTGCAAAATGTCAATGGAATTTGGAGAAAATAAAGCAAATTTAGCAATATAGCTAAGAAAGCCTCCTGAAAGAACTACTGTCAGTCAGAAAGTATTTGGACTTCTAAACAGAGTAGATTGGTGGTGAAGGGATTTGATCTAGTTACTCAGTTGCTCCCATCCCCTACAGGTGATTAAAGGTTCAGCAAGATAGTAATGAGTTCAGAACTCAAAAATACTTTAGATCATCCTTTTCTCAGCTCAGTTATGGTAGTGAACATTACACTGGGGGTGTGGAAGGTCCCATAAGATGTATAGACTTTTGCTTCTTCTGGCTGATGTGCATTTTCTTCTAAAGAGAAATGATTAAAGACATCCTTATTTTAGAAATGGCACAGTTCAGGAAAGTGTCCAGTTTGGTTTGGAATTCTTGGGGAAACTTCTTGTCTTAACCCCAAATCATGTGCTACCACCATTGAGATGGGTATCATCTTTCTGTTAATACAGATGGAAAACTCAGCTTCAAAATAATATTCCAGCAATTACCTCTGAAATGATCTGATCTCCTAAGATACTAATAGCAGTAATCAATGATGATTCTTACTGAAGTACCTCAACATTTCCTAACAATGGCAGTAAGGTTTTTTTTCTAATTTGTATCTGGGGAAACTGAGCCACCAGAGGTCACAGAGAGTTGTTGGCAGAGCCAGAAATAGAGCTCAGGCTTTTCCACTTTCGGCTCAGTGTTCTTGTCACTGGATACCACCAGATGGTCTCCAGATTATTCAGTAAATAAGCCTCTGCATCCTCCATAAATATTCTGCCAAAGCCAACTGGCTGTGTCTCACGCTTGCTAGTTGCCAGTCTGTGAGAGTGGCTGACTTGGCAGGTGATGCTGGAGCTGGCCCCATGGAATTGTGCTGCAGGTTCCCTGGTTTCACCAGGCAGAACAATTTCTTCTCCACTGTTGCTTTTAGACAGTCTTGTCATTTTTTTAGTGTAAAACTTCTCTCTGTATGCTTGAGGCAAACAATCCGATTTATAGGGGAAAAAGAAAAAAAACCAATCACCTCCTCTGGTAACTGCCTGCAGATGTCTGAAGAGTGTCTAAAAAGAAATAGTTTATCTGCCTTTAAAATCTGGGTGACTGAATTATTGCTGTCTGTGTGCCTTGAAATTCAGAGGGTAGAAATATGCATGGACTTGTGTGTGTAGCATAAATATCAGATGGGAGAAAAGAGTTCCATGACTACAAAAACTGTTTTCTAGTCTCTCTTGAGCCACCTCTTCACTTCCTAGTTGCCAGGCCTTTTGATTTTATCTATTGTGGTGAGACTTCTCATGACTCCTTAGGATTTTACCTGTATGTAATACATGCTTCATACAGAAGTTTGCAAACTAGCCTTTAAGTGTCCAATATTCTTCTGTCTGGGAGGTCAGTAGCATAAATCTAAATGATGGCCAGCAGCAGCTTTCTTCAGTTGGTGGTGCTACCATAGTTATGCTCCAGTATTTTGCAACAACTCGGCTTCATCCAAACTAGATAGTGAGCTAGTGGAGCTGAATTCACTGCAGGAGCTGCAGGGTGGGTGAACCAGCTGACTTGAAAGGATGTTTGGCTGATATTGTCTGGAACACCATTTGGCTGGGAGCAACACTGCCATTCACGAGAAGCTTGGCCAGAAACACTTAAGAATTCAGCAAATTGCTAGGTATAGTGCCTGGGAGAAAAATAACCTTGAGCATCACTATGAGCAGGGAACCAGCTCACCAAGTAGCAGCTCCTGACTACGCCTGGAATACTATATCCAGTTTTGGGTTCCCCAATTCAAAAGAGACAGGGATCTAATGGAGAGAGTCCATTGGAGAGCTATGAGGATGATGAAGGGACTTGAACATCTCTTCTATGAAGAGAGACTGAAAGAACTGGGGGTGTTTAGTCTGGAGAAGAGAAAGCTAAGAAGGAACTTATTAATGTCTACAAATACCTGAGAGGTGGATGTCAAGATGAAGGTGCCAGGCTCTTTTGGTAGTGCCCAGTAATAGGACAAGGAACAATGGGTACAAAGTGGAACACAGAAAAGTTCCACCTCAACACAAGACAGCGCTGGAACAGGCTGCCCAGAGAGGTTGTGGAGTCTCCTTCTCTGGAGACATTCAAAACCCATCCAATTACACTTCTGTGTGACCTGCCCTAAGTGACCCTGCTTTGGCAGGGGGGTTGGACTAGATGTCTCCAACCTCTAACATTATATGTATCTATGATTCCATGTTAAGCATGAGTCAGCAAGGTCTCATGTGTGCTGTGTTGCATTAGGAAGAGTGTCAGCAGTCAGGAGAAGGGATTATTGCCCTCTTCACAGTCTTGAGACTGTGTCTAGGGCGTGTGTCCACCCATCCAGAAATGACAGAAAATGGTGGTGAGTCTAGGGGAGGAACTGCTAACAAGGTTTTGGATGTGAAGCACATGGCCTGTGAGGAGATACTGAGGAAAATGATCTTGTTTAGCCTGCGAAATAGAAGGCTAAGGCTGGATTTTATAATGGTCAGCCCTCACCTAAAGGAGATGGGGAGATACAAAAACGGAGACAGACCTTTCAGAGGTGCGCAGTGGTGAGACAAGAGATAACAGACACAGCCTGCAACAAAGGAAGGACATAAAGGAATTCACAGTTGCCACACATGAGCAGGTTTCCAGGGAAGGTGTTGCCTCTCCATCCTTGGAGACTTTCAAAACTCAGCAGGACAAGGTCCTGACCATCCCACTGTAAATGTGACATGAGCCCTGCTTTGAGCAGGAGGTTGGACTGGATGATCCAGAGACTGATTACCTGGTCTCTTCTCACAGGTAATTAGAACAAGGGGGAACAGCTTCAACCTGCAACTGGGTGGGTTTAGAATGGACATTAGGAAAAAAAATATTCATGGAAAGAGTGGTCAGGCATTGAAAAGGTGGTAGAGTCACCATCACTGGAGGTGTTGAGGTGTTTAGGAAGAGCACTTGGTGCCGTGGTTTAGTTGATTAGATAGTGTTGGATGATAGGTTGGACTTGATTATCTCAAAGGTCTTTTCCAACCTGGTCTATTCTATTCTATTCTATTCTATTCTATTCTATTCTATTCTATTCTATTCTATTCTATTCTAATAGGCTGCCCAGGGAGGTGGTTGAGTCACAAACCCTGGATGTGTTCAAAAGTTCATTTGGATGTGGTACTTGGGGACAGGTTTAGGGGTGAGCCTTGTAGAGTAGGGTTATTGGTTGGACTTGGTGATCCTGAGGGTCTTTTCCATCCTGAACGTTTCTGTGATTCTGTGACCCCTTCCAACAGAAATTTCTCTCTGATTCTATGCCAGTACCTTGTTTATGCCAGAAATATGTCTTCTTGTAAGATGATAGGCTTGGGTGCATCTTTAACCAGTGAGATTGATCAACCTTGCTCTTGCAGAGAAAATACAGCTACGTATAATGCAGATCATAGAATCATAGAGGTGTTTTGGTTGGAAGAGACCTTTAAGATCAAGTCCAACCTATCACTGTCAATTCAGAGTATAACAGAACCAAAAATTCTAAAGCAGTAAGCCACTTGCATGTATTTTTTGTTCTAACCTTAACTTACAGCTTTCTACAGCTTGAACAACTCATAGAGTTCGGGCTCTTGGTTTGTTTATTTTCTTGAACTTGGTGACAGAGATCAAACAGCTTGTGAAACAACTTTCAAGCTATATGGATTGAATCGTCAACAAAAAGCATCTAGATGAGCAGCTGCTTGAACTGTTACAACCGAGTTGCATGTATCCCCGTTGTCCAAGAGCCAAGTAAGCCTGTGAAGTGGTCAGGGTGGCATTGACACAAGATGACAACAGAAAGACAAGATGTTAATTTGTGTCAGAGTTACTCCTCTGTTTCAGGTAGTATAGCCGAACCTCTTTTCCATTGCAATCACTTGTTTCTTTTATCGTCCTTAACTGGTGTGTGGTTGTTGGTCACCATCCTTCGCAACCTGAAGACAACTCCCCAGGAAGTAAGGTGCACAGTGTTATAGAGCCAGAACAGTAGAGAAGTCACATCACAGAAATTGCCAAGTCCTTCTTTGAAGGACAGTGTGTTCTAGGAGGTAGAATGTGAAGGTAAGGGTCAGAATTAAGCATTAAACTCTCTGCTTTAACATTTTCCTCCTTGGCAAGGTGCCTAGAGCACATGTCCTGCAAGGAGTGGCTGGGAGCTGGGGTTGTTCAGTCTGGAGAAAAGAAGTCTCAGGGGAGACTCACTCTTTACAACTGCCTTCTCACTCTTTACAACTGCCTTGAAGGAGGTTAGAGCAAGGAGGGGGCACCCTCTTCTCCTTAGTGGCAAGCAACAGGACTAGTGGAATAGGTTACAAGCCATGTCAGGGGAGGTTCAGGCTGGGTATTAGGAAATACTTCTTCACTGAGAGGCTTACCAAACACTGGAATGGTCTGCCCAGGGCAGAAGTGGAGTCATCATCCCTGGAGGTGTTTAAATGGTGTGTGGACCTTGCGCTTACTGTTGACCTTGCAGTGCTGGGTCAAAGGTTGGACTAGATGATCTTGAAGGTTTCTTCCCAATAAGTATATTCCATGATTCCCTATGACCTGTTGTTTCTGCTGCAGGGGAATTCTGTTTGTTGGCTGATGTTGTCCACAGCCACTGGTTTTGTCTTGCTGCTGTAGAGAAAAGTTGCTGGGCAGCTCTGCTCTGAGTTCTCCCTTCTCCACCGGCTTGAAATGAAAATTGGAAGATAGGGCAATTTATCTGCCTTTGTCTGGCAGCTTCAAAGTTCATTTGGTTTAAAAATAAGTCATGAGCTGGAGGTCAGCTGCTTTTTCATGCAAATCAGTGTCATGGTTTCAACTTAATCATTTTGGTACTGAGGAAATTGTTGCTCGTTTGTTGCAGTATGTTCTCAACTTGCTCTGCCTGACCTCTAGATGCCCTATAAAGTATATTGAAAGTGAAGGTACAGGAAAAGAGAGAAAGATAAGTTTATTTCCAACTCTACCAGGATTTTCAGATTTTACCAGTGTTGGTTATGCAATTTTTAAGTTTCCATTTTTAAAAACCTCAGTGATTGAATCCTTAAAATGTAAGGGCAGCAAGGAACTTTGTGAAACTAAATCAGCTGATTCTTGCAGTACCTTTCTTTGTGCTTTAGGATTATTTTCTGTACTAAACCTGTACATGGGTACCACAAGTTGGGATGTCCTATCGTTGCTATCCAAACTGACTTTGGGATCTGCCAAGCATGTTGACATTGGAAAATGTAGGCTCCAAGGAACAGGGAAAATGTGTTGGTGGAATGCTGTCAAGGTTGCTAGCCTTAAAAGTAGATGTTTTGATGCATGATGCACACATCTACCTGGCAAATCGTGTTGTTCCTCTGATCTTTTGTTTGCTTTCTAGTGGCAGAACGGATTTTAGAGTTATTTTGAACTTTTGGGGAGAGGGTGATTCCACATGAGGGGAGGAAAAATGCAATCCTCATCCACTGAGAAGAATGTGGCAGAGGAGAGTGTTTACACAGGCTTATGTCACGCTCAGCTGTACACTAAAACAGCTGCTTGCTCTAATTTAAGACCAAGAACATCGGCAGTGTCCACTGAAAACACTGGGCCTATTGTGTGAGCAGTGCAGATACTCAGTAGTTGACATCTAGGCTAGTGCTTTCTTACCTTTCTTTCTTTTTTCCTTTTGTTGTGGTTTTGGTGGTGGTGGTTTGTTTGCAGGCCCTCTCAATGATCCTAGTTGCAGAACCTTTAGAAAGCAGTTCCCACTTTCATGCTTTTACACACACACATGCACACCCTCTTTGTTACTTTTCACTGTTCCCAAACATTTTGAACCTCAGGCCCTAAAAGAAACCAAGACCCTAACCTCATTGGTTTCTTCCTGTAACATCTAAGGGATAAAAATATTTAAGGATTCTAAATTGTAACCTTCAGCTTCAAGCATCCTTTGATTTAAGCACAGATTTCTGGGTTTAGTTAATGTTAGTGTGAGGTTTTATTTCTAGGCAAAATCTTGGAGCATAGTTTCAGGTGTTCTGTTCAGCTACTCAAATCCTGTGCCTGATTTCAGAGCGTCAAGAGCTATGGCCCTCTTGGTGTCTTATTCTGTTTGGCATCTGAGACCTCTGCAAAAATATGCAGGCTGCCTTGAGGGGCAGCCTTTGAAAATGCTGAGCTCACAGAACTTCTGAACAGAGTGCATGAAGCTGGAAGTGGTGTCTGTGAAAGTTGTTTTGTCAGCAAGGTCTCTTGAATCCACTTCTTCACAGAGATCTGTCGTGTTCATAAATGGGCATCTCTTTCTTTTCCCTCAAGGTAGTGGAGGTAACACAAAGTTCTGCACATGGTCTCTTCTTTATTACTTATCTCCAGAAGACTATATATCTGAAAGGATCCTTGCACACTGCATGTGAAAACAAAAATCTGAGGGATCTTACTGACCAAACTTCAATAAATGAGGATGCTCTATCCAAAACAAATTTCCACATCTTTCTATCTCATTTGTTTTTTAAAAGGGGTGGGAAAAGGGCAGTATCGTTAAAAATACTTTTATCTGTGGGCAGGTAGCAGTGGCATGCTACCAGAAGTCGTCCAGACTTAAAGGACCAAACAGCCTACAATCCCTCACCCCTTTGAAAGGCTTTCCCTGCTTTATGGGTTAGTGGAAAGAAAGTCAGCTGGAGGCATGGTGCATCTTAAGGATTTGCCAGCCAAGGCAATTCCGGCTTCTCATTCCAATACCAAAATCATGTTTTTGTTTGTGGAGAAACTCAGCTAAAAAGAGAAACCAATCTATTCCACTCCTGCACATGTAGAAAAAGTAATAAGGAAAAGAGACAAATGACACCAAATATACTAATTTTGAATTCTGCCAAAGTGTGCAGCTCTAGTTGATATGTGTGACAACTCAGAGATAGAGGTGAACAGCTCCATGATCTTAAAGGTCTTTTCCAGCCTGTAATGTGGTGGGTTGTAGTTTTCCCCCAGCATTAGCTTTTAGCCAGACCAACTCAGTTAGAAGCAGATGAGCTATATTTACTAGCAAAACCTACACTCTACAATGGAATACAATGAATATGTACAAAATATACAGTATTTACAATATAATACAGATATTTACAATTAGCAAACAAGACACCCTCCTCCAGTCAAAAAGACCAAGGAAGCCCTTCCACTGCCCCACCACCCCCTGTCCCGAGAGAGAGGGGTGGAGAGAAGCAGTGGGTTAAGACTTACCCAAGGCCTGACAGAAGCACGTTATCTCTCCCAAGCAAAGCAAAACAGCCAAAGATCAGAAGAGAAAAAGAGAAAGAATTGTTATGGTACAGCTCCTCTTATTCTAGATATTTACCCAATGAATTTGTTTTGCATAATCTTCTGGTTTCCTTTTTACACCCAATAGTGATTTATTTATAATTTTTCTACTTTCCTGCTCAAAATCTGCAGCTGAATTTTAAAGGCATAGCCTAAACCCACCACACAGCCTAAATTATTCTGTATTTCTGTTATTCTAACTTGAATGTAAAGCGTCATGTGGGGAAGTCTATGGAGAGGAAGATGTTTTTATTAGCAGTACTGGTCATAAGCATATAAAATGTTTTAACTCATTGTAGCGTGCTCCTGCATGACCTGCTCTTGGGTCATCCTGCGCTGTCAGTGGGATTGGACTAGGTGATCTTTCAAGGTCTTTTCCAAGGTCCCTTCCAACCCCTAACATTCTGTGATTGTGTTCTCGTCAAGAGAGAAAAAAAAAAAGAAGAGAGATGCAAAATCTCTCTGGAACAAAGCAAAAGTAACTTAGCTGCTGTCTAGTTTTGCATTGTGGCCTTGTTGCTTAAGTTGCTCTCAAGGTGTTTTGGGGGGTTCTGATTTCTTTAAGGTTTTTGTAGTATGAGTGGTTTGGGTGGTTTTATGTTGTTGTTGGGATTTTTGGTGGGGGAGGGGGTTGTGATGTTTGTGGTTTTGTTTCTTGGTTTCCTATCATCCATCATTGTTTGCCTAAGTTACTTTACTTTCCAGAAGCTAAGATAGGTGGGAAAAGTTCCAATTGATGGAGACAGTTTGTACAGCGAATACAAACAGAATCCTCAAATAGCAGAATAGTGGGGCTTGGAAGGGGGCTTTGAATATTGTCCAGTCCAATCCCCCTGCTAAAGCAGGGTCACCCAGAGAAGGTTGCCCAGGATCACTATGTTCAGGCAGTTTTTTAATCTCTTCCAAGAAGGAGACTCCCCAGCCTCTCTGGGCAGCCTGCTCCAGTGCTCTGACAGCCTCACAGAAAAGTTTTTCCTCGTGTTCTGATGAAATCTTCTGTGTGCTAACAAAATCTTTACAAAAAACAAAGACCACAGAGCTATTAGATGCTTAAGAATACATTAACAGTTCAGAAGAATGCCTAAAGTTATCTTTATTTCTACATCTTGTTCCCAAAGGTATTGCAAAGAACAAAAGCAGCATCACTAAAACCAGTCTTTCCAGTGTCACTCAAAGGGGCAGCCTTTGTGAATGGTTTAATAACTACAGACTGTCCCATTTAGAAGCTGTTGAATCATCTCTCAGAGAGGAGGAAAACTCAAAGGTTACGTGGAGTGGATTTACTCTTTCTCCCAATCTTAACTCCTCCAGCTCAGCCCTGTCATACATAGTCTGTTACAATCAAATGTTCATTTTCTTATGGGAGATGTAAAATAAGAGCTCAGGGAACTGGAGGAAAGATGTGGGATTTTTTCTTTTCCAAATTTTTTTTTTAATCTCAACGAAAGCAAACAGAAAAGGCTGACGCAGAATTGCAGAGTCAATGCTGATGCACAATTTAAAGGTGATAACTGCCTGGAGGTAAATGGTTGGAAAGCAAACTATGAGTTTATCTCAGTGTCTTCAGGATGCCTCCTGCTACAGGGAGTAATATGAGCTGGATAAAGAGGAAATGAGGGTAGTGGAACACTGGAGCAGGTTCCCCAGGAAGGTGATTGAGGCCTCATCCCTGGAGATATTCAAGGTGAGGCTCAGCAGGGCTGTGGGCAACATGATCTAGTAGAGGATGACCCTGCTTACTGCAGAGGGGTTGGACTATATGAGCTTTGGCGGTCCCTTCCAAACCAAACCATTCTATGACTCTGATTCAATGAAATACAACACAATTTTTATTGCTCTAGAGGAGGAAGTTCCTATTTTAACATCAAAAATGCTGTATGACAGGACATCTAGAGACTCTATCCAGTGGAAGGATAAGTGTCCATGAAGGTGGAAAATCAGTTCCCAGATGCTTTTTTGAAGGCATAGAAAAACTCTCAGCGTTCTCTGAAAATTTTCCTCAGGCTGTCAGATTGTATTGTGCACCTCATGAGACTGTTTTGTAGACAAAACTTAAAAGAACTTAGTGATCACCTAAAACTGAATATAATGGAAAACATTTAAAATCTCTCAAGACCATTCTTATTTTATCAGTTGTGAAAAGGAAGAGGAATTTCTTGTCCATGCCTGGATTTGTAAGCAAATACATAAGGATGAGAGACAACACTTGGGGAAAACAGAGTATTTCTGTTTGTTTACTTTTGCATGGTTGTACTTCATTTTGTGCTTACAAGACCTTGGTGCTTAAAGGCCAGAAAGAGTCATAGGGTTATCAGCATGAACTGTTGTGAAAAAAAACACCACCTCTAATATATGCATTTAAAAAAATAGATCACTCCATAAAAGAAAGAAATGCAAGCTAAAATGTGTTCATAAAATGGCTCAGGTTGGAAGGGGCTTTAGAGATCATCAACTTCCCTGCCATGGGCAGGGACACCTTTCAACTAGAGTCAGATGCTCAAGCCCTCATCTAGCCTGGCCTTGAACATCCCCAGGGAGGAGGCATCCACAACCTGCCTGGGCAGCCTATTCCAGAGTTCCACCACCCTCGTACTGAAGAGCTTCTTTGTAAGATCCAGTCTAAACCTAACTCTCCCTCAGCTTCAAAGCATTCCCCCTTGTCCTGTCTCTAGACACCCTTATGAAAAGTCCTTTTGCAGCCTTCCTGTAGGATCCCTTCAGGTATTGGAAGGCAGCTCTAAGCCCCCCACCCCAGAGTTTTCTCTTCTCCAGGCTGAACAACCCCAGCTCCCTCAACCTATCCTCATAGCAGGTGTTCCAGCCCTTGGATCATCTTTGCGGATCTCCTGTGGACTCACTCCAACAGCTCTGTGTCCTTCTTATGACTGGGACACCAGAACTGGATGCAGTATTTGAGGTGATGTCTCACCAGAGCAGAGCAAAGATGATCATTTAAATAAAAATCATGACTGTATTGGTTTATTGTGTTTAATTCTTATGCTAACCTTCCATTTATTCTGAGGGATAAACAGATGGGGTTTTTTTCACTCTTACTATGAAAAATGAAGATGTATAATGATCTAAAGGTGCATGAGATAAGAGATTTGCAGCTACAAGATAGTCTATTTGTATGCAACAGCTCAATCAAAGCAGGATTATCCTGTGAAATTTCCCCTTCCATCTGTGAGATGATGACTAAGTATAAACAAAAGGGGAGATATTTTCAGCTGTAAATCCCAAAGCCTCAGAAGGGAGCAGGAGCCAGTGGATCTGATCAGTCAGACAGCACCCATGGACAGTGCAGAGCAGATTCTTGTAGAGACTGAAACCAGCAAAATGCTGAGGAATCCTCCAAACAAAGGAGACCAACTGGTTCTTTAAGGAGAAGGCCCTTCCAGTTTGAACCATTTGCTGTTACTCACTGGTGCTGGCAGCCAGACAGAGTATCCCTCCCTCCTACATTCCTTTCTCACTAGATATATAATTATTCCTTTACATGTTGTCATAGTTTTAAGCTCCTGACTCAGATTTCTTAAATACCATCTCAGACAACTGTGTATTCCCTTCTCAGAAATGCAGATCAAGGATAGCCTGGAAGGAGACACAGTTGCTCTCCAACCTCTTTTTCCCCACAGCTTGTTGCTCTGTGCTCAAGCAGACAGAGATTCTCTTCAGAGGAGGTTTCCTGAAGATTCCTTTTGACATAAATATCTATTAATAAAAAGTTAAATCTTTTGGACTTCAGTGGCACTTTGCAGCTGTCTCACTACTGCTATGGAGTCAGTTGGTCACTTCCTTTTGATCCAGAATGACACAGCTGGTCCCCAGCTGCATCAGTAAGAGTCACGTCATTCATGCTGCAACACTTCCAGGCTTTACGAGACAAGAACAAGCAGTTACCAGGTTAAACCTCTGCCCTTGCATCATCTAGACTCTTGAGTGCAACCCCAATAAAGCCATAGGTGATGGCAGTGGTTAGGGAGGAGTTTTCCCCATTCAGATGATGTTCTGGTGGAAATGGTGCAGTCACTAAGAGATGTAATCAATAATCTACATCTTGTAAACCAGCTGTGTAGGGATGCAACAGTATCCTCATATGAAGATAAAAGGTCTGTGTAACAGACAGTGTTCCTGTTGCTCTGTGGTCTGATACAGAGCTCTTTGCAAACATGGAAAGGTGCACATTCTCTCCATTTGTTCCTCTCTTTTTGTTTCCAGTAGCCTGAAGAAAAGAAGACTCAGAGGGGATCTTCTCAATGCTTAACAATATCTAAGGGGGACAAGAGGATGGGGACAGACTCTTTTCATTGGTGCCCAGCACCAGGACAAGGGGCAGTGGGCACAAACTGAAACAAGAGGTTCCATCTGTACAGGAGGAAAAACTCCCTGACATTGAGGGTGCCATAGTATTGAGGCCAGCTGCCCAGAGAGGTTGTGGAGACTCCTCCTCTGGAGAGATTCCAGACCCATCTGGACATTGTGGTCTTGGGCAACCTATGCTGGGTAACCCTGATTTAGGACTAGGTCATCCCCAGAGGTGCTTTCCAACCTCCACCATTCTGTGATTTTGGGCTCAAGCCTGAACTGTAGAGTTTGAAATTGTGTACCTATGGCATGTCACAAACTCACAGAGTTGTTGGGGCTGGAAGGGACCTCTGGAGGTCTTCTGGTTCAATCCCCTTGCTCAAACAGGGCCACCAAGGGTCAGTTGTCCCAGACCATTTTCAGGCAGTTTCTGAATATCTTCAAGGACAAAGAGTCCACAACCACCCTGGGTAAATCATGCCAGTGCCCAGTCATCCTCAGTGAGAAAGCATTTCCATGTTCAGAGGGAACCTGCTGTGTTTTGGGGTGTGCCCTTTGCCTCTGCTTTTGTCACTGGGCACCTCCAGAAAGAGCCTCTCTTCAGCTATTTATAGATGTTGATGAGATTCCCCTGAGGCTTCTTTTCTCCAGGTTGAGTAGCCCTAAGTCTCCCAGCCTTTCCTCCTAGGGGATGGTTCAGTCTTTTCATCATCTTTGTGGACATTCCTGGACTCCCTCCTGTATGTCCACGTCTCTGTTTTACTGGGGAGATCAGAACTGGACCCAGCATTCCAGGTGGGGCCTTACCAGTGCTAGGCAGAGGGGAAGGATCACCTTCCTTGACCTGCTGGTAATGCTTCTTGCAGTGCAGCCCAGGATACCACTGGTCTTTGCTGCAAAGGCACATTGCTGGCTCATGTCATTGCCCCAGGAAACCTTTTAAGATTAGCTAGTGCAATAATGACTATTCTCAGCCTGTTGACTGCAGTTAGATCAGAGTTATCAATGCCATACATATTCTTTGGTTTTCTGTTGCATAGAATCATAATATCACAGAATGGTTTGGGTTGGAAGGGGCCTTAATAATCATCTAGTCCAACACCCCTGGCATTGGTAGGGACAGCTCCTACTAGACCAGTTGCTCAAGATGCCATCCAACCTGGCTTTGAGCACTTCCAGAACACATCTCAGATGAGGAAATGGGTGGGAAACAGTTTTTAGAAATACTCTTTGAGTCTTTCTGAAGTAAATAAAATCCTTTGTGTGTGTGTGAAAAGCTACAAGGTTTCCCCATGATGTTTGTCTAAATGACTTCTCATTGTTTCCTTAATACAAGATAGGATATCTTGTGTGAATACTGAGAGTTTCTTTTAGACTTGGATGTCACTTAGGCTTAGGTATCACACTGCTTTGCTGGCAGTACATGCTCCAAGAATGCTTCATGAAAAGCAGTGTTTTCTGCTGCAGTTGAAGAAGGATACTTGAAACCTGAACATGATTTTACTGCACTGGGTGATTTAGTAGTAAGGAAACCATCCTAAGACAGTGTGGCTCTGCATATCTATGTTCGCTCTTGAAATTTTGACCGAGGAGCCATTGTGCTGTCTTCAGAGGGCCATTACCTAGGCAAGTGCAAGATAATGTTTTACATGTGCCACAAGACAGTATTAGGATTTTTTTTTTTTTTTCTGTTAACAGAACAATCAAAATGAATGTTTGTATTTACAGTGGTGGGTTTGTTCAGAAACGTTTCGTGGACAGATTGTGTTTCTGTAGATGGATAGTCCACGTTTCTGACCAGTCTGATTTAAACCACTTTGTAAAAAATATGTGATGGCAAAGACTTTGGAGATGCAAACTGAGCTACTGTAACCTGATTTAACCGAGTTTAAAGGGATTACAGCTGCTGAATGAATCGATTCCCTCTGGAAATACCAAAATACAATGTTCAATAAGGAGTTAGTAGGGACTGTGCTTATCTGTGTCCATCTTAGGAATAGCATACCAATAAAAAAGTGCAAGGTCCTGCACCTGTGTTGGGGCAATCCCAGGCACGAATGTAGGCTGGGCATGGAATGGCTCAAGAACAGTCTTGAAGAGAATAATTAGGGGTGTCAGTTGATGAAAAACTCACCATGAGCTGGCAGTGGTTGCTTGCAGCCCAGAAGGCAGCCGTGTGCTGGGCTGCATCAAGTGTGACCAGCAGAACGAGGGAGTTGATTCTGCCCCTCTGCTCTGCTCTCATGAAACCCCACTTGGAGTACTGCATCCAGGTCTGGTGCCCCCAGCATAAGAAGGACATCAAACTGCTGGAAAAGGTCCAGAGGAGGGTCATGAAGATGATCAGAGGGCTGGAGCACATCCCCTATGGGGACAGGCTATGAAAGCTGGGGCTGTTCAGCCTGGAGAAGAGAAGGCTCCAGGGAGACTTTAGAACAGCTTTTCAGCACTTGAAGGGAGCCTAGGGGAAAGCTGGGAAGGGACATTTTATAAGGGCTGTTAGCAACAGGAGCAGAGAGAATGGATTGAAGCTTGAGAAGGGCAGATCTAGACTGGAGATTAGGAAGAAATTCTTTATAGTTGAGTGTAGTGAGGCACTGGAACAGGTTGCCCAGGGAGGTTGTGGATGCTCTCTTCTTGGAGATAGAATAGAAATAGAAATAGAAATAGAAATAGAAATAGAATAGAATAGAATAGAATAGAATAGAATAGAATAGAATAGAATAGAATAGAATAGAATAGAATAGACCAGGTTGGAAAAGACCTTCGAGATCATCAAGTCCAACCCATCTGTTCAAGGCCAAGCTGGCTGAGGCCTTGAGCAACCTGTTCTAGTGGAAGGTGTCTCTTGTCCATGGCAAGGGGGATGGAACTACATAATATTTAAGGTCCGTTCCAACCCAAGCCATTCTATGAATCTATGAAACAAAGGTAATTCATCAGTGACTTACTGTGCTGGTAACTTAAAGCACTGACCAAGTTTCAGGTAATTCCTCTGAGTTCAGTGTGGACAGGACTGTGGTATAATGTTGTTCCTGTGCCAGTCATCACTGATTTTGAAGTGGTGTTTGGAAATGACCAAAGTTGTCTTCTGCTTGAATTAGTCCTGGCACAAGTGGTGGGTTTAATGAGCTGTGAGTATAGGCAGGTGGGGTTTTTGACATTTGGAGGTGTCTGTTCCTGCCTGTCAGCTACAGTGGTAGAGTGTTGCCTCTCTTGCCTTAATGAATAGGAGTTTTCTGGATCTTCAAAGGGGCAGAATAATGAATGCCTGAATACAGTCAGGGTATCTTCTGCCAGGTTATGAATGGCGTTCTAAGCTCCACAGATGCTTACCTTCAGGTTTTCATCTCAAATATTTACACAGGCCATTGAGAATGATCAGAAAATACTGCTGACCATATCTAAAATAAACATTTTGTATTGCAAAGTGAGACAGCTATGAGGAAGTGGTTCTTTTGTGGAACTTGCATTACAATAACAAGAAATTGTGGAGGCTCCAAGCCTGGAAGTGTTCAAAGCCATGTTTGATGGGTCCTTGAGCAACCTGGTCTAGCAGGAGATGTCCCTGCCCATGGCAGGGGTGAGGGTTAGAACTAGATGATCTTTAGGTACCTTCCAACCCAAATCTTTCTGTGATTCTATATATGCCTAGTGAGACATTCTAATAATTTGAGCCCCTTACAGTTTATCCTTATTTGAACCACAGAATCTCTTAGGTTGAAATGGACCTTAGAGATCATCTACTCCAACTAGACTCCTGGTCTAGAGGAAGGAGTCCCTGCCCATGGCAGGGGGGTTGGAACTAGATGATTCTTGAGTTCCCTTCCAATCCTGACACTTCTGATTCTGTGACTCCGGTGCTCAAGCCTTCATCCAACCTGGCCTTGAACATGCTCAGGAGGAGGCATCCACAGCCTCCCTGGGCAACCTATTCCAGAGTCTCACCACCCTCATACTGAAGAATTTCTTCCTAAGATCCAGTCTAAACCTACTTTCCCTCAGGTGCAAACCATTCCCTTGATTTATTGCGAAACACCTTTATGAAAAGTCCTTTTGCAGCCTTCCTATAGGATCACTTCAGGTATTGGAAGAGCAGCTCTAAGGTCCCCCCAAGTCATCTTAGAATTGTTTTGGTTAGAAAAGGCCTCCAAGGTCATTGAGTCCAACTAACACCACCATGGCCATTAAACGGTGTCCCAATGTGCCATGTCCATACATCTCTTGAACACCTCCAGGGATGGTGACTGTACCCCTTCCCTGGGCAGCCTGTTCCGATGCTTCACCGCTCTTTTTCCTAATATCCAACCTAAACCTCCCCTGGCACAATTTCAGGCCATTTTCTCTGGTCCTATCACCTGATACTAGGGAGAAGAGACCAACCCCCACCTCACTCCAACCTCCTTTCAGGTAGCAGTAGAGAGCAAATATTACAGCATGAAAGAGAGCAGCCTGATCATTCTGAATGTACCTTAATTCTTTACTACTTGTTCTGTGAGGTTGCATTTTGTAGTCACATTCTTAGGAGGAAGTGCCTGATTTGATGTTTAAGGCGTAGTACTCCCCATTTCCATAATGGCACCAGGAGAATCCACATTCCTGAAATGCCAGTTTAGCAGAATCAATAACATTTTAAAGTTCTTAATAATGTGCAGATTTAAATCCTAAGTGGGTTTGGAGGGCAGAGGGAGGGCATGTTGTAGGAGTCAGGAAATACACAGCTAAACTGTGCCATTGGAACTGCAAAACTGATGTGCAGAATCTCCCAAGTTACTACCAGTGCAGCTGCTCACTAATTTTTCTGTGCAGCAGCCTTTCATCTGGAAATGCTGACTCATTGAAACCCAAAGGTTTTAAGAATCCAAGAAAACTTGGAAAAGCGTTTCCTGACGAAACTGGCTAAGTGCAGAGCCAGGAAGAGCTTCCAAGGCAGTCAGAGCACTCGTCTGGGAAATTGGGGTTTCTCTTCTGCCCGGTTCCCAGTCAGAGAGCAAGGCGAGATCACTCTTTTCCCAGAGGGCCACAGGACCACCAACTCTGTGTATTTGCAGGAATTCCCTTCCTCTGTTTTGACTAGTAATTACAGGCTTAACTCTGATTTTCTGTTGAGATAAAGCATACGTACTGGTCTTTTTTAAGCACATGGATCTTAAAGAAACTTTCTAGCTGGAAAAGCAGCCAGGCCCAGGAGCAGTTCATGGTGTTGTGTCATTTTACTGTGCAAACAGAATATGAAGGTTGCTCTATATGGAAAAATCATCTAAATCCATTAAAAACAGACAGTCTCAGCTGGCTGGAGCTGATGTTGCTAAAATGCCTGTCCTCTCAGCGCAAAGAGCAATCAGCAGGAAATAACAAGGTCAGATATGCTCTTCATCCCTTTCACTTGCTAGAAAACGCTTTCACCCTCAGCTAGTTTCCTCCCATGACTGCAGCCAAAAGGCCAGGGCCTTTGCTTTGGAACGGGTGGAGTCTTGGCTCCCAGGCTGTGTGGCTGGATGTTGATGTGCTGTGCTGATCTGTAATCATTTACATGCTGCGTACTTCCATACGTGATTCCATAGTCACAAGCATTGCTGTAGCAAGGATCCTAACAACTTGGGAAGGGCAGGGGTTAAAAATAACTGTTCTGGACTTGGTTCTTTTGGAGAATTAAAATAGCAAAAGAGCATCTATGCAGTGATGTAGAATAATTATGATCTGTGTCTGAGGATGAGATGTGAGTGTTGGATATAGGATGGGCTAAGAGAGGGTAATACGAAAAATGTAACAGCCTTCCTCTTGTTGAATCTTAAGAAAAACATAGCCCTAAGTAAAACTACTGCATAAATAAGGTTTCAAGTAGGTCTTGTAAGACAAACTGAATAAAATTAAAGAAGTTCTGCTCCATACAAAGAAGAGTTTCCAAATTCCTTGACCATAGGAAATGTTAATTCTTATAAACGAAATATCTCTTAGGAATTTAGTTGAAATAAATAGATTCCTAAAATGGGGATTCGTGTCTTTATTTGACATTTGTCCCAGCTCCTCATCAATCCTTTTGGGCAAAGCCAGAATCAAGTTACAAACCCCAACCTTCTGTTTATCTCTTTGCAGTTTAATCATTTGCAAATTCTCATTCTTACTGATAGCATTCATAACAATCTACTTGTGTAAGCATGTGTGCATTCCACGGCATGCATTTTTCCACTTCTGTTTGTGCTTCCTTTAGGATGATTAGGAATTACAGAAGTCCTGGGTCGAGCAGTATGTGAAAGGTCTGCAGAATGTTTGCCTTGTCTTTCTGCAAGAACACATGTAGAAATGGAAGATACTGTTCACATTCTTCTCATGTAGTGGTGGTGCTAAACTGAGAAAAATGCAGGGTTTGGCTGATGCTGAATTTTGATTTATTTTGTTTTAAATAGTGGCAGCTTTTGAAGTGAAGGCAGGTCAAAAGGGGAGAAATAATTTGATGGTAAATAATTCCAAGACATTTTTTTAATTTGCATTTAAAATGTGAAATTAAATGTGGCAGTAGGAACAAAACATAATAAATATCTTTTTTGAAGTCGTGGAAGCTCCAAGCCTGGAAGTGTTCAGAGCCAGGTTGGATGGGGCCTTGAGCAACCTGCCCTAGCAGGAGGTGTCCCTGCCCACGGCTGGGGAGCTGGAACTAAGTAGTCTTTAGGGTCCATTCCAACTCAACCCACTCTGTGATTCTGTGTCTTGGTTTTTAGGATTAGCAACACAGACACTTGCAAAAAGTCATTCTCTGGCATTTCCAGTCTTACAAAATCAAGGATATTTTTTTAATTTCACTGGTGATGATACAAGTTGGAAAGCAAATCTATTCCAGAACCAGTGAGAGAAAACTTCAAAGAACTCTCACCAGGAGTTAGTGTCTTATTGCTTATCAGCAGGTCCTTTTCTCCTTTTGTAATGCATTCTTATCTTCCCTTATTTTTTAAGATGTACAGGATGCATTTGATTAAGAAAAGTAATGTTAAACTTCAGCTGATAAAACACCTGGATCCTGATAGCAGCCGTTCAAGTGTCTTGCTGTACTTTAGTAAGAAATCTTTGCAACAGGTTGCAAAGATTTTTGTTTTCTTGCCTTATTGATTAATTGGAAGGAAAGAAGCTCTAGTACACCACAACTGGAATGTTGTGTTCAGTTCTGGGCTCCCCAGTTCAAGAGGGACAGGGAACTAACTGCTGGAGAGTGTTCAACAGGGGGCTATGAGGATGGTTAAGGGGCCGCAGCATCTCTCTTACAAGGAAAGACTGAGACCTGGGGCTGTTTAGTCTGGAGAAAAGAAGGCTGAGAAGGGTCCTTATCAGTGTTTACAAATCTCTGAAGGGTTGCTGTCAGGAGGATGAAACCAGTCTCTTTTCAGTGATACCCAGTGATAGGACAAGGGGCAGTGGATGTAAACTTGGGAAATTCCATCTCAACGTGAGAAAAAAAATTATTGTGAGGATGCCAGAACACTGGAACAGGCTGCCCAAACAGGTTTGGAGTCTCCTTCTCTAGAGATCTTCCAAACCTCCTTGGACACATCCCTGTGTGATCTGCCCTAAGTAGTCCTGCTTTGCAGTGTGGTTGGACTCGATGTCTGGAGGTCCCTTTCAACCCCTTACCTTAAATTGTTTCAATTAAATTAGACATTACGGTAAGAGGTGTCTGTTCAGGCAAAGTCTAAACATTCCTTAAAGCCCAGCTGATAAAGCTGAGATCCATTGTAATATGTGAGCTGAGGTGAAGTAAAGCTTACTCCAGAAACCCTTCATGTAGGCAGAGCAGAATGCTGCAGGTACCACATTTTTGGCTTTGTTGGGGTTTTGGACAGAGAGCACAAATGAGAGTCACAGGCAGAAATGTTTGTAGACCTCTCAGTCCCTCTCAGCTCAAGTGCTGTCATTAATAGCACTTTTTTCTGCCCCCTACCCATGAAAGACCAACAGACAGGTAGCTCTTGTATTAAATCTCTTATGGTCCCACACCCTTTTCCATGTTGTCAGCTCTGCTGATTCTACAGGACCAATGGCACCTATGAGCTCTTTTTCCCTTAGTCACAACAAAGGTGCTGAGGATGCTTCAGAGAGCAAAGATTCAGTTCCATGATCAATGTTGGAAATCTTGATGTGCTTAATTTTTTTTAATTGGATTCTCTCTACCTTAGCCATTGCAGCTTTGTTCCTTGTCATTCAGTGACTGTATTTGCTCTGTATTCTGAGAATTTTTCACTTGTCTCTTGCTGTTCTTTTGTTGTCTCCTTGACACTTCACATTGTTAAAACCTGGAGATAAACCATCAGAACCAAACTTGAATGTTTGTTCCCCTGCCATTTAAATACATCATCAAAATGCGTTCCTTCAATCATGTATTCTCTGTCACTTTGTGAAATGTACACCAAAATGCATTGCCTTGGGCTTTGATATGGGGCTCTTACTATCTTACAGCCATTCCAACCTATTTATAAACCTGGTTTTATACCAGGCTTTGTTATTTGATTGTTTGTCACAGTGCTCTTCAAACTACCTGCTGCAGTTTTTAGGTGAGTTGCAGACACCGATAAGGCTCAAGTGAATTTTGTTGAATGAAAGGTCTTCAGGATTTCAGAAACTGAATGAGGAAAGGAAACATTTTTGAATTTTGAATATTTAAAAAAGTAATTAAAAATCACTCCTTTATGTAATGCTATGTTGCAAATCACTGCATTTTTATAACTGCTAGATGGCCAGCTGTGATGGTTGTAAATGCTTAAAAAGTGAAGAAATTAATTATTGAAGCTGACCTTTTTCCCTTCAGATTTCAAAAGTTCCTCTTAAAACTGCTGAATTTCCTCTTAGGAATATTTCTTTTGCTTTTTCTTCTCCTATTCACATTATTTGGAATGCTTTATTTCTGTCCAGCTTCTCTGTCTCTTCCCCCTCTCCTCCCAGCTGTATAGTGGAATGAAAAGAACAAACCTCCCAACTATTTCTTGTGTTAGAGGAATCTGTTTTTTAAGGGTACAACAAGTAAAATCATATTCCAAACTGTCTTGCTTGAGATCTAGTGTGTTAAGGAGAGGAAATTCCCCACCTGAGAAGACCTGCAGTTCTTGGCTACAGCTTGAACTGAATGTTCAGAAACTTCTGCTTAGGCACATTGTTGCATCTGCATCTCACTGACACTGTGTATTGCAGCATTCCCATGCAGAGCTGCAGGACGTCTTGCCATGAACTGTCATACTGGGGTAGAGTCCACCTGGTTCTCCACATACTACAATAACACCATTGATTTGTCCCTTATGGATTTACTTGTGCTTTCTCATGAAGAACACCTTGGTCAGCTCCTTATCTCTACCTAGACCATCTGCCTTTGGGCACCAGTTAGATTCTGTTGGCATCCCTGCAACCAGCACTGGGTGACCCTTCTTTGGCATGATGGGGCTGAGCTGGATGGAGAAGGGAAGACTCTGGGGAGACCTAATAACAGCCTTCCAATACCTGAAAGGGGCCTCCATGAAGGATGGAAAGAGACTGTTTACAAAGGTTTGCAGTGACAGGACAAGGAGCAGTGGCTTCAAACTAGAGAAGATCAGATTTAGATTGGATGTTAGGAACAAGTTCTTTACTATGAGGGTAGTGGAACACTGAATAGGTTGCCCAGGGTTGAGGCAGTTGAGGCTCCTTCCCTGGAGCTGTGGAGGGCCACCATATCAGTGTGAAAGTCTCTCCATAATGAAAGTCAAAGCTGTTGTGTTTTGGTTTGTTGGGGTTTGGGTTTGGAGAGGGATTTAGTACTAGTTTTACAGAATCGCAGAATGGTAGCAGTTGGGAGGAAGCTCTGGCAATTATCTAGTCCAAATGCCCTGCTAAAGCAGGTTCATTCCAAGCAGGTTGCATAGGATCATGTCTAGGTGGGTTTTGAGTATCTCCAGAGCAAGAGGCTCCACAACCTTTCTGGGTAGCCTGTTCTTATTTTTTACGTAATTTATAAACAAAAGCCTCAAAGACAGAGAAAATAAAACTCTTGAAGCAAAGGCAAAATCATGCTGTATCTCTTCCAGCAATGAATTGAGTTACATGCTGCAAAAAGGCACTGTGACTCTGTTATCTGCCTGTCCTGGCTCTCTGAGTGATTTAAGCAAGATACATAATCCCAGATAAATTTAACCATATGGAAAGTCAGCGCAGTGATTTAGTACAGAGCTCTGACATGCTTCACTTGCAACTGAAGTACTTTGTGACCTGTGCCTTAGAGTCATCCTGGAAGTGCACATGAGGTTTTCTTGCTATTTATGCTGAGTAAAAGCTATGGAAAACAGTTGTTTTCCATGGGATCTCAATGCAGAACTTACTGCTTAAATAACTTACTAAAAATAGATCATGTTTTTTCATACATCCTAAGAAGTCCAAGTTGTTCTGTGAAGCTAAAGAGAATGGTCTCAGTTGTCCCATTTTGTAGTGCTGTATATGATTTAGCTCTGTTAAAGGTCTCACCTTCAGATCAAGTAAAACATAGCCTGTTCATATGCATCAAGTTGTGTTTTCTTTGGGCACTGCTGGTGCCCAGACCAAGCCTGGACACCCCATCCCTGAGGTGTCTCCATCTCTCTCTTGCTTCTCATGCTAGCCTCATCTGGGCTCCCACCCCAGGACTCAGACTCGGGTGATGAGGGTGTCTGTGCAGATTGCTGCCTCTCCCAAAGTGGGAGCCCTTGGAAGGGTGGGCAAGCATTTTCAGGGAGCCACTCCATGTGGGCACTCAACCCATGGGGTGGGTATGTCCTTACGGGGAGAGCCAGGAATGACCTCACTGCTATCCATGGTTTGACATGACAGTGTGGAACCCCAGGACTGGGCAAGAGGTGCCCAGTTTGTTTTACCATTCATTATAGAAAAGTCAGTGCATCCAGAAATAAAGTGCATGTATTTCTTCTAAGGCTTTTAGGGTGTTGGTGCAGACACTAAATACTGCAGCTGTGGACAAGCTGGTTGGACATACACAAATGGGTGTTAATCATATGTGTGCTGGTTTTAAGAGTACAGTTTATTCTGTTGGGTTTTTATTAAGGTGCAAGAGTAGCAAAATAATGTTTGAACAAAAGAACTCAGAAGCTGGACGTGAATACTTGTGTGTTTTATGACATGTAATCCAATGATACGGTCATGCAGCAGCTGCTTTCTGTGACGTCTCTCAGATAATCTGGTGGTTTTCTAACTTAGTTCCTGGAAATTGTGTCTTTGGTTTTGCTAAGAACATTATCCTTCGAGTTGCTACATGGGAATACAGTGAGACACAGCAGTGAGTTGCTAATGTGGCTGTGCATCCACAAACAGAACATTTCCAAGCCTGTGATTTGACTCTGCATTTCAGGATGTACCAGTTTTATACTTCACTTAAAAGAGAGTAATTTTCTATATACTGAAGGCTGTTTTAATTGATCTTAAAGTTTCTGTTGGAATTTCATTATTTAAATCAGTGATCAAATACTTCAAGTTCAATAAAATTTATAATTGTGGATTATGATTGCAAAGAGATATGGTGGCTCAATTGAACAGAGACAGTTTTGTATAGACATGTATCAAAAAGCAACATATAAATGTAAAACAAAGATTGAAGGATGTAAGACGAAGGATGTAAGACTGAGCTTGATTGATGTCACCATTTCACTGAAAACTTCAGTAACTATTTTGTCCTAGTCACAGGGAGCATGATATGGGAAAATGTGACACCAATTGAATGATAGCTCTTAAATTAAATTCGTTTATGCTTGCCAGTGTCTCTGTGTTGATGGGTCAAGGCAGCAGAGCTGTCATTTCTGACCAAAGGAGTTTCTCCACCATCATAATCACACTTTCTTTTTCTAATGATGCAGTTGAGCTATTAGAAGCTCACGGGATGGTAAGGGTTGGAAGGGACCTCTGGAGATCATCTAAGTCCAAGGTTTTTGGTCTTATGCAGCAAGAAATTTCTCACACACAAAACAGGTGTAATGATTATAGCAAAACTTCTGTGATTCTGTGATCTTTGCTTCCAAGCAGGGGGAGTGTGGGGGGAATAAGGCATAAAACAATTTACAACTTTGCTATAAATATTCTTGGGTTTTTTTAATACTTAAAAACTTATTCTTGTGGCTGCTACCTAACAAAGATCACAGAATCACAGCATGTTAATGGTTGGAAGGGACCTTGAAAGGTCATCCAGTCCAACCCCCTGCCAGAAGAGGATCACCTAGAGTAGGTCACACAGGAACACATCCAGGCGGGTTTTGAAGATCTCCAGAGAAGGAGACTCCACAACCTCTCTGGGCAGCCTGTTCCACTGCTCTGTCACCCTCAATGTCAAGCTTTTCCTCCTCTTCAGGTGGAAACTCCTGAGCTCCAGCTTGCACCCATTGCCCCTGGTCCTGTTATTGGACATCACTGAAAAGAGCCTGGCTCCGTCCTCCTGTCACTCTCTCGACGTCTTTGTAAACATGAAAGAGCCCCAGCCTTTCCTCAACAAGGACATGTTCCATTCCCTTCAGCTTCTTCATGGCTCTGCACTGGACTCTCTCAAGCAGTTCCCTAAGGTCCTTCTTGAATTGAGGAGCCCAGAGCTGGACAGAATATTCCAGATGCAGTCTCACCAGGGCAGACTAGAGGGGAAGGAGAACACCTTTCAACCTGCTAGCCACACCCCTTCTAATATGCCCCCAGGAAGCCATACCTATTTTGTCTCAAAGCTTGCATTCATTTAGCAATGTCCTACCATACTTTTGTAGTCCTTTTTTCTCTCTAAAAAGGGTGATTTTAATTTTTTTTTCCTGTGGTCTACAGTGCTTTTAGGAACTCAATGCAGTTTTCCTTTTGGAAATGTTTAGTTTGTTGAACTTTACCTGAAGCCAGTTGACAAGAGCCACTTAACCTTTTTGCTGAAGTCAGTTCAGGTTGCCATCTCATCTGTGGCCTCTAGTTTAGAAAAAGCCTTTGTAATTTACATAATTGAAAGGTGGCAAATACAAAACCATCTTTTTCTGCCTGCCTGTTACTTTGCCAGAAATGTGAAGTGTCTTGAATCCTGCTAGCTGGTTTACTTCAGTAGAAGCAGATGTGTTTATCTTGTTGCTTACTTCTAAAGGAAGCCACTTTTCAGCATTCTCCTGATATTTTTTTCTTTACCAGCTCATGCCATGTCTAGTAATGAAGTAGGCAGTAATTGTGCATTCAAGCACTATCATCATTGACTTGTAATTTCCAAGTGTATAATAAACATATACCATCACAGAGCAATTATTGACAGTAGACAACTCTATTTATGCTATTTTAAGGTTTCCTTGCACACCTATGTTTTATCTTTCTGTAGGCAGGATTCTGTAGCTGTTGTTGATCAGCTGGGGCAATATGATTGCCCTCTTGTTTCTACCAGAGCTATAGAAAGAAGGTGTTGATAGCTGTCCATCAATCAGTCACCATCAGCCGAAGTTTCAGGCTGCTGTTGTACTCAAATGATGTTGGAAGAGCCCAGTTTGTTCACTGAGTTTTTGGTAACTGTTCAGGGAGACCAGCATGCTGCCCAGGCTGTGTGGAGAGAGCAGTTCTGCCTACCTGGTCACCTAGAGTGAGCAATGGTACTTGGCCAGTGCCTGTTTCCAAAATATAGTGGTCTTCAGAGCACAACAGAATGCAAGAGTGTCCTGAAAATAAGTGGCAAAAACTGCCTTTCCTTGAGAAGAAATTGGGGAGGAATCAAGCAGTTCTCCACATTTCTTCTGGCAGAATCATAGAAGCATTTTGGTTAGACAAGGCCTTCAAGATAATCAGATCCAACCATTAACCCAGCACTCACTACTAACTCCACCACTGAACCATTTCCTTCAGTACTACGTCTACACTTCCATTCAATCCCTCTAGAGATGGTTACTCCATCACTTCCCTGGGCAGCCTGTTACAATGCTTGACAACCCTTTTGGGGAAGAAATTTTTCCTGATGTCCACACTAAACCTCCCCTGAAGCAACTTGAGGCCATTTCTTCTTCTATCACTTGCTACTTGGATCACAGAGCCAAATACCAGTCTATAAACATTACAAAACTAGAACTTGTACAAATACAGTGCACTGAAGATCCAATTAATTAAAATATTTGCTCATTGTCTACCAGGTTTCAGGACAATTTGTAACAAGTCAATGAACATGTTCATTAACTTTTATAGTAATGTCTGAGAGACAAAAGTCATTGCTTATATAGGGGTGTGGGTGTCCTTTAGTAGTAGAAAAGTCACAAAACTCCATCATGTGGATCATTATTCCCGTGTGAAGATCACTCTGCTCTTTGCTCACATTTTATTCTAGTTTTGTGTAAAGAAATCTTTGGGCACTCTTAACAAGAAGATAATAGACAAAAGGCTTTATTATTTAGCTCCTGGTTTAAGTGCAGCATGAACTCACTTCCAAAATGTGATCCTGTAGAAATCAAATCATGAAAGGGAAGTTTTGAACTGAATTTCCTCACCTTAGAAAGCAAATTGTGTGGTTATCTATAAATAGCTTTAAAGTGTGTATCTAATGTTTGTTTAATTAAAATATATTGCTTTTAAAATAAAACTCGATCTATAAAAGGTAGATAAGGAAGCCACACCTTCAAGAGAGAAACAAGTGTATATGAGGAAAGCATTTCTGTTTAACCAAATGTGTTCTACACTCAGTGTGACTGATTGTAGATTTGGTTGGACTCTTAATGTTATTCCAGGCCTGTGGTGCTCTGGCAAGCTCTTTGGCACCAGTAGTGTCTGGAGAAGGCTGGATGAGAATGTTCATGGAAGCCTCATGGGGACTTCCATGGTAGTTTGTCTCAATTGCTACAAGTGTGGGGAGGGTCCAATATCAATGACTTTAAACTCCCTGGTTCTGTTTTACTTCAGTTGGTGGCAGTTTGACTTTAATTAATCCAAAGAACTGTATTTCCTACCATTGCTGCGATGAGCGTGAATCATTTCTGTTTAAGGAGCTCTGGCAATATTTGCCTTTCAAACTAAGGGAATTACTTGGTTTTATTATGTCACTCAATTAAATTATTTTATCTCATGTCCCTGCTTCAACATCATGCATTGAGATTCAGTAACAGTTCTTTGGAAGTCACAAGATGCTAATCATCTGTTTACAATATTGATCAGCGGCTTCCATGTTAGATTGCATTTGAAGTGAGAAATAACCAGCAAGGAATAGTAAATAAAAGACTGGGAAGGAAGGAAGGAAGGGAAGATGTTCTCTTAGGGTGTATAAAGTCATTTTTTCAGGTACCCTGGAAACATCTGCATACTAGTAAGCTGGATGTCCTTAAAAACTTTCAGCTCCAAAATTGCAGCAGGATTTCCCAACCACAAGTTTTTCATTGTCTCTGGCAATCTGTATTCATACAGACAAGCATTCCTGTTCCCACAGATAGAGATTTTGGTGGAATTCTAAGCAATTTCTGCAGTGCAAGAATGTGGGCTAATGAAAAACACTTTCGTTCTGATGTCTCAGCAATTTCATTTGTTAGTGTATATACATTCTTCCTCCAGAATACATAATAGGATGTTATTATGTCACTTCTTCAAAATGGCATGCTTTGCAGAATGGGAATGAACTAAACACTAAGAAATTAGATTCTACACTGTCTAAATTTCTTCTGAATTACTCTGGAAAGGTTGAATTCTGGGGCTCATCGGCACTAGAGTCATGGGAGCTGGCACTAGGGAATGCTGAAAATTACTTCTCACCGGGAGTACTGTGTCCACCTCTGGAGCACTCAACACAGAAAGGATGCAGACCTGATGGAGCAGGTCCAGAGGAGGGCACAAAGGTGATCAGAGGCTGTGAGGAGAGGCTGAGGGAGCTGGGGTTGTTCAGTCTGGAGAAGAGAAGGCTCCAGGAAGACCTAATAGTGGCCTTCCAGTACCTGAAGGGGGCTACAAGAACGCTGGAGAGGGACTGTTTACAGAGGCCTGCAGCGATAGGAAAAGGGGCAATAGCTTGAAATTAGAGAAGAGTAGATTTAAATTGGATTTTAGGAACATGTTCTTTACCATGAATGTGGTGGAACACTGGAACAAGTTGCCCAAGGAGGTAGTTGAGACTCCATCCCTGGAGATATTGAAGGTCAGGCTTCATGGGGCTCTGAGCAATCTAATCTAGTGGAGGATAGCCCTGCTCACTGCAGGGGGATTGGACTAGATTACCTTTGGAGGTCCCTTCCAACCCAAACTATTCTGTGGTTCTGTATAAAATGTGGCTATGATTTACTTAAGAATCTGTGTGACTTGTGAGACACCTCTGTCTTACTGAATAATGAGATACAGCAGTTGTGCATCTATCAAAGTTGTGAGCACATGCCTTCATACAATGGGGTTCCTTTAAAGGACATTACTTTCAGATAGATTCCTGTAGCTCTGTCCACAGTCTTTTCCCAGGGTAGATCTTCAAGGCAAAAGCTGTTGGATAGAAAAGACAAGAAGTTTTTCCTTCAGAATCCTCGTTGGTGTATGTGCAGTTGTGCTTGATAATTTCCAAACAGTTGTTTGCTGAACCTCAGTGTAGTTTAGTCACAGAGATACAATACTTTCATTTCCTTTTCCTACTGTTATAAATATTTCAGAATGAACAAATCACTGTGTTGAAACTCGTCCAGTTCTTGCACGTGGATGATGACAGGAAAAAGTGTCAAAGAGGAGAGATAAAGCTGAAGAATTTAGATAAAGCTCATGCAGAGGAGTAGGAGGCTAAACAGATCTGGCAGCAGTGGCTGACTTTTCCATAGCTCTCCAATTTAATTATGAGAGCTGCTCATGTTGTGGATGCTGCTGTTTGTCACATGATGTTGCCAGTATTTATTTCCGAATCAAATCTATAAAAGGAAATGAGAGTTCTCGGTCCTTGTAAACCACTTGTCTTACAAATCATAAAGTGCCTACTAGAGCACGACATAGTTCCTTGATGTATGACCTTCAAAACTGGTTTAAGGAAAACAGTTGAAGCTGTGAGTAGTAGAAACTTTTTGTACTGAAGAACTGCAAGCTGCGGGCTTGTGTTTTTTCAGCTCGCTCGATGGTTGTCTTCTCTATGAATCTGTATTTACAGAAGCAGCAGGAGCTAGTTCCCTGTGGGCAGAAGAGCTGACTGGGGACAGGGAGAACCACATCTCTCAGCTTTGTACTCCACCCATCTGACCTCCCTGGGGGTATCCCCACTGAGTAATGAACACCAAGGCAGAGTTGTAAGAAGGGCTGAGAGCACCACAGAAGTAACTTGCCTAGGGTGTCAAGTTCTCATCATCCAAAGGTGACAAAGTGCATATTTGGCTTTGTATCTCCAAGCGGCAGGCAAGAATTAACCACATGATTTTCACTGCTCGGTGGAATAATAACCCACCAGAGGAGCTCCACTTTTTTTCATACTGATATGTGCCAAAGTGCATTGTGGCATGGAAGAGCTGACTGCCTTACTGTACAGGTAATGCAAAATGGTATCTGATACAGTGCTTGAGATGTAAAAGCCCAGGGGATTCAGATCCAACTCTGCCATGTTGCAGCATACAAGTTAGTATTGGCTTGTGTTTGGAAAAAAATCTTGATAAAAATTCTTGCTATGAAGTGACTGAAGTTTACCAATTAATAATACATGTCTTATGGAATCATAGAATCGTTTGGGTTGGAAGAGACCTTTGAGATCAAGTCCAACCATTAAGAGTCTGGCCCCATTCTCTTTTAGATACTGATCAGCACTGATAAAATCCCCTCTCAGTCTGCTCTTCTCCAGGGTAAACAGCCCCAGGTATCTCATCTTTTCCTCATACGGGAGCTGCTCCAGAAGTACAAATGTATATAAGGAAAGGTACAAAAATACCTTCAAGGAAAAGAATGTTCATGAGCTTTGTATCCTTGGCACTACACATTTTTAATGCATGCTGGACACTTAAGTAATTTGCTTAAATTATTTCTCCTGCTTTCTTTAATAGAGAGCTTGATGCCCCCTTCAAAACAGAAAGTAGGCAGCAGCATTCAAGGATTTGTGATGGCAGACTGAAAGTTGAAATGGAAACCAGAAGATTGAATCAGAGGTTTTTGTTTTAAGTGTGATAAAAGATTCATTGTCTAGCTCAGGGAAAGAAAAAAAAAAAGCCACTATTTAATAAGTAGTGAAAAAAAAATCCATGGAACTGCTCTTTGACTTACAATGTAATTTTATCTTCAAAGTCTATCTTACCCACACTGCTGACCTCAAAATACTGCAAAAGCACAAAACCATGCTTTTATTTTTGCTTTTGTTAGTGTGATCTCAAGAACTTTCAGACCTTCTTTTTTTTTAGTGTTTGACATGTGTGAGTTTGAAAAATGTTTTAATGACATTTCCCAGGTTTTGTAGATGAGTTCTGTGGTCTCTGAAAGTGAACTTGTTGATTTCTACAAAATAAGATGGCATGTGGACCACCTTTCTAGCAGACAGAAATAGAGCTGCTAAGGCAATCAGGCTGATACCTTAACTGCACACACTCCTTGGAAATGAAGTGTAGAGTAAGAGCTTAAAAATCTTTACCCTGGTGACATCTCACCTGCAGTACTGTGCCCAGGTCTGGAACCCTCGGTACAGGAAGAACATGGACCTGATAGAGCAGGTGCAGAGGAGGGCCACGAAATTGATCAGGGGGTTGGAGTAGCTCTCAGGCTGAGGGAGCAGGGGTTGTGCAGCTTGGGGAAGAGAAGGCTCTAGGGAGACCTAATAACAACCTTTGAGTACCTGAAGGGGGCCTACAAGAAATCTGGAGAGGATCTGTTTACAAAGGCCTGTGGTGATATGACAGGGGGTAATGGCTTCAAACTAAAAAAGAGTAGATTTAGATTGGATGTTAGGAACAAGTTTTTTACCATGAGGGTAGTGGAACACTGCGCAGGTTGCTCAGGGAGGTGGCTGGGGCCCTGTTCCTGAAAATATTTAAGGTCAGGCTCAACAGGGCTCTGGGCAACCCAATCTAGTTGAGGATGTCCCTGCTTACTGCAGAGGGGTTGGACTAGATGACCTTTGGAGGTCCCTTCCAACCCAGACCATTCTGTGATTCTGTGAAAATCAAGGCACAAAAATGGTTCAAGAAAGGGCTGTAGAATGTACTGTGCTGGCTGCTCTCCTGCTTCTTGAATGTTGTTAGCAGCCCCACAATTCACATGTGTTTTGTCTAGATTTGATGGTGCTTTTATACCTTTCTAAATGCTGCTTCGTTCCTCAGCTCCTTTCCTTATCCATGTTGGATAAGATTCTCCTAGGATTTAATGAACTGATTTTGTTTGCTTGGAATATAGGATGCCCCATCACTGGTGTGTTCTCTGAGGGTGGTATTTGCCATCATCCACCCATGTTCAGTTCAAGGTGAGCTGAGGTGATGCTTAGCACAGACTGTTCCTGCTTCAGGGTTGCTGCCTTCAGCCTAAAAAAGGCAAAATAAGTCCACTGAGCAGGGAGAGAAGGTAGATCTGCATATATTATACTGTAACTCTCTCTGGTAGATCTAAAGTTATGTTTCAAAGGAGAGTTAGAGGCCAAGCTGCTGCTTTGCCTATCAGAATGAGTGACTAACTAGCAAAGTAATTGCATTGATTATTGCACACTCACAGATTACCACAACAGCAAATACCTTGCAGGGGGTGGAGGTTGTACTTTTCCTGAAGGTTTCTGTGTAATTTATCTATGGTAAATGCTGGTGCTTTAGAAACATCTCAACCCTACTGTCAAGCATGGTCCTTATGTGCCAGTTTGTCCACTCCTACCTGGTTTCAGCATTTTCCCTCCTATTGCTTGGTTGCTAATGAAGGTTTTGATGCCACTGCTGTTGGAAAAATTTGAGTCATGTGTTCTGCTTTTGTTTTTAAATGGTAACTCTCTTTGCCTGTCTTTGTTGTGGGCATTAGGAGCTTGAGCAGCTGCATTTTGTATACCTACAGCAAAACAGCTCCCTTGTTAGGCAGAACATTTCATAAAGGATTAAGTGGAGCTGGCTGAGCCATAGGGGACACTTTTGTCTCATAAACAAGAAGCTGATTATCAAGAGACTGCACTTGTTTGTGGAAGAGGTAACTGAGCAGGCTTCCTTCTCTCCTGGGTGTCTTACCTGATACTTTACCCCATAATTTCTGCATTAAGTACGTTTTGAAATGTTTGTTCCTACAGCTTACATCTGCACTCGGTAGATGTTGGAGGGTTAAGAGTATTTTTAGTAGACATAAGCAAACCAGCAATAATTGGATGCACTGGGACAAATCATTACTCACTGTCTGTTCTGGGTTTGCCCCACCAGTTTACACCCACCCCAGTTAAAGACTGTGTTAAGATTCCAGTTTAAAGTCAGGCTTTCAAAATTAAGTTTGCCCATGCAACACTTCTACAAAATCATACAGGTAGCCTTTCAGATTGCTTTTGTTTCTATAAGGCACTGAGTCTTGCGTTGCAGAGAAATGGGAAAAAAAAAAACATACCAAAAAAATCCCAAATTACAGTAAAAAGTTGTTTATTTGACTTACATTAATCTTCCTATTTCCTACTTGATATGTTGCTTAGCATAGAAGTACCTTTTATTCTTACTCTCATCATTCATCTTGAAGCCCCAGGTATTATTCTCTCAAGTTTATTCACTCAGCATGTTTATCACTTTTATTATACATTTGTTATAGTATTGTTATAAATTCACAGAATCACCAAGGTTGGAAGAGACCTCAAAGATCATCAAGTCCAACCTGTCACCACAGACCTCATGACTAAACCATGGCACCAAGTGCCACATCCAGTCCCCTCTTGAACACCTCCAGGGATAGTGACTCCACCACCATCCTGGGCAGCCCATTCCAATGGTGAACAACTCTCTCAGTGAACAACTTTCTCCTCACCTCGAGCCTAAACTTCCCCTGGTGCAGCTTGAGACTGTGTCCTCTTGTTCTGGTGCTGGTTGCCTGGGAGAAGAGACCAACCCCCTCCTGGCTACAAACACCCTTCAGGTAGTTGGAGAGAGGAATGAGGTCTCCCTGAGCAGATGGTTTCTTCTTCACTCCATACTACAAGTTCATAGCTGTTGGATTGTATTCTGCTGAGCTACCATGTATATCTCAAGAAAGATAATCACATTTGATTTAAATACTTTGAGAGATGAAGAAACTACAGTGTATAGCAGTACCATCCTCTCTGGAGATTCAGAGATGATCCTGTAGGGTAAGCATTATAAGAGGGCTGTAATCAGCAGCACAGAGTCCAGTCTTGAAGTAATGAAAAAATTAATATCTAGGACCTAATGGATGCAGGAGCAGAACTCTTAAATTTAAATTGCATCAATCTTAATCTGAATATTCAAGAATGTTTGCACCAAGTGCAGACTGTAGAGGCTTGCAAGAGAGTCCTGAAGCTCCAAAAGCAGCTTTCACTTGATCCTGTTAAATTCTAGATTTTACATGGCTAAATGTAAACTTCTACAATTGCCATTCTCCTGTTCCTTTACATGGCTCACACTGCAAAACCCAACATCATACTGATAAACTATTTGGATTTGTGACATCTGTTGCAGCTAAGGGTAGCAGCTCACCCCCACCCCCCACACCAACACCACCAGAAGCTTTCTGGAGTGTGAGGGAGGAGCTCAGGTGGGATGCTGTCCCTCTGGTTGTCACCCAGGCACTGCATGGAAGAGTTTCCTCACAGCTTGCTGGGGAGTGGAGAAACTGGAAGGTTAGAGGCCTTCGTCATGGTCACCTCTTCCAGAATGTGTTGCTGCCCATCCTTCCCCATAGCAGCCCAGCATCCTGCTGCTCACCGCTGCTGCCACATACAGTGCCTTGGGCTGCAGGCTGATGGATCTGGTTCTGGTTTGCCCTCAGATGTCAGGATACTGTCTGGATGACAGAGACAGGCACATCACATGGAGAAAACCCTTCTGTTGCATCCGTGTGGCAAGGTTTTGGCAGCAGGGATTCTACAAGGATGGCTTCTGTGAGAAGCTGCTAGATGCTTCCTCTATGTCTGATGGAACCAGTGCCAGCTGGCTCCAAGACAGACCTGCCACTGGCTAAGCCTGAGCTTGGCAGTGATGGTGGCACTGCCTCTGGGATAATGTATTTAAGAAGGAAAAAAGTTGCTGCACAGCAGCAGCCTGAAGAGAGGAGTGAGATTATCACAGAATATATCTGGTTGGAAGAGGTGTCGGAGATGATCCAGCCCAACCTTCAACCCACCATTGAGAGAATATGTGAGAGAAGCCACTCTGCAGCCACAAAGGTCAGTGAAGAAGGAAGGGGAAGGGGTTCTCTAGAGCAGAGATTCCTCTGCAGTCTGTGGTGAATACTGTGGTGAGGCCTGCTGTCCACTTGAAGCCCATGGAGGTCCACAGTGGAGCAGAGCTCCATCAGCAGCCTATGGAGGACCCCACAGTGGAGCAGGTGGATGCCTGAAGGAAACTGTGACCCCATGGCAAGCCCACACTGGATCCAGGCTCCTGGCAGGACCTATGACCTCCTGCAGGGAAGAACCCATGCTGGAGCAGATTTGCTAGAAAGAGTTATGAGCCTTTGGGGTACCCACACTGGAGCAGTATCTTCCTGAAGGACTGCACCCCATGGAAGGGGTTCATGCTGAAGCAGTCTGTTCCTGAAGGACAACACGTTGTGGAAGGGACCCACGCTGAAGCAGTTTTTGAGGAACTACAGCCCATGGGAAGGATGTGTATTGGAGAAGATCCTGAAGACATGTCTCTCATGGGAGGGACTCCACACTGGAGCAGGGGATGAGTGTGAGGAGTCCTCCCCCTGAGGAGGAAGGAGCAGCAGACACAATGTGTGATGAGCTGACCACAACCCCCAATCTCCATCTCCCTGCACTGCTCAGGGGGAGAAGGTAGAGGAATGAGGAGTGAAGTCAAGCCCAGGAAGGCCTCAAGGATGGGGCCTCCACTACCTCCCCATGCAACCTGTTCCATTGTTCCACCACCCGCGCAGCAAAAAACTTCTCTCTAACATCCAGTCTAAATCTACTCTTCTCTAATTTCAAGCTATTGCCCCGTTTCCTGTCACTGCAGGCCTTTGTAAACAGTCGCTCTTCAGCCGCCTTGTAGGCCCCCCTCAGGTACTGCAAGGCAGCTATGAGGCCTCCCGGAGCCTTCTCTTCTCCAGGCTGAACAACCTCAGCTCCCTCAACCTGTCCTTGTAGGAGAGGTGTTTACTTTTTGGTTAAGTGTGTGAGGGAATAAGTAGCACCTGAGGTGCAGAATAGAAGTGATGACTTTTATTTCACACCCACGGTGGCAGAACTATGAAAACATGTAACGTTTGCTACTTTAAATGGTTGTCAGGCTCATCAGACAGGTTCAGTCTGTGTTCGGGATAAGAAATTGTCATACGGTACTGAAGCTTAGGAGAACCATAGCAAAAATTTTGGCTTGAGGGAGATCAATCTTATTTCATGTCGATCTGAGCTGCTGTTTTCAGCTTCAAACTATAATAAATAAGAGAACAACTATGTGGAGCAGAAAATACAGGGGAATCTTCTCCATCCCAGCTACTGGGAGATTTAAAGGTGACATCAGGATAGCTATTAAAATGTATGCTGCAGCTGGAAGGAGACAGAGAGGAATTTTAACAGAATAAAAAATTGTGTTCCTGACCTAACATGAACTTTTGTGGTTTGTAAAGCAATTAGAGGAAAAGTCCTCTTTCCAAATTAAATGAAGATCTGTTCATGGAGATATGTCATTGTTTAATCATCGCTAATATTTATTCCCAACTTAGGCAGCTGAAAAGTGAAACAAGTTCATTTTTTAGCTACTTGAAATTAATGTATAATTTTTGGTAGGAGTTATAAGGGGGAGGAGGTTTCTAAGGTAACCTACCAATAAATACATTTATTTCCAAAATAAGGAAAATGAAATCTCAAGAACAGGCTGTAACTGCTACTAGGGCAAAGTTGGAAACCAGTGCTTTGAGACTTAGCTGTAATGTTTCTGCAGTTGTTATCTGTATTGGTTTCTTTAAATGGCCTATGCAGGAATATATTCCCTCCTTTTATTTTCTACCTAAAAATGTTACCTTGGAATAGATGAGTAAAAATATTTCTACAAGACCTGTACAAAATGTAGTGAAAATTCTGTGCTGTTCTATCAGTGCTATCAGCTCAGGATATTTCTCCATTACGTACATCTTACCTTACTTAATCACAGAGAAAAACCAAGGAATCATAAATTATTTGTGACTTAATTATTTTTGGATGATCCATGAATATTTATGTATAGCAAAAATTAGCTGCTAGTGAAAAGGAAGATCAGGAACATGAGGTTTTCGGATTGTCTCAGAAGGAGTGGAAAATTTCCAAATAATGTTGTATCAGTAAATATTTGAGTTGTTGTGTGTTATATCACCATTTTGATCACCTCAAAATGTTGGTATTGCATGGTGTAGTGATGGCTGTAATTTGATCGATTCGTGGAATGGTTTGGGTTGGAAGGGACCTTAAAGATCATCTAGTTCCAATCCCTTTACCGTAGGCAGGGACACCTTCCACTAGATCAGGCTGCTCAAGGCCTCATCCACTCTGACCTTGAACACCTCCAGGCTGGGGGCATCCACAACCTCCCTGGGCAATCTGTTCCAGTGTCTCACCACCCTCACTGTAAAGAATTTCTTCTAATACCCAATCTAGATTTCCCCTCCTCAAGCTTCAATTCATTCCCTCTTATCCTATCACTACAAGCCCTTGTAAAAAGCTCCTCCCTGGCTTTCTTGTAGGCCCCCTTCAGACACTGGAAGGCTGCTCTAGGGTCTCCCCGAAGCCTTCTCTTCTCCAAGCTGAACAGCCCCAGCTCTCTCAGCCTGTCCCCGTAGGGGAGGTGATCCAGCCCTCTGATCGTCTTCATGGTCCTCCTCTGAACCTGCTCCAGCAGTTCCTTGTTCCTCTTCCACTGGGAGTAGCAGAACTGGACAAAGTACTCCAAGTGGGGTCTCAGAGAGCAGAGCAGAGGGGTAGAATCACCTCACTCATCCTGCTGGTCACACTTCCCTTGATGCAACCCAGCGCACACCTGCCTTCTGGGCTGTCAGCGACCATTGCCAGTTCATGGTGAGTTTTTCATCAACTGATACCCCCTCAAGTCCTTCTCCTCAAGGCTGCTCTTGAGCCATTCCTCACCCAGCCAATATTTGGAATTGCCCTGACTTAAATTCTTAAGTAACTCATACCAATTAATGTGTGTAAAACAGTGTCCATAATTCCTGAGACCTGTGACTCCTGAGACCTGAGGCACCATCAGTTACTTTACTGCTTTAATTGAAGTACTACCTCAAAAAATAGATTAATGGTTTAGTTAACGTGGCAGATGCAACTATTTGTGTGGGTTTGTCCCTAAGGAAGAGTTTAGGAGAAATATCTCTGTTTGAAGTTCACAGATGTGTCGTGATGCAGCTGGTTTCCTGCTTTCAGGCACAGGACATGAAGCCTGGTTCTCTTCAGGATACTAAAGATTTTTAGTAGATTTCAGTGACTTGGATCCAATGGAGGTCAGCTGCATGTGTTTGCAAACCAAGTGAATCCCAGTGATTTTCCATGTCCCTATTTTCTCCTGTCCCACTTTTACCTAAAGGGCCTGATTCCTGACTTTTAAGAACTTGGGGAAATCCACTTTCCAGCAGTCTGACCCATAAGAAAATCTTAGTTTGGTCATCTCAGAATGTAAGGCGCTAAGGTCACAGCTCTACTCTTAAAACCTTACTTGTTTTGTACTGACCTAAGGTCATGTTCATATGTAGTTTTCTGTCCACCAAAAATATTAAGTAAAAAGTTTTCACCCATCTCCCTTAATCAGCTGGACCAAATCTAAATTCTCAGTCCTCTGAACTACCTCGGCTCTTCCAGCTTGGAAGGCTGGAAAAATTTCTTCATCAAAAGTGCTTTGAAGCCCGGCTGCCCAGGGAAATGGTGGAGTCATCATTCCTGGAGGGAGACATGGTTTAGTGATGACTTGGCTCTGCTGGGTTGAACTTGATGATTTTAAAGGTCTCTTCCAACCAAAACAGTTTTCTGATTCCCTGCAAGAGGCATTTCCAAATATAGCTGCCACCCCAGGGTACTGCAACCCCCCCAGACAAGCTCTGCAGAATGGCCTTAACCCAAAGCCTGCACCTTTATTAGCTCGACAGTGCCTGGTCATGGCTAGGGGAAGCAGTGTCATGTGTTGAGGATGTTGTCCTGCGATGGAGAGTAGGTTGGTACCCAGACATGTTTGGCATGTGTGGGCAGGATCCTCATGTGTGCTTGACTCTGTACAACAGGAACCTTCAACAGCTGTGGAGAAAAAACAGTGAAGAACTTAGAGCAGATGAAAAAGGGGTTAAAATCAAGTGTGAGAAGTTGCATCGTGGTACTTGGTGTCTTGAAGCAGGATTTTTCTGGAAGGCTTTAGTCACCTGGGAAAGAAGGATTGGGTAGCTGTGTGGGAGGCAATTTGCAGGCAAGTGTACTCTGCAGCAGAACAGTACATTTTAATGAGGGAAGTGTATTTGCTCCATTTGAGAGGATTTGCTTGGGTCTACAAGTCTGGAAGTCATTTTAAATAGGCTGCTTTGAGAGATAATGGTCAGGTGGAAATACTGGAAGCATATAATATGGAAACCCTGTATTTACAGCATATTTGGAGGCTCTCAGAAGCTGAGCTGAAAAGATTGATTCTTTCTTAGAAGAGATTTTTAAGAGTAAATAAAGCTTAAAGAGGATGTGAAAACAGAAGTGAAGTTAGAAACTCCTGTGGCTATGCAGTTTGATTTATTTGTTTATTTATTTGCATTTGCAGCAATCTCCCAATTCATCCAACACTGCAGAAAATGATGCTTTCACACTGACATCCTTCTCATCCCATCCTCTTCCCATGGGCTGTGTGGGGCTCAGTGGGACCGTTTTGTAGATGTAGGCTCAAAGATGGCTTTCTGGGCAGGTGGTGAGGATGGGGAGGCAGCCTCATTGTACTCAGCCCCCGTGCCTGCAGCAGCTAGCATCTGAAGGAAGGAGGGGTGAAATTGTGCACACACTCATTGAAGAGGGTGGCAGAGCCGAGTCCTTCTGCCTCAGAACCCTAATGCTTATCCAGTTTGTTTTTTCCCATGAAAATGCATTGCTTTTCTTTGGACAGAGATCTTCCTCTTTTAGAGGGAATCTCCCTCTCTTAGTTTCAAACCATCACCCCTTATCCTTTCACAACAGGCCCTACTAAAAGGTTTGTCCCCATCTTCTTTATAGGCCCTCTTTAAGTACTGAAAGGCTGTAGAAGACATGGTCTCTCTTGTATGTGTCCCTCTTTATCCTACTTATTTTGTTTGCTATCTTGTCCTTTATTGAGCTTGTTTTTACTTTCCTTCTGCTGTAGGAACAGAGAGTTTATAATAGCAGTAGTGCAACTTCAAAAGGTGCATCTGCAGTGTTTTAAACAATCGTTACATAAGTCATTAAAATAACAAAGGCAAAATAAACATGTCCTCGGGATGGTGAGGAAATAAATTCCAAAGGCAGTGTAAGCATCTGCCAATCTCCATTGTTGATTCCTCTCTTCTTCCAAGGTTTGTTGTGAAGGTTTTTCACACCTGCTTTAGCATCTCCTGTTCTCTAAACTTTGGAATACTTCTTAAAGAATGGATCTTCCTCTCTGTACCGTGCCCAGCATAATTGAAAGGGGGAGGAAGGGGCCTTTGTGGGGTTACTCAGGGCCTCTGTAGTATATTTGCAAAGCTTAGCTAAGCAATCGTCTGTACTAGTTTGTTCCGAAAATCTTGTCCTGTTTTTTCTCTCCCAGAAAGCATTGCCAGCAGGTGACAGGTAGTTGCTGAGGAGCTGAGTGTCACTTTCTGGGGAACCATTTCAGGGGTGTCATGCAAGGTTTGGAAACCCATATAGAGTAAAAAGTGAACTCACTATGCTGCCATCATCTGTGAACTTTGTCTTTTGATAGAAGTTTTTAATCTTTAGAAGGTGTGGGGAGGGACCTGCCAGCGATTTCAGAGAGTTTCAGAATTCAGATATTTAAGCAACATTTTGAGAGGATCACAAAGGGAATAATGGTATGACACCCATTTTGCACAGACCCATATTGAACCACAGAAAAGCAATTTGTTAGGTTCCACAGATTTATGACTGAGCAGAGGAGCTCTGATGATTTAGTAGCAGTGCTGAGGTGTTAAGAGATTGCAAACAGTTTCTGTGTTTAAGTGGACGTACTACTGTAATAATTTGGCTTGAAGGAGGAAAAACACAGTTGTGTGATAAATATCATTTTTTTTCTAACTATTCTCCATTTGATTTTAAAAAGCTGTAGCTGGAAAAAAATCAGTTATGGTTTGATTTGCCAGTAATCACAGAACGATAAATCATTTATGTTGGAAAATACTTTTAAGATCAAGTCCAACAATTAACCCAACACTGCTAGGCCACCAGTAAACTGTGTTCCTCAGCACCACATCTATGCATCTTTTAAATCCTTCCAGAGATGGTATGGAATGATAGAACATAAAATGGACTTCCAGCTTTAAAATGAGCTGGAGCATCTGAATCTTTACAGCAGGAGGTGGAGGAGCAGAGGAGCCAGCAGGCAGTGTCAGATGCGTGTGTGCATTTTATACAACAGAGCTGTGGCTTCACCATCAGCAAGGACTGCTTTGATTCCTCTTTCAAGCAATTCTGAAAAAGGCTTCCAGGAGATATTTCTGGATTGGGTTGCCTGGGATAGCTGCTAGGCAAAGCACGTTGTGCCAGGCAGCTGCTTGCAGGGAGCAGCATTGAGCAAAGACTCTTGAAAGTCTTGCAATCAAATTATGTTGCATGAGAAAATACTGAGCAGTGGAAAGTTGTGTTTTTCAGGAAAAATTACACAGTCCTTTTAAAGTTACGGACTGCCTTTTTCTCTGGAAAGCAGATGTTTATGAGCTGAGCAGCTTTTTGCATCACTTTTATGCATTTCCCATAGGAGAAGCATAAATTCAGTTGAAAATGAAGTGAACATTCTTCTCAGTAACATTTCTCCTTACAATACATTTCATATATGGACTGGCACAAATATTGAGGACACTCTTCCTTACATATCATGTACTGGAACCTGTCAGCAGCCATGTGTTCAGAATATTTTACTGCTATTTAGCTAATAAATGTTGCTAGTTTTCTTCTGCAGAGGTTTAATCTGTCGTTCTGCAAAAGGTATAAAGCATGAAGGATGGGGGAAGGAGCAACACCATGTGTGGACATGGTGCTTAGGGACATGGGTTAGTGTTGTCCCTTCAGTGCTGGGTTGAAGGTTGGACTGGATGATCTTTGAGGTCTCTTCCAGCCAGATACATTCAGTGATTCTGTGATATAGACTGGGGATTGAAATGACTGAACAATGTTCCCTTATCTGTGCTGTTTCAACTTTTCAGGAATTCTTTGAACATGCGAAGAAGCTCTGGGATGATGAAGGTGTAAAGGCATGCTTCGAGAGGTCAAACGAGTACCAGCTGATTGACTGTGCACAGTAGTAAGTAATTCTTTTTATGGATTTAACAGCCCAACATGCAATCATCTATAATAAGTTATAGAAGGACATCTGCCTACTATCATCCAAAATGTATAGTCAGGTGAAGATGGAAAGAAGGCAGGTGAATAGCTTCTCTAGTGTCCTGTATCTCAAGGCTGATGGGCGATCTTACAGCTGTCCTCAGCTATCTAATGGGATGGTATAAAGAAGGAGCTAGGCTCTTCTTGGAAGTATGAAAGGCAACAGACACAAAAGCCAATACAGGAAATTCAAGTTAGATGCCTGGACAAAATTCATTACCACAAGGGTGGTCAAACACTGGAAAATGTTGCCCAGATAGGCTGTGCAATGTCTGTCCTTGGAAAGGTTCAAACTTCATGGTCAGGCCTTGAGCACCCAAAACTAGTATGATATGCTCCAGGCAAGAGTGGGGCTAGACCTAAATTACTTTACAATTTCCACACTCAAGGATCTCTCTGTTAGTGGCTATAGCTACTGTGGATGCACAGAATCTCCAGAACTTTATTTTAGAACTTCTGCATGGGCACTATCATGCAGCAGCCCTCTGTTCTGCGGAAGGAAGGTTCATTCAAAACCAGATGTGATAGCTTTGCAATGGATCTTAGCACACTTCTCTGTTCACAGCACACAACTGAAAACCTCAGTTTATAATCATGCATGGTGGAGGGAGGAACCCCAAACATATTTAAATTAGCAAGATCTGGCTGCAATGCAGCAATTCACATTTTCATTCTCTGTACAAGCTGAGTATGTTGAGCAAAAGTAGTGGATTGGTTTATCATAGCTTGCCATTATTATACAACTAAATATTCTGCTTCAATTACTTAACAACTAATAAGGAGGAGTGAAAAAAATAATAATTTCAAAATATCTTTATTCCATTTGAAATAGATTTACATAAAATTAGTTTGATTTAAACCATAAAGTTTAAATATTGTAGAGCAAATCAGAGGAAAATGCTTTGTTCTAAATTCTGAGACGCAGGCAATGCTGGAATTAGAAACATAGAATGGTGGGGGTTGAAAGGGACCTCCAGAGACCACTGAGTCCAACCCTCCTGCCAAAGCAGGATCACCCAGCACAGGTCACACAGGAACACATCCAGATGGGTCTTGAAAGTCTCCAGAGAAGGAGACTCCATAACCTGTCTGGGCAGCCTGTTCCTGTGCTCTGTCACCCTCACAGCAAAAAAGTTTCTCCTCATGTTGAGGTGGAATTCCCTGGGTTCCAATCTGTATCCATTGCCCCTTGTCTTATCACAGGACAACAGTTATAACCCTTAAACAGGTTCTTCTGACTGGAAATGTCCTGAAAAGAGATCTGTAGTAGGTTGTGAAGGTGCAAATCATAAATACAGAGTGCATTCATTGAAACATTAATCAGGAGATAGTCCATGATCATACCAAGGCTGCAGAACTCATCTGTCTTGGGTAATAACCCAAGTCTGACTTGAACTGTGACCAAAAATGTACATTTTATGTGAACTGCTGTTAGAAAAATGGATATTCTTAGAGTTGCTATGTGATTTGGGGTTTGCAGAGAACACTCCAGTGTGTTGTGATTTGTCTCATTGGCAGTGTGGTCAGCAGCAATGCCACAAGACTGGTAGCACTCAGTGCTTTGTTTTTCTGTTGTTTTCCGCTCTCGGTGTCAGGGCTGAAGCGGAGGAAGCAGGAGGTGTTTCTAAAGGACTTGACATGCGTCTGCCACAGCAGGGAATTTTGGTGCTGCAGGTCATTGCTTCTTTTCCCTCTTTCCAGACTATTTTGGGGAAAGAGAAGGACCCAGTAATGATTCATCAGCACATGGAAGTGAGGGAAAATGATATATGTGTAGGAAGGAACTCATTTGACCTCAGCAGGCTGAATTTAGCAAAAGCTGGGCATTTGCTCATAGGCCAGAGTGGCTACAAATGAAAACTGTGGTTGTACACAAAAAGACAACTAGAAAGTTGTCCAAAATTGTGATCAGTGGGTGTCCCCTCTGCCCTCATCTACCACCACCACAATGGTACAGATCTGAGCTATGCTTGCTGAAAAGTTCAGGCTGACTGTTTACGATTGTAGTGTTATAGAATTGTTTTGGTTGGAAAAAAAACTTGAAGATCATTGAGTCCAACCATTATCTAAGTCTGCCAAGTGTGGTGCTAAACCATGTGCCTTAGCACCACATCTCTGCATCTTTTAAACACCTCTAGGGATGGGGATTCAACCATCTCCCTGGAGATCCTGTTTCAGTATCTGAGAACCCTTTCAGTGAAAAAGTTTCTTTTAATATCCAACCTAAACTTCCCCTAGTGCAACTTGAGGTTGTTTACTCTCGTTATTAGGAAGATTACCACCTTGCTACAACCTCCTTCCATTCAAATAAGATACCAGAACAAGAGAATAGAATAGTGACATCTATTTAAAATCAATGAATGTAAAATTTATTTTAGTGGTCAGTAAAAGCCAATGCATGTCCCAAGCCTGCTTTGAAAAATGGTGCTGAAAGAACCAGGTGAAAAAGGAATACACAGAGCCATAGTATTAATGATACTGTACCTTCCCTTTAAAGAAAAATACACCTATCTACGGGCTTTGACAAGGAGAATAAGGTGGAGTATCACGTTAAACCCAATAGCAAAGCACAAGTGGGAAAAAGTGGATCTAGAATGAAGAGGAGACCTTGTTTACAGGGGAGCTATAAGAAAGATGGGGACAGTCTTATTTAGCAGGGCCTGTTGTAACAGGACAAGGGGTGATGTTTTTATACTAAAGGAGGGAGATTTAGACTAGAGAGAAGAAAGAATTTTATTACACTGAGAGTGGTGAAACCCTGCCCCACATTGCTGAAAGAGGTGATAGCTGCATCCCTGGAACCATTCCAGCTCTGGTTGGATGGGACTCTGAGCAACCTGATGTAGTTGAAGATGTCCCAGCTGACTGCAGGGGGTTTGAATTAGAAGACCTTTCAAAGGTCCCCATCCTACCTAAACCAGTCTATGATTCTGTGAAGTCCACTGTCCTGAAAGATAGAACTAAATCCTACTACCCTTTTCATTGAAAATTTGAAAGGAGGTTATTCAGATTTTGTTATATATATCTTCCCTCCAGATCTTCTAACTGGGTTGTGTTTTCTTTATTCTGAGGTTATTTATTATAGTAGTAAATATTACACTGGTGTCATTCTTCACCTTTAAAGAATTCACCTTCACATTTATGAAAAAGAATTTGATACTTAAATATCTCTTGAGTGTATCTGTGTGTTCCATTTCATGGTCTGCCTGAAAATATGACAGCTAAGTGACTTACCCACATCTACAGGCCTTCAGTCTTACAGCAGAAGGCTTGGAACTTGGGAACAGCCACTAATCTGTCACTAAACTGATCAAACAGCCTTTTTCTCACAGATAAGGATTATTTGTGATCTTAACAGAAATCAAATGTACCCAACTTTTATTTGTCCCTCCATCATACCTTGAGAATTAAAACAGTGCCGGCAGAGTCAATGGAAAAGAAATGTTAAAGCTGCTGTGTCTTTGCTGCATTCTCTATTTCTGTAATGCAGAACCCAGAATAACATTTCTGTGCCTGCATTGGATGCACCTTATTCAGAGTGATGGTTTGTGTCTGCCTTGTATATGTTAGAGCATGTGAGACTGGGTTAGACACCTAGTTCTGCTATGTACATATCACAGAATGTTAGAGGTTGAAAGGGACCTCTAGAGATCATCCAGTCCAACCTTCCTGCTAAAGCAGGATCACTCAGGACAGGCCACACAGGAACACACCTAGGCGGGTTTGGTATCTCTGCAGAGAAGGAGACTCCACAGCCTCTCTGGGAAGCCTGTTCCAGTGCTCCAGCACCCTCACAGGAAAGAAGCTTCTCCTCGTGTTGACATGGCCTCCTATGTTCCAGTTTGTACCCATTATTCCTTGTACTATCCCTAGTCACCACTGAAAAGAGCCTGGCACCTTCATCTTGACAGCCACCCCTCAGATATTTATAGGCATTAATAAGATCCCCTCTCAGCCTTTTCCTTTCAGGACTAAACAGCCCCGGCTCTCTCAATCTCTCCTCATAGGAGAGATGTTCAGTTTTCTTGTGTGCACTTAGAATATACTAAATACAAGGGTGCATGTCTGGCTCAGCAGGAGTGGGCGGCATTCATCACAGAAAGCGCCCATGGTCAATGTTAGTTGGTGAAGGAAAGATGGGAACCAGTGTAATGCTGACACACTTGCTTACCACAGAGTTTGGAAACATCTGCAGTGTTTTCATTACTCCAGCTGTGGGAGAAAGCATCCCACACCATCAGCTAAATCCTTATCTCTCACTGGATAGTGAAGGAATAACATTATCAGTAGGTCACCACTAATTTATCTGCTTTAAAAACAAACCAGAACAAAGCATATACAAAAAAATCCCACCATATGTTAAAAATACTGGACCAAAAGTTGAGTGGCTGACTTAAAATACTGGAAAGCATTCTTAGGAGATTATAAAGTCAGCAGTCCAACTTGCTAACTGTTAAGTGAGTTACAAATACAGTGTGTTTTGGAAGAGTTGAATTTGGCTGCAGTACAGAGCTTCTGTATTTTTGAAAGTTAGCCTAATTTTCTTTATTACTGTGGGAGAATCATTTGGCTGGAAATAGAGTTAGTAGAAAGACAAAAAGCCAAATGTTTTATTTACATTAGGACTAAAAGTCGCTTTTCCTTGATCTTTAATGCCTTTCTAAATTAGCAGGGTACTCTTCCTTGATGGAAATGAGGATGAAGGCCTGCTTGTCAGACCATTTTCATGTGCTTACATGACTCTCCATATCTCTGCACTTCTCCTAAGTGTGATGTTGTGATATTTGTAACAAACATGAATTTATGACCAAGCTGGAGGCCAGACCTTGTGGTCTGACAGTGGTAAATGTATCATCAGCAAAGATCTGAGTTTTTCTTTATCACTAACTACCAAGATAATTTATGTAATTCTGGAGGAGGAAGTATTGTGCAGCTATCAACCATATTTTTCCCTTAATGACTGTAACATATTTCTTTGGCATTGGTACCATAAAAGTGGCAGGTCGTTGTTTTCCCTGCCTTCCAGTTTAGTATTTCTTTCAAGTTAAATGTCAAGATTAATTTCAAAAAAATTACTTGAAAAGTTGATTTGATTTAATTCTTGTCTCCAGTTGACTTACCTAGATTTCAGCAGGTTGATTTTGTTTATGGTGATAAATCTTACGTCATACTTTGACTAGGTTTCACTTGCTTTGAACTACCGTCACTATGTCTGCATTCAGCAAATTCATACAAGACACCTGGAGCTGATGAAGCTGAAGAAGAACAGACTGAGAGAGAATCTTCTCAATGCTGATCAGTGTCTAAAGCATGGGAGTCAAGAGGATGGAGCCAGACTCTTTTAAATGGTGTGCAGAGACAGGACAAGGGGCAGCAGGCACAAAGTGGAACACAGGAGGTTCCATCTAAACATAAGGAAAAATGACTTTCCTTTGAGGGTGCCGTAGCCCTGGAACACAGGATGTGAAGAGGTTGTGGAGTCTCCTTCTCTGAACAGATTCCAAACCAGCCTGGACAATACAATCCAGGGCAAACTGCTATGAGTGACCTTGCTTTAGCAAGCGGGTTTGGACTCCAGAGGTCTCTTCAAGCCCCCACCATGTTGGGATTCTGTGACAAGGGACTTTCAGATTGTGACTTAGTGCTGTCTTGGCATTGAATCGTCTGTATATAAATAAAAATATATTCATTAGGTATTTCTTCTAATTCTACAACATTTTTCTTAAGTGTTCACGTTTACTTAGGATTTCATATAATCACAGAACCACAGAATGCCTTAGGTTGGAAGGAACCTTAGAGATCATCTACTCCAATCTCCCTGCCATGGACAGGAAACCTCTGAACTAGACTCGGCTGCTCAAGGCCTCATCCAACCTGGCATCCACAACCTGCCTGGGTAGCCTGTTCCACAGTTTCACCACACTCATACTGAAGAGTTTCTTTGTAAGATCCAGTCTAAACCTACTCTCTCTCAGCTTCAAACCATTTCCCCTTTTCCTATCTCTAGACACCGTTATGAAAAGTCTCTTTCTAGCCTTCCTGTATTGGAAGGCAGCTCTAAGGTCCCCCTGGCGTCTTCTGTTCTCTAGGCTGAGCAACCCCAGCTCCCTCAGCCTATCCTCATAGCAGGTGTTCCATCCCTTGGATCACCTTTGTAACCCTCCTATAGACTTGCTCCAATAACTCTGTGACCTTCTTATGATGGGGACAGCAGAACTGGACCCAGTATTTGAGGTGGGGTTTCACAAGAGCTTTTTGCTTTGAAATCTTAACACATGTTCCACAGACAGCAGTGATGTTGAAAATCTCTGCAAACTATCAGTTGTCACTGGAGGTTGCTGGGCATCTTCAGTGTCGTGATTGTCCATCCATCATTTTGATAAGATAAGGGGGTATTGGTTGATAGCTGACTGAACATGAGCCAGCAGTGTGCCCAGGTGGCCAATGGCATCCTGGCTTGTATTAGAAACACAGGGGCCAGCAGGAACAGGGAGGTGATCATTCCCCTGTAGTCAGCACTGGTGAAGCCACACCTTGAGTATTGTGTTCAGTTCTCGGCCTCTCACTATAGGAAGGATATTGAGGTGCTGGAGTGTATCCAGAGAAGGGCAGTGAGGCTCATGAAGAGCCTGGAGTGTGCACTACAAGGAGCATTTGAAGGAGCTGGGGTTGTTCGGTCTGGAGAAGAGGAGGCTGGAGCAAGGAGTCATCAAGCCTTTTCTCCTTGGTGTCAAGTGACAGGACTAGAGAAAATGCTTTCAAGTTGTGCCAGGGGAGGTTCAGGCTGGATATGAGAAAATACTTCTTCACTGAAAGAGTTTTCAAACATTGGAATGGTCTGCCCAGGGCAGTGGTGGAGTCACCATTCCTGGAGGCGTTCAAGTAGCATGTGGATCTGGTGCCTAGGGACATGGTTTAATGTTTACCCCTCAGTGCTGGGTCAAAGGTTGGACCAGAAGATCTCTGAGGTCTCTTCCAACTATATATATTCTGTGATTCTGTTGAGTTATCTTAGTCTTGGTTTCTCAGGTGTCAGTTTTTCAGTTATTTATGTAACACTAGTTGCAGTGGTCGGAAGTAAGGTGGGGAGATGCTTACAACGCATAGACACACACTGCCAGGGAAAGGTGGTAGTTTTAGAGCAGACAAGCAGAAGTAGGCATTTTTGAAAAGGGAGAAAAAAGCCAGGACGTCCAGTTCTCTCACTTTGCTCAACACATTGCCATTTAGAAATAAATTTAAAACTAAGTAAAACCAAACAAACAAGCACAAAAGCAACAACAACAAAATACAGATAACAACTTCCAGGTTTATTGGAAGGTTCTAGAGCTGAATTTTGTCCTCTTTCATTCACAGGTCAGTAAGGCTGACCCTAATAGAAGGGTGGTACTTTGGCTCATTCTGTCCCTTGATACAGGAAGTAAATCAAGGATTTCAGGGAACCCTGACCTCAGTCAATACATTATCCCAGTTTGTCTATCAGCCTTTTCTTCCCTGATAAAATTTGCTACTTCTGGTATACTTAAGTGTGAAGATCTGAATTGATCTCTGTGCAAACACTTGGGCTAATAAAACTTGATTATGCAAGTTCTCAGGAGAGCAAACACAAGGGATGTGAGCATGGCCAAAAAAATTTGATTTTATATGTGATCTAATTTACATGGAAAAGACACACCTCGAGTTCTTTTTCCTTGCAGTTTTTTTAGCTTAGAGAAGGGTTTCAGCCAACTTCTGAGACATCTGTCCTGGTATTATGTGGAGTAATTTGGGGGGAGGGGGAATGTTCTTCATGTTGTTGTCCAAAGATTATTCAACTCCTGATGTGAAAGAACAGATGAAAATTGTTTTCAACAGCAGCACTTCTGGAAACCAAGCATATTTCTGACTTTCCTTGTGCTCTCCTAGACAGAAGGAGCCCTATAGGCCCTCTTACAGACCCCTCACTACAAGAAAGACGATCAGGTGCTGGAGCACTTCCAAAGAAGGGCAACAAAGCATCAGTCTCTTGGTCTAAGTAACAGGACAAGAAGAAATAGCCTCCAGTTGCACCAGGGAAATCTTAGGTATATTAGGAAAAACTTCTTCTCTGAAAGGGTTGTGAAGCAATGGGACAGGCTGCCCAGGGCAGTGGTGGAGTCACCATCCATCCCTGAAGGGATTTAAAAGCCATGGAGATACGGTGCTGAGGGCCATGGTTTAGTGGTGGCCTTGGCAGTGCTAGGCTGATCTAAAAGGCCTTTTTCAAGTTAAATGATTCTGGGATTCCGTAACAGTTTAATTATGAGCACAGATATAGTGATACCTAAATTCCCTCTTAAAGTTAGAGGTCAGAAAGCCTCTTTGGCAGTCCCTTTTGCTTTTGTCTTCTGTGGCTCTTTGGTCTGGCATGTTGGCGTGTGCACAGGCCACACGTATGGCTGGAAAGAAACAGGAGCAGTTGGTATCCTCTCGCTTAGCGTGGTCTCAGGATTTGATACTCAGTGCTGCTTCTTCGAGGGATTTTCCTAGAAGGATGGCTGTATCATTCTCCAAATTGGATTCTGCTAAAGCTCTCACAGAGACAGGTCACACACAGACTGTGTTGACGCAATGGCATCTAAATCCTTCCTTCAGTCCCTCCCAGCACCCAGTTGTCAGTGAATTCAAGCCACCTGCAGCAGTGTCACTGTTCTTGGTATTAACCTTTTCACTGCCAAGGTCTTTGTTCTTTCCAAAGTCTGTCTCCTTTGAAAGTGCCTTAGTAATAACATCTTGTGTCTTGATGGTATCAAGCACATTTCTTATTCTGACAGCATGTGAGGCTTCAGCTTTCCCATCTTTGGTGGTGGAATAGCAGAGTTGTGGGGTTTGCCTCATTATTAAGAAAGAAAGAAGGTGCTTCCTGTCATCTCAGCAATTATAATTTGCACCATATGTACCAGATTAAATCTAGGAGTTATGCCCTGCTTTGTGCACTTGGTCATGGACTCTCCCTTGACATTCAGTGTTGGGCTCTAATTTAAAAACATTGGAACGTGAAGAAAAATATTTCTTGGGTGCCCTTCAGGTCTCTGTTGGAGTTGTGCTGAAAAACTACAAACCACTTAACATTTTGCATAGAACTGTCACTGATAATTTGCTGTATCAATTAGTGACCAACTGTTGCAACCCATTAAACATTTTTTGTGTATCCCATATTGTATGTCTTTGTCAAAGGAGAAGCATGGAATTGTGGTGCCTTCAGTTGTATGCTCTTGGATCCGACTCAGCTTTCTTCATCATAGCAACTACTGAGTAGGGGGAATTCAGGGAGTAAAGGTCACTGAAATTTACTCAAAGAACAGACACCCTTCAGCTCTGGATGCCTGGAGCTGCATAGCAGCCCCATTCTCTATTGCTGAAGGAAACTAGAAGTGTCTTTGTCGTTTACATGCTCCAGTAAGATGACCAGCAAGAGATCAAAGGAGTGTGACTGGATGTGGTTGAAAACTGCAACAGAACATAGAAGTGCAGTTACTGTTGAATAAGAGACTTTTGAAATAGGCTGCCCAAGGAGGTGGTAGAGTCACCATCCCTGGATCTGTTCAAAACATGTGTAGTCATGGCTCTTTGGGACATGGGTTAGTGGCCATAGTGGTGTTGGGTTAATGGTTGGACTTGATGATCTTGAAGGTCTTTTCTAATCAAAACAAATCTGTGAGTCTATAATTCTGAGTCATTAGTCCACCAGTCTGTGTTTAAACTAGTGAGTAGCAAGGATCAATAATGGGAGGATCTGCACCACTTAGGCTTCAAAGAGATGTTAAGGAGCTTACTAAGTCTTTTTATTTTGTCCCTGGAGATGAGCAGTGGTATCTGTGTGTTATGACATCATTCAAGACAAACTCCAAAATTATTTGCTTTAAATCTGGCTTTGTCAAGCCACCCGGGAGTGCCGCAGTGTGTGACACTGCCATCCCTGTGTTTGGAAAGGTTTTGTTGGCCTGTTGCTCCAAAACATGCTGCCTGCATGTTAACAGTTCCAGACTTGGTTCTTGTTAGGATCATTATGACCACATAGAAAAAGCAGAAACAGAGAGGGAATATGATCAGGTGTGGAGAGGGAAGAAATTAAAGCAGTTTTTTGCAGCATGACACATTCTGCCTCATGTCTGCAAAGTCCTGGTTTTGTTTTCTCTGTTCGCTGCATGCTTTGAAGTCTCCTCGATATTACTTTGCACATGCCTGTGAAGGCAAGGCAACTCACAGAAAGGAAGCAAACCCACAAAATACAGCTGCTGAAATGAGGAAAACTTCCTTTCTGTGAGAGTGACCAAGTCCTGGAACAGGCTGCTCAATGAGATGGTGAATCTCACCTTCTCTGGAAAGATTCAAAACCTGCCTGGACATTGTAATCCTGGGCAACCTGCTCTGGGTGACCCTGCTTTAGCAGATGATTGGACTGGATGATCTCCAGGGGTCTCTTAGAACCTCCACCACTCTGTGACTCTGTGAAATCAGGAAAGAAGAAGAGGTAGAATGGAAAAGAATAGCTCAAAAAGTGTGGAAGAGGAGAGATTTTTTCTTGCATTCTGAGTGGAGAGCCATGGCCTAAACCTTTACACATGGCAGTGACATTTATTTTCAAAAGTAACTTAGTATGGCTGTGGCTTCAGATTCATGTTTGAGACATGATTTTTATTGGAAGGACAGAGGCAGAGGTTGTGAAACAACTAAGAACCCCAAACCCCCTTTCATCTTGGCTTTTTGCCTTTAATAAAATTGTGTTCATTGTAATGGATGGTGAAGTGAGTGTGGATGTATGTATGGTAAATTAAGGTAAACATCAGATTACAAGCTAGAGAATATTATTTTTTAAAATAATTTACCCCTTTTTTTAACTTGATAGATGTTTATTAAATATGGGACTGATTGCTTAGAAACATGAGTAAAAGTATCAAGTATCAGTATTTCATTCCTCATGTAACTGAATTTCCATGGTGATAATGGAAAGACATAACAATCACTTTGCAACTGGGGAGGAATAACATTGGGCATCTGTACAGGCTAGGGTTGGTCCTGCTGGAAAGCAGCTCCATGGAGAAAGATCTTGGGAGCCCTAGTGGACAGCAAGTTATCCATGGGACACCAATGTGCCCTTGTGGCCAAGAGAGCCAATGGCATCCTGGAGTGCATTAGTAAAAGTGTGTTCAGTAGGTCTAGGGAGGTTCTCCTTCCCTCTACTCTTCCCTAGTCAGGCCACATCTGGAATACTGTATCCAGTTTTGGGCTCTCCAGTTCAAGAGAGGCAGGGATCTGCTGGAGCGAGTACAGTGGAGAGCTATGAGGATGATGAAGGAACTTGCACGTCTCTCCTATGAAGAGAGAGATTGAGAGAGCTGGGGATGTTTAGTCTGGAGAAGAGAAGGCTGAGAGGGAATTTTACTGATGTCTATAAATATCTGAGGGGTGGCTGTCAAGATGAAGGTGCCAGGCTCTTTTCAGTGGTGCCCAGTAACAGGACAAGGAATAGTGGGTATAATGAGGAGCACAGGAAGTTCCACTTCAACATGAGGAGAAACTTCTTTACTGTGATGAGGGTGCTGGAGCACTGGAACAGGCTGCCCAGAGAGATTGTGGAGTCTCCTTCTCTGGAGAGATTCCAAACCCACCTAGGTGTGGTCCTGTGTGGCCTGTTCTGAGTTGTCCTGCTTTGGCAGCAGGGCTGTACTAGATGATCTCCAGAGGTTCCTTCCAACTCATAACATTCTGTAGTTCTGTGATTCTTCAATCTAAAATTCTGTTCTGGTTCATATATAAACAACTCTGTGTGATGATAACATGTCTTAATTTTCCTTTTTAAGATCTCATGCAGTATCACTTTTAAACCTTAAAAATTCGTAAGTCAGAGGCAAATCTTGTTTCGTTAATGAATGAGCCTTCTCCACTTACCTGATTTAAACTATAAGCTTTAATCAACCAGTAAATTGCTGTTTAATGGTGGGAAAAAATAGAGGAGTTATAATTATAAAGTAATTACTTTAGCCTTACTGTTGAGTCTTCTTAACAGAGGTGGTTGCCAGATATAGGACAAAAGTCATTCTGCAGTGTGTAACGCAGAAATTTTTCACTGTTTACTAACTAGTAGACCACACTCTTGAAAGGCAGAATTGTGGTTTCTTAAAATATGCACTGGGAATTCTCTGAAATAGCTGTTTCATCTGTTGCTCTGGTTTTTGGTTTGGGGTGGTTTTTGTTTGTTTGTTTGTTTGTTTGTTTGTTTTGTGTTCCCCTTTTTCCCCACTTAGGAATAAAAAATATTAGGCTTAAACAATTCAGTCTTAATTAATTTTGGTAATAAAAATTAGACCATGACAGAGTACTGATAGTTAAAAGTACAAAGATATGGAAGAAGCAGCTGTAGAAGCCCTCCAGATGCCCTTTTTATTTCCAGTTTGGAGGAAGTAACAATATGAAAACTAAGTCTGAGAGACCTGGGGCTCTTTAGCTAGAAGGCTGAGAAGGGATCTTCTCAATGCTTCTCAGTATCTAAAGAGTAGGGGTCAGGAGGATGGGGTTAGACTCTTTTCAGTGGTGTCTGATGACAGGACAAGGGGCAATGGGCACAAACAGGAACTCAGGAGGTTCCATATGAGCATGAGGAAAGACATTCTTTCTTGTGAGGGTAACAGAGCACAGGGGCAGGCTGCCCAGAGAGGTTGTAGAGTCTCCTTCTCTGGAGAGATTCCAAACCCATCTGGATGTTCCAATCCTGGGCAGCCTGCCTTGGGTGACCCTGCTTTAGCAGAGGGGTTGGACTAGATGATCTCCAGAGATCCCTTCCAACCCACATCATTCCATGTGATTCTGTGAAAATGCCATTTGCAAAACACCAGTATGGCATATGGGCATGTACCCACTGTTTTAGCCCCATCACAAATACTTTCTTCAGCTAGAAAAGACAATACTATTACCCAATTTAAAAATAAGAGAGAAAATAGTTAATAAACACAGTACCCTCAATGTCTTTTCCGACTAAATATGCCAAATATTTTTTCCTCTTGATTAGTTAACAGTAGAGAAGCCTTTGAGGAGCCCTGGATGGGCTGCTCCAACATAAAATCAAACCAGATGTTTTCTCACACACTTGTGTGTACACAACAGTCTGTTTGCTGTGGCTTTAGAACAACCAAAAAGGGTTAAAAATGCAAGGCAGAAAAACATGCAGTATTCCTTAACCTCAATTTAAGTAATAATGGTTAAAGACTAAGCAAAGTCATGACCAATGCATGAAAGCACACGGACCATTTTTAAGATGTTTTATGAAACATTTTTCATTTCCTTTGAAAAATACAGCAAAGCTAACTTGATGCTGTTGAGGAAATGTTCTTTCCTACCTAGTCAACAATGCTTTTCAGTTTTTCCTGATTGCCTGGTGAATGGTTTTCTTAATTTTTTTCCCTGCCTGTTTGCACACACACTGTAATAGTAGGTACAGAACATGTTCGTGTAACACAGCAACTGAGCCCCATTTGGAGGCAGCGTCCATTAAACGAATTAGAGGTCCATCAGCTGGGCCTTGACTGCATTTACTTTTCCATGCTAGTGTCCTGTATTTAATTTGGAGATATGTTTTCCCATATCCTTTCTGCAAAGGTAAACTGCAGGCTTGCAGAGGCTTATATGCTTTTGCAATACACACTTAAGCACTTTAGAGCCTGAGCAAAAGCCTGCTCACCCTCAGTATATACATTCTTAAAGCAATTAAGTCCTTTAAAGCAAAGAAGGAGGACTGGAACACCCCTCCTGGAGAGAAAGGCTGAGAGTGGAGCTGTTAGCCTGGTGAAAGGAAGGCTCCAGGGACACTTTATTGTGGCCTTCCAGTACTTAAGGGGACCTTTTAACAAAGATTGGGACAATCTTTTTAGCTGGTCTTGTTGTGACAGGACGAGGGGCGATGGTTTTAAACTATAAGAGGGGAGACTTAGACCAGAGAGAAGGAAAAAAAAAATTTACTATTTTTCACACTGAGAGTGATGAAGCCCTGGCCCTGGTTGCTCAGAGAGGTGGCAGAAGCCCCATTCTCAGAAACATTCCAGGCCAGGCTGGACAGAGCTCTGAGCAACCTCATCTAGTTGAAGATGTCCCTGCTCACTGCAGGTCCATTCCATCCCAAAGCATTCCATGATTCTGTCACATCTATCATTACAGAAATAACGCTGAGTTTATTTTATATCACAGTAGTGAGAAGGAAATAAATAGGTGCTGGTACAGGGCTGAGTCAGTGAACTGGCACATTGGCCAGTGTGACTGGTGAAAATGGCCAGGATCTGGAATACTGAGCAGGGAGAAGAAGGAAAGGCTTCTCTGGAAGCACTGGACTTCATTAAGAAACATTTCATATGAATTTTTTGTATTACAAATAATATGAGGTATTTAAAAATATATAAATGGAAAACAACAAAGTTAATAAGCAGACTTTGAAAGCTGCCTTGAAAGTGGATCAGAGAATCACAGGATGGTGGGGATTAGATGGAACCTCTGGAGATCATCTAATCTAACACCCCTGGTAAATCAGGTTCACCTAGAGTAGGTTACACAGGATTGTGTTGGGGTGAGTTTTGAATCACTTCAGAGAAGGAGACTCCACTTCAGTATCTATTTAAAATGGAGGCTGTAAAGAGGACTTTTAAAACCTGTGTATTCTCTGCTATCCAGTCAAAGAGTAAAACTAAACTTCACTTACAGCAATAGTGCTGATCCAGCTTAACTCACAAAGTCCTGATTGTGAGCAATGGCTCAGCATCAGCATCTCAAAATGTCTTCAAGTGAAGTAAAACTGCAGATGCTGGTTATCTAGAATCCACATACAGGATTTATGAGTATGTTTCAGAAGGAAGTTGTAGGTCATTCTGGTGTTATTTATATGCTGTTCTTGGTTTAGGACTCTCCCAGTGTATGCGTGGGAGAAAGAGTAAACTATGACCAAAGGCAGCTTCATTATATTCCGAGGGACGCTGAGAGTCACTTGTATTTACTCCACTTCTCCAGCTTATGTTGACTGATACAGGATTTAATTCAGTCTGTTCACTTACAATTCATTGTTGAGTTAGTGCATGTTCTCTGTGGAAGAGCTTAGTTGGTTCAAGAATACATTGGCCTATCAATAAGCTGATCATTATGTAACACAAATATCTTATATATTTTTATTGTGGGGTTTTTTTTTTATTCCCTAGAGAAAACTGTAGTCCACATTCTGTTGCTTTAAACCTAACCTACTGTGAAACACTTGTTTACATCATGAATTTAATATAACTGTATAACTATAAGTTGGATGATTAAAAAAAGGACACTGAAAATCTAATAGCTGGTTGTAGGGGATAGTGTTGAATTATTTACACTTGGAGTTTGACTTAATTGCCACATATATTTTTTTCACTTAGAGATGGTCAACTCGTCTTTTTTCAAGTAGACAGCTTCACATCACAGCATAAAGAAAGGCCGAGTCATGTTTGTTCTTTGAGGAGCTACTCACTGGCCAGACTCTGCATATATACAGAGTCCTCTGCACTAATATATGTCCACAGCCCTGTTTATATTAGGCTCTGCAAGTAGCCATAGTTTGGGTGGTGATGTTTGTCTAAATTAATACTGCACCAACAGATTAGAGAAAAGAAGGATGGTGGAATGCAGAAGTTAAGAAATAAGAAAATAAAACATGGTGGATACTGCATTGGAAAAATGCAAATGCTAAGCACCAGTGCTTGAAAAAGAAATTTTACACCACAGACTAAACCAAAACAGAGTCATGGTCTTTGTGAGTCTGGTTGTAATCCCCATTTTAAGGTTAATCAGTCTGGGAGACTAAGCAGTTTCAGGGTGTCTCTTCTCATAATTAAGTTAAGGCTAATTTTGTTCATTTTAATACAAGACAACAATGATGCTGCCAGAATTTTTAAGGAGTTTATTTGGCTTTAGAGAAACTCTCAGTTGTGTCTGTTGTAAAGGTATTGTTTCTGATTTAATTAGAAATGTTTGTTATAATGGGGGGGCGTTATACAAAGTTTAATTCAAGCCTAAATTCAGCAGTGGGAAAGAAAATGTGGCTAAAATGTATCAGTCAACTTCCTTTTTAATGGCATCTTGAATAAAATTTGTGAGAGTTCATTTCTTCTAGAATTGGTTCTAGAATCATTTTTTCCTCATTTTATTGCTCCTATTTGTAATCAAAAGGAGATAATCTTGAGCAATTCTCATACTTACCTGCTAATACAAGAAATGGTGAATGTTGAATTTGAGAATTTGCAGGTTTAGTTTCCTTTCATGAACCTTGCAGAGCAGGTGAGGGTTATTCACAATATTCACAGTATCACAGTATCGCCAAGGTTGGAAGAGACCTCAGAGATCATCGAGTCCAACCTGTCAACACAGACCTCACGACTAATTCTTCTCTTCATTGACTGTATTCTAAAGGTGGTTTACTGGTGATGAGATCTCAGCATAGAGGAAGTCACTCAAAATCTCACTGGCAGTGTTACACACCAGCCCTAAACCCCATACTGTTCTCCAGCAATCATAGGCTTTATGTTGAAGATAATGCACTTACGGTTGTGGGGTTTTTTCTTTATCCTATATGATTTCTGTATTTGTTGAGTCAGTTGGCCTATTTTGTATTGCCAGGATCTTAGACACTTTTTTCAGCAAGTTTGCCATAAACTAGATTTTCTTCATGAACATACTGGATTTTGCTTGGTAAAGCCCTTTCCTTAAAGAGGGAGGTGTCAGTGAATAAACCTGCTACAATCTACAGAACTGGCAGGCCCCCTTATGAAGTAATCACAGTAAACTTTAGTTCATTACATCAACGTTGTTGTGATTGTTTAAAAAAAGAAGAAACAATAGAATCACAGATTGCTTTGAGTTGGAAAGGACCTTTGAAGGTACCAACTCCCAACTCCCTGCTGTGGTCAGCAGGGACATCTTCAAATAGAGGAGGTTGCTCAGAGCCCTGTCCCGCCTGACCTGGAACATTTCCAGGGATGGAGCTTCTACCAGCTCTCTGGGCAACCTGGGCCAGTATCTCAACACCTTCAGTGTAAGAAGTTTCTCTAGTCTTCAATCTCCCCTCTTTTAGTTTAAAACTATCACTTCTTGTCCTGTTATAAAGGCTTTGCTAAAAAGACTGTTCCTGTCTTTCTGGTAGACTTCTTTAAAGCTGCAATAAGGTCTCCCCAGAGCCTTCCATTCTCCAGTTTGAGCAACCCCACCTCTCTGAGCCTTCCTTTAAAGGAGAAGTGTTCCAGACTTCTGATCATTTCTGTGCTTGAATGATCAGTGGGCTGGAACACCTCTCTTAAGAAGAGCACTGTACATTCTTGAATGAAGAAAAGCCTGTGCATTTATACATTGAAGAAGTTCTTAGATGTGATTTTTTTACTGCATCTTACTAGGGAACAGACCATTATCAGGCCCATCTGACCTAACTTTGAAATTACCTTCTTACTGGTGTTATGTAAGGTAATTGTATCTTTCTGTGGTTTCTAACATAGTTGGGGGCTCTTTTAACTGAAAAAAAAAAAAAAAAAAAAAAAAGATAGGGAGCCTGCTTTCTGCATAATTCTTACTGTGCCAATTCCATTCTGTCTGGGCTTGTGGCTTCTTCTTCATACCTTGTGATGAAGGAAGAAACCATCATACAAAGTGATCTACTCGCTAAGTGCTAGAGCTGGATGTGCATGACAGAGAGAACACCGTTTGCAGAAGAACCACAAAATTTAGGTTGGGGCTAAAAACAGTGAGTGAAGAAGGGGAAGAACTTTGCATCTTGGATGAACTTCAGCAGTACAATCACTGCTCCATGGTCTTTGAAATGGTTCTGCCTTCTGCTGGGAGTTAGCCATAAATCCACCAGGGAAGTAGCGGCAGACGGAAAACCTTGTATGTGTCGTGAGCATTTGCAAACCATAACCCTGTCCCTGAGACGATCCAGTACAGTGCATTTGGCACTCTCAACCACTCTGTTTCCACAAGACAATTAGTAATACAGTGGCAGAGAACACCCCAAGGTCTTTACACCTCACAAAGATAATTTCTGCTGCACAATAGCAGCAGCAGAAGGGAAGAGATGAACCTTACTTTCAGGACAGATTACTAAATCCATTCTTGCTTCATGGTTCTGAAGGGAAAATAATCCATCAGAAACTCACTCAGATATGCTGGAAATTCCCAAATGTTGCACAGTGTGCGTAAATATTCAAACTAGTGACAAATATCAAAAAGACCTGGACTGTTGGAGGGGATCCAGGGAGGCCACAAAAAAGATCAGAGGGCTTGAACACCTCGGCTGTGAAGACAGGCTGAGAGAGTTGGGGTTGTTCATCTGGAGAAGAGAAGACTCCGGGGAGACCTTATTGTGGCCTTTCTGTACTTAAGGGGGGCATAGGTTGCTCAGAGAGGTGGTAAAAGTCTCATGATTGGAACCATTCCAGGTGAAGTTGGACAGTGCTCTGAGCAACCTGTTCCAGTTGAAAATCACCCTGCTGACTGCAGGGAATTTGGACTAAATGGCCTTTAAAGGTCCCTTCCAACTCAAACCATCCCATTCTATGACTGGGATGACAACCTGGCAGAAATAAAGTAACAAGTAGAACCTGATTTCAGGAAACGAACTTCCTAGAGCCATAATCCTCTTAAACATTTGTTTGTGTGAAATACCCTTTGTCTGTAAGAAACTACCTCTTCAACTGAAAGGAGCTTTTCTCCTCCAATTACGTGACCTCAGCTGAAATTCTTAAAGTGCCCAGTTGGATGAAGCACTTGAGCTCACTTCTGATGAATGTGAGGACTCCTCAGTTTTTTCTCTCTTGCTAAGATGTGAAATAATCAAACCCTAATTGTTTCTCAAAACAGAAGTGGACAAGGGCATTGAAATTAATATTCTGTTTGTTGCGGGCTGGAGGCCAGTAAGGAGTATGAAGGAAAGAAAATACACTGAATTGCATTAGTAAGAGCAACAAAAACGCTTCCCATTCTGAGTGACAGGGAATGAGACAGCAGTCACGGCACAACAGGGGCAACTGGCTGCTCAGTAAAGAGGCTTCCCTTCATTTGTGGCTTCTTCATTGTCTTTTTTCTTCCATGATGGGACTTCAGCTTGGGTTTTGCATGCCTTGCACCAACTGTCACATGTCTAAACTCAAGACCTTTCTCAAAGCATCTCTCTGGGTTAAATGTAATACAGCTGCAGGTATCTCTTCAGAGCTGTGACTCACTCATCTGCATACCTTGTTCTGTGCTCTGGGCTAGGAGTGATTTACCAGTTGAAGTTCTCTGCATTGAAAATTCATGGTTTTCCATATATGCGGTTGTGTGAGTGACAGTGCATGTGTTAACACATGTGCAGGTAATACAGAATATTTCTCCCCAGAGTCATGTCTCCCATATCTGCTACCACCTTGAGAAAGCAAGGTATCTGCTTTCCTTCCTCCCCACTGCCTAGCTGCTGCAGCAAATGGGGCTCTGCTGCTTAGTCCCTCATAGAATCACAGTGTGGTTTGGGTTGGAAGGGACCTTAAAGCTCATCTAGTCAAGCCCCCTTTCAGTCAATAGTGACATGTATAACTAGATCAGGTTGCTTAGAGCCCTAAACAACCTGACTTGGAATGGATCCAGGGATGCAACTTCTACTACCTCTCTGGACAACCTGAGCCAGTGTTTAATCACCCTTGTCATAATTATCTTGACTTCCAGTCCCCTCTGTCACTTTCCCTGTACCATTCCCTCCCCCAGGCACTGCTTATTCTCCAGCTCATGAATATTTCACAGATTATTTGGGGCTGCTGGATTTCAGAGGAGTATGCTGAGATGTGATACAGAGACATATCAGCAGCTTCGTGCTTGAGATAATGCCGGAGACATTATGCAGGCTCTGAAACAAAGGATGATGGTCCAGTACTCTGTGTATTCCTAGAATATCACAAGCAGCAATGTTTCTCCACTTTAAAACCAAGAACCCTTCCAGGTCACTGCACGACTCTCTGTTCTTGTGCAGGATTGAATTAGAGGTAAATTTGGTTTGGTTTCTTAGAATGACTGTACTCACGTTGCATTGTATTCTGTTCACAAAGCTCAAGGCTGGGTTTTGTTCTGGTGGTGAGCTGTACAATTACAGTAAGATAAAACAGTTTGGAAGCTGTTTTTTCACTAACCTGACCCAACTGTCGCTTTTAGGGCTTGTTGGGCAGCCCATTTAGTGAAATTTTACAGGCTTGGGGATCTTTTGGCTATTCTGTTGTAATACTCTGTTCTATTTGAAGAATGGAACTCAACTGAAAGCATTCCTCCTTTTTCAATTCCCCCAGCCACTCTCTTTCTGAAATCATGGTATGATACTTCCTATTTTCCTTGTTGGTAGTTTGAGATCCAGTTAGAAGCCTTCTAAGAACCAGTTTGAGACTCTGCAGGACAGTACACAGTGATGTGAATGGCCTCTTGTCAGCACTGGTTCAAAAAGCTCTGACAAATCAGGAGTGGAGATGGAGGGGGGCAATTGGTTTACAGCTCAGAAAACTACAACGGCTGTTGCATTGGGAAATCCATGTTCTTTTGGTGGTTTGTTGTTGTTTTTTTCCCAAATGTCAGTGTTTCTCAATAACTTGCTCATAGGAACTGGAATCAAGGGAATTCTCAATGTCCTAATCACAGCCCATGTGCTATTGTTTGAGTTCTCAATTTGGGAGCTGCTCACAGCAGGCTGGAATCCTGTATCATGCTGATTTGGGGTATCTGTTATGCGTTATTGCAGCTTCTTAGGACTTTTCCTTCCTTATTTACAGAGGGCAAGCAAAAGGACAAACTGGATCTGGAAAAAGAGCTTTAACATGTAGGTTTACTCATGAATGCTTTGTCCTTGGAGTACTTTATCCATGATTTTCAGTTTACCTACCTGAATATAAAAGAGGGCAGCGCCTTACTGAAAACCTTGTAAAAGCTGTTGCTGTGTTTGCTGTTAATGGTTATTGTGGGGGAGTCACGGGCTTTTCAAGTCCAGTGCAGTCACAAGTACTGGGGAGTCTTTCTGTTTGATGTGAAATAATGGTTAGTGCTGGTCTCTGCCAACAACATCATTATTCCATCCAGAAACTATCAGTTCAGCTTCATTATTCTGGCAAGTGTTTGGTGTAGTAGACACACAGGTCTGGTCCTTCTCAGTTCTCGGTCAGTCCAGCAAGTCTCATGAGGCCTGCTCCGTTTCATTACAGCTTTAAACAAGACCAAATCCTGAGTTTGTAAGAACTGGGATATGAATCAGATGTAGTGAAAGCAAAATGAATGCAGACAAAATATTTTAGTTATACTTAGTAATTTAAATATCTTATTTATTTTGTTTAACATTACAGATGTTCTCAAGGTTTTAGAAAAACATTGGCATCAGAATGAAGGACACAAATTGAGCAGTATGACCAGCTTACCTCATCTGTCATGCACAGGTTTTATCAAGATCCCCTAAAGGAGGGGAAAATCAGAATATCAGAAAAACCTCCCAGCAAGTTTGCTAATACAGAACTGGGAGGAGTTGCTCACACCCCCATCAGGCTGTGCTGCCATTCAGCGAGACCCGGACAGGCTGGACAGTTGGACAGAGGGGAACCCCACAAAGTTCAACAAAAGTCCCACACCTGGGGAGGAATATGCACTAGTACAGGTTAGGTATTGGCCTGCTGGAAAGGAGCTCCACAGAGAAGGACCTGGGAGTCCTGGTGGACAAGAAGTTCCCCCTGGGCTGGCAATGAGCTCTTGTGGACAAGAAGGCCAGTGGTATCCTGAGGTACCTGAAGTAGGGTGTGGCCAGCAGGTTGAGGGAGGTTATTCTCCCCTCTACTCTGCCCTAGTGAGGCAACATCTGCAATATTATGTCCAGTTCTGAACTCCCCAGTTAAAGAGAGACAGGAAACTACTGGAGAGAGGTTACTAAGATACTGAGGAGGCTGGAACATCTCTCATAGGATAAAAGGCTTAAAGATCTGGGACTGTTTAGCCTGGAGAAAAGAAGACTGAGAGAAGATCTTCTTAATGGTTATCAATATCTACAGGGTTGGGGTCAAGAGGATGGGCCAGACTCTTCTCAGTGGTGCTCAGTGATAGGACAAGGGGCATTGGGCACAATCTAGAACATGCTATGTTCCATCTGAATATGAAGAAAAACATCATTCCTGTAAGGATGACCAGGCTGCCCAGAGAGGTTGTGGTGTCTACTTACCTGGAGAGATTCCAAACCTACCTGGACATTGCAATCCTGGGCAGCCTGCTATGGGTCACTCTGTTGTAGCAGGGTGAGCTGGACTAGGTGTTTCTCTGAGGTCTCCTCCTTTGGAGGTTTGGAATCAAGGTCTGTGGGCTTACTTCAGCTCTCTGGCACGCTCACAGGAAAAAAAACTCTCTTTATGTTCAGATGGAACTTCCCATGTTCTAGTTTGTGCCCATTGCCCCTTGTACTGTCACTGAGCACCTCTGCAGGGTTCATCTCTTAGAAGAATTCATGTAGGTACTGTTTGCCATGCATTTCCAGTAACCCAGGAACCTAAGTAGGAAGTGACCATTCAGGACTCTGAATTGTTAGGTGCAAAAATGGGTAGCACTGTATCATCCGTGTTTGTTGCATTTAGAATAGATACAAGAAGGCATCTATCTCCTCTCTTAAGACACACAGACCATTGCCCCTTGTCCTATCACTGCAGGCCTTTGTAAACAGGCCCTCTCCAGCCTTCTTGTAGACCCCCTTCAGGTATTGTAAGGTCATTATTAGGTCTTCCCAGAGCTTTCTCTTCTTCAGGCTGAACAACCCCAGCTCCTTCGGCTTGTCCTCATAGGAGAAGTCTTCTAGCACACTGATCATTTTTGTGGCACTTATGTGGACCCTTTCCATCAGGTCCATGTCTTTCTTGTGTGGAGGGCTCCAGAGCTGGACACAGTTCTCCAGGTGAGGTCTTACCTGAGCAAAGTGGCAGAATCACCTCTCTTGATCTGCTGGCCACACTGCTTTTGATGCAGCTGAGGATGCGATTTGCCTTCTGGGCTGCAAGTGCATACTGCTGGCTCATGTCCAGCTTCTTTTTTAAGCTGGATCAGTTGTCTTTACTTTTTTTTTCCTTTCTTTTTTTTTGCTAATCAGGTCCATTGCTTGAGCTGACCTTTTCAAAATCTCTTTCAAGTGGGTTTGATTTTTAGGGGAATCCATTATGGTGTAAGAACACAAACTGTGTAAGGGTTCATGATTATATAAAACTTAGTCATTTTAACATAAGTATTTTCTTCCAGTTGCTTTGCTTGGTAGTTGAAAATGGTTAGAAAAAATACTACAGATTTTATTTGTGATATGACAGAAGTGGGAAGGAAAACAATAAATAGTGATCCCAACTTCTAAAGTAAACTTGTTTTCCACTGGGGAGGATTATACCGTTTTCTTTGTCAGGCAGTCAGTAGTGCCAGTGTAAATCTTGTCTGTCTTTAAGGTTCATAGCTGAGCAGTTCCCAGAGTTGTGCCCAGATTTTCAACAGTCCTTGCTATTTTTACTGTGGATTTTCCAGCTGATATTAGTAGGCACTGCCCCTATATTGGCTGATCTGTACATGTTTGGCAGCTAGTCCTCTGAAACAAAAAATTTCTGGAATTCCAAGGAAACTGCTAGAATAAGGTCCAAGGACTCAAAGATGTAGCACACATCACAGGATGTTAGAGGAGCTCTTTAGGGGAAATACTGATTGCACACTGCATGAGTTGCACCAGCCAACACTGGTGTCATGTGCCAATACATTGTGTCTTATTTGTCATCTCACACAGAACCACAGACTGGTGGGGTTGGAAGGAACTTCAGAGGATCATCTAGTCCAGCCCCTGTGCTAAAGCAGGACCACCCAGGATTGTGTCCAGGCAGGTTTGGAATCCCTCCAGAAAAGGAGACCCCACAACCTCTCTGGGCATCATGTTCCAGTGCTCTGTCACCCTCAGAGGAAAGATGTCTTACCTTGTGTTCAGATGGAGCTTTCTGTGTTCCAGTGTGTGACTTTTGCCCCTTGTCCTGTCTCTGGACACCACTGAAAAGAGTCTGGCCCCATCCTCTTGACCCCCATCCTTTAGATACTGATAAGCATTGAGTAGATACCCCCTCCATCTTCTCCAGGCTAAACAGCTCCACTTGTCTGAGTCTTTCCTCCTCAGAGAGATGCCCCAGTCCCCTCAGCATCTTCACAGCCTCAACTGGACTCTCTCCAGTAGTTCCCTGTCTCTCCTGAACTGGGGAGGCCAGAACTGGACAATATACTACAGGCACAGCCTCACCAGGGCACAGCAGATGGGGAGGAGAACCTTCCTCAACCTGCTGGCCACACTCTTTGTAATGCATCCCAGGAGACCATCGTCCTTCTTGCAATTGCATGCATAGATAGATTTGGTCTCTGTTTCTCCTCGTTCTTGAACCTGAGGTAAACCAAGGCATAGAATTGTGGTTAATAAAACCTTTCTCTGGCCCCAGAGGAGGAAGGTGGTAGAATATTTCTCTCTATCCCTCTGCTTCATCAACCTCAACTCTGCAGCAGATGACCAGGGAGCCACAGATCATGTTTTATAGGTCATGGCAAGCAGTTTCCTTCCATTAGGCAGGGACATGTACAGAAAAATTTGGATCATTTTTATTTTTTCCTAACAAAAATTAGAATTCCCTGAAGACTTTTCTTCATGAGGAACATTGCTTCATGTGGCAGCTGGGAGAATCTTTTTAGTGTAGGGCAGCCAAAAATTGTTTGTGGTTCTCAAGTATTTGAGAAAGCCCAAATCCAATCATGTTGGATATAAAAAATCAGGATCATCTTTTTTTTTTTTTCCTGGACTTTGTGAGAAGTGTGTAACTTTTGTGCCTCCTGGCTGACCTGAGATGATGATGGGTGAGAAGTAAGAGCCTCCCCTCCAAGGAGTTATGAAAAATGCTGGTGTGTGCTGTTAAACCACTTAGAAATGGAATAAGGCAAGACAATGAATAGGATTAAAGAAATGTGGAAGTTTGTAGAACTGGTGGTAGTGGTTGACCACTTGTATCCACCAATGGATCCTGTTCACAGGGGAAGCTGGAGGAAAGCTAGCTATTACTATGACATTGTTTGCTCTAAAGGAAGAGGGCCCAGCAGAAGGGAGCTTCAGATAGCAGCAGTGGGCATTTTGATGTGTATTTTTAGTATGGCTAAGATAATGTTTCTAGAAGCATAGCTTGTGTTTAAGGTCTCATTTGGGCTTCTTGGGTTGTTGCATTTTGTTTGGGGGATTTTTATCAGCACTTCCCATGCATTCTTTCTTTCCTTTCCCTGGCTTTTCTAGCTGCTGTTCTTGTCTGCTTTTGTTTTAAGGTGTTTGTACTATTTTTTTTTTTTTTAGAGTAGGTTTTTAATTGCAGAGAAACATAATATGTTCAGTAATTGCTTAGCAGTGTGGAGCTGGGTCATTCACTTTCATGCTTTTGTTTTCACAGCTTCTATTTTCACAGTCTCATGCTTTTATTTTCATTCAGCAATAAGACAACAGATGGAAGTAACATTGCTGCAAATGGCATTTCTCACCTGGCCAGGAAGGTTATAGAAACATAGAATTGTTTTGGTTGGAAAAGACCTTTAAGATGAGCAGGACAAGGGAAGTGGTTCTCCCCTTCTACTGCTCTCGTGAGACCCCACCTGGAATACTGCATCCAGTTCTGATACCCCAGCACAACTGGGGCATCAAACTGCTGGACTGGGTCCAGAGGAGGGCCACAAAGATGATCAGAGGGCTGGAGCACCTCCCTTATGGGAACAGGCTGTAAGAGTTGGGGCTGTTCAGACTGAAGAATAGAAGGCTCCAAGTAGCTTTCCGGTAGCTGAAAGGGACCTGCAAGAAAGCTGGGGAGGGACTTTTTACAAGGGTGTGTAGTGACAAGAGGGAATGGATTGAAACTTGAGGATGGCATATCTAGACTGGATATTAGAAGAAATTCTTTACAGTGAGGATGGTGAGGCACTGGAACAGGTTGCCCAGGGAGGTCATGGATGTCACCTCCTGGGATGTGTTCAAGGCCAGGCTGGATAAGGTCTTCAGCAACTTGGTCTAGTGGAAGGTGTCCTCATGGCATGGGGGTTGGAACTAGATGATCTTTAAGGTCCCTTCCATGCCATCTCATTCTATGAATTGATGAATCAATAATCAAGTCCCAACTATATACGTTAAGGGTTGTGTCTGAGGGCTTTTTCTGGACTCTTTCAAGACACGGTACATATATTTTGTGGGACATTCAGACAATGCATCTGGTAACGTGGATTTCATTGTCTGGAGTTCAGTTTGCAAATCTGAGAAGCATCATTTAGCCAGTACCTTGTTTTAAAAACGTGACCTGTCCTGGGCAACTCTGGGTAGGTCAGAAAATGGTTCTTAAATGCTTCCTGCAGGGGAGGAAAAAGGAGGTGCAAAATGTAATCTGGCCATAATTAGCATGTTGAGGTGTTTATCCTGCACATGGCATTAAAACTGAGGTCTCCTGCAAGAAGTAAGAATGCCTTTAGAGGTTGGTATTTGCATCCATTTTCTTTCCCTGTATCACAGCCTCAGCATGCTACCTGGAGATCTAAGCAAGCAGTCAGCTGAACATACACATGTCTGGGTTATCTCATTTCGACCTACCTGCTTTGTTTATCAAGCACTTACATAACATTCTGAATTACATTAAAGCAAGGCCAAGCTTTGTACTCCTATGCTGTCATCCTAGCACGGGTAGGAGAGATCAACAGAGCAGGGTGCAAGGTGTGTAAAGGGATAGATGCCTCTCTCCTCTCCCAGGCTCCTTAGATCCACACTCCATCTCTTGTTTGCTTTCTAGCAATGACAGTGTAAGGCTGAGGGACCTGATACTTCACGCTTTTACCAGCAGCATAAAGAAACAAAGGCTGAGGATGCAAAGGCAACAAGGGCCAGACTGTAAACATTGGTTTGAATGCTATCAAATTTATTTGGGGTTGGAGATAGACCAGGGCTTTTCAATACATGTTTATAATTAAGAACATAAACAGAATTTCATGTTTACATGCCCCAGATACAAAAATAGGCTTTTAAACCTCTGGTTTTGAACTCCTTGAAAATAATTGAACAGTTAGGGTAGAAAGTAAAATGACAGTCCTGTGATCACACCATTTCCTCACTCTCTTCCTCTCCCTCTCCATCACACACAGTTGTGTACAAAAACTCCACTGCAGAGCTGCTGGGTTTCATTCTTCTCTTTTACTGAACATGTCTGCATGCAGTGGGGTTTTGTTTATCCTTTGTTGTTTTTTTCTCCCCATGGCAGGATGTAAAAAATAAAAAATGTTTACCTAAAAGACACATTGAAGTCAGTAATTATCTGTTCAATTAAAGGCCTTCCTAACAGTAACAGAACTCAGGGGTTTTTTGCATAAATAGGTTGATACAGAGTCACTGTGACCATTACTTAACTCATAAGCAGCTAACTGTAGCCAGCCTAAACTGGTTTCAGGATTTCATTGGAGTTTTTTGGTCAGTAAATCATAACCTCTCTGGAGACTTATGAAAATTCCTTTTTAGCTGTGGTAGTTGCTGAGTAATGTCCCTACTTGGATAACAGTTTAGATACCAATCCTTAAATTGATGGCTTGCAAACAGACTGCTAAATTTATGCAGGGAGCCTTTCTGGACAGAGCCAGCCAGTTTATTTGCTGTTTTTTACAAGATTATTTTATCTTGAAGTCTCTCTCTGCTTAAGCTGCTGATTGCCATTTAAAGTTTCCTTAACTTAAAAGTTAAGGAAAGATCTTAAAGATCTTCAGTAAGATCTTAATCCTAATTTCCTTATCATCTCCATTACTCATTTTCTTGTTTTAAAACAAAACAGGCTGTCGTCTTCACTTTTAGAATTTTGATTCACAGAATCATAGAATGTTAGAAGTTGGAAGGGACCTCCAGAGATCGAGTCCAAACCCCCTGCCAAAATCAGGATGACCCTAGGGTAGTTCTCACAGGAATGCATCCAGGTGGGTTTTTTGAGAGTCTCCAAAGAAGAAGACTCCACAACATCCCCGGGCAGCCTGCTCAAGTGCTCTGTCACCCTCACTGTAAAGAAGTTTCCCTTCATGTTGAGTTGAAACCTTCTATGTTCAAGCTTGCATCCATTGTTCCTTGCCTTATTGCTGTGCACCATCAAAAAGAGATTGTCCCCCTCCACTTGAGCCATCCCTCAGATATTTATAGACATTGGTCAGATCCCCTCACAGTCTTCTCATGACTAAACAGCCTCAGGTCTCTCAGTCTCTATTCACAGAGGAGATGCTCAAGTCTAAGGGACTCGTGGCTCTCCATTGGACTCTCTCTAGCAGATCCCTGTCTCTCTTGCACTGGGGAGCCCAAATCTAGACACAATATTCCAGGTGTGGTCTCATTTCTTCAGTGTTCCTGTCTTTACAGATGTAAGCCATTAAGCATATAGTGTGTTAATACAGGTACCAGGTTTATGCCGCCCCTGTTTCTGATTCAGTTTTCCCTTCAAACTAGCTCCACCTCAACCAATGCCATTCCTAGACATGATGCTACTAATTAATAATCAGAAAAATTGCACTTTAGAAAATAAAAAAAAAACTTCTTTTGTAGAAGGGAAAACAACAACCTGCTTAACTTTCTTTGGCATTTGAATTTTAACATCAACTCTGAGTTTTTCAGAGAAAGGTAACACATCAGATTGGGGTTGCGGTCTGCATGCAAAGTAGTGTTTCACAGAGAGACACGTTTTGTAGGATCAGCATTTCTTGAAGGACATACTTGCAGGATGACCTTTCTGGCACAGTGAAGAAGTTTATGTAGAACATCTGAAAGCTGTTAGAGCAAACAGGAGTTTGGTTATTTTACTGTCATTTGTAAACTAATGAAGAGAATCCTCACGGCACTTACCTGTGGGCACTAGTCGCCCTTTGTAAATTTCTCTTCTAAATGCCAGGTTTGGGCTCCCCAGTTCAAGAGATACAGGGATCTGCTGGAGAGAGTCCAGTAGAAAGACAGGAGGATGATTTGGGGACTTGAGCAGCTCCCTTACTAAGAGAGACTGAGAGACCTGGGGCTGTTTAGTCTTGAGAATACTGAGAGGGCATCTGATCAATGTCTATAAATATCTGAGAGGTGGGTGTCAAGGGGAGGGAGCCAATCTCTTTTCAGTGGTGCACAGTAATAGGAAAAGGAACAATGGATACGAATTTGACCACAGACAGTTTTACTGCAACATGAGGAGTAACTTCTTTACGGTGAGGGCGATAGAGCACTGGAGCTGGCTGCCCAGGGATGTTGTGGAGTCTCCTTCTTTGGAGACTCTCAAAAAACCCACCTGGATGCATTCCTGTGAGGACTACCCTAAGTGAGCCTGCTTGTGGCAGGGGGTTGGACTCAGTGATCTCTCAAGGTCCTTTCCAACCCTTAATATTCTGTAATTTTAGACATTTTTACACAGCTTGGGCCAACCATTCCACATTTTCAGCTAATTTAGTGTCAAACCATCTTGAAAGCAAACAAGATGTGCTCATCATTACTTTCTTTCCCCCAACCACTGTTTACCACAGGCTGAAATTTTACATCTTCAGTGATGCATCACAAGAGGCCAAGTGAGATGATGAGCACAAGCTGCAAAATCATACATCGCTCACCCACTAGCAGGGGCCTTCTTCTCTGTGAGCTTCCATAAATTAGATGTGGAGCCAAAGCAAGCAGAAGCTATTTTTAGTGCAGCAGCAGCGGCACTGCAGAACAGAAACTGGTAGAGTGTCACGTGTGGCAGGCTGAATCAAAGGGAGTATCCCAGCAATGTGCTGTAAACAAAACAAGGGTGCCTGCAGAAAACAAGCTTTGGGTATCTAAAGAACCCCAATCAAAGCCTCATGCCAGGAGCAAAGGCACTGACCTACCAACTAGGCTGCTTCTTACGTTTTCCTATTTTGCAGACATGGGAGTCTAGTAAGAATTCCACATTTCCTGCTGTCCCATTGTCTAGCTTGGTGCAGTCATTACCACTACGCATCTTATTTAGGAATCTTTATCTTTTGTCTGTATCTTTTATCAAGTGTAATTGTTGTCTGGAGATGTGTGAGCATAGCAAAAGCAGATGCAGCTATCTGCAGAGCCACTGTATAGGAGACGTCTTTGTCAGATCCTGTCAGATGTTGCATTTCAGCAATCAGAAGAGCAATATGAGCTCAGACTCTTAACACACATACTGCCTTGACACAGTCAACTGTAAGGTTTTCAGAATTAGTATTTTGATTATTTTGTGGATGTTTTGTATGGAATTCATCTGTCCTCAGAAATGACACATGAACATGAGTAAATATGCAGTGAAACTTTCATAGATTAACCTATACTCACATTTCCTTTTGTTTCCATATCTCCACATGCTTTTGAAGGCACAAATATGTTTTAACTTGGTAATTTCAACTGTCTGTTACTTAAAATCACCTGCCAAGACCATGGCATGAAAGCTTATAGTCAGTCAGTAGCATCAGCTTATTGTTACTCACACAGTTGAGATGCAACCTCTATGAAGGTTAAAAAGGTGTTATAGAACTGTTAAAGTTGGAAAACACTTTGGAAATCATCAAGTCCAACCGCTCACATAGAGCTCACGTCCCACCATGACTGCTAAGATACTACCACTAGACCACACTACTCAGCACCACATCTACACGTCTTTTAAATACCTCCAGGGACTGTGACTCCACCACTTCCCTGGGCAGCCTGTTCCAATGTCTGATAACTATTTCAGTGAATTTTTTCCTAATATCCAACCTGAACCCCCCTTGGCACAACTTGAGGCAATTTTCTCTTGTCCTGTCACTTGCTGCATGTGAGAAGAGACCAGCCCATGTCAAAAGTTTCATTTTGGTTGACAGTTAATAAAAAAAGGCTTCTTCCCTTCTTCCTGGAAACCTTCTGCTCAGGTGGTGCCTCCTGTGTTGCTACTGCAGATACATGGATTTTAATGAACTCCAGGGTTTGAATGCATAGGGATTTCTCATGCAGGAGCCTGGGGAATGGGAGAGTGTGTGCTGCTCTTGCAGTAAACACAGATAGCTGTGAAAAAGTGACTTGGGGAAAAGGATATCAGCCCAAGAAAGCTGAATAATATAATTTTCCTACATTATGCAGAAAAGGGCTAGATGAGATTAATACACAATAGGCACATGATGACAGATGGAAACATCAGTGCCAGTTGTGTCAGCGCTGACACAAAGGAACTCTTGAGTGCAACAAGTCTCTCTTGTTACCTCCTTGCCACTCCTGACCAGGTTGTTCCCATAGAATGAGGCTCAGGCCACCACTGGGCTTTGGAAACAGCAGTGGTACAGGTCAGCTCGTGGGCATGCAAATACAGCATGACTCCTGTAAATATGGGGGGAAGGGCTCTGTGATTCTTCTTGAAATGGTGAGTTTAAGAGACTTTGATGTCAGAGGAGCTGTAACTTTATCTGACCCAACAGCTACACATTTTTGTTCAATCAGTTTCATTAAATTGTAGAATGGTTTGCATTGTAAGGGACCTTTAAAGGTCATCTCATCCAACCTCCTTGCAGTAAGCAAAGACATCTTAAACTAGATCAGGTTGCTCAGAGCCCAGACCAACCTGACCTGCAATGTTTCCAGGGATGGGGCTTCTACCACCTCTCTGAGCAATGAGTCAGGATTTCACCACCTTCCATCTGGTCCAGTTATGGTTGGACTTGATGATCTTGAACGTATTTTCCAACCAAAACAATTCAGATTCAGTGAATCTACCTTCCTTTAGTTTAAAACCATCACCCCTTGTCCTGTCACAACAGGTCTTGCTAAAAAAGGCTGCCCTCATCCTTAAGTCCCCTTTAAGTGCTGGAAAGCTGCAATAAGGTCCCCCCAGAATCCTCTCTTCCCCAAGATGAACAACCCCAACTCTCTCAGCCTGTTCTCACAAGCAGAGGTATCTCAGTCCTCAGATTATTTTTGTGGCGCTTCTCTGGACCCACTCCAGCAGGTCCATGTCAATACAGGACCTGCTGGGATTGTTTAGCCTGGAGAAGGATCAGGGGTGACCTCATTGCCCTCTACAACTACCTGAAAGGTGGTTGTAGACAGGAAGGGGTTGGTCTCTTCTCCCAGGCAACCAGCACCAGAACAAGAGGACACAGTCTCAAGCTGTGCCAGGGGAGGTTTAGACTCGAGGTGAGGAAAAAGTTCTTCACTGAGTGAGTCATTCGTCATTGGAATGGGCTGCCCAGGGAGGTGGTGGAGTCGCCGTCCCTGGAGGTGTTCAAGGGGAGATTGGACCTGGCACTTGGTGCCATGGTCTAGTTGTGAGGTCTGTTGGGACAGGTTGGACTTGATGATCCTTGGGATCTCTTCCAACCTTGGTTATACTGTGATACTGTGATACATTGTAGGCAATTTGGAGCCAGGACAGCAACAGCAACAAAAAAAAAAAACCCACACCATAGAATGTAATGTTGAGAATAGGAGAAGCTAAGGGGGGGGGGGAAAGAAAGAAGAAATGGTAAATTGTTAAAGATTATTGAATTTACATGTGAACTTATTCAATAATGCTAAAGACATGGGCTCTGAGCCAAGTGTTTGTAAACTAGTCAGACATCAGCCTTTATTTTTCTTAAGGAAAGAATTTTGATTGGTTTTCTTGTGCCAGAGTCCCCTTCTACATGTGTTCAACATTATTTTATTAAATGATAGCAAAAATATTTAATAGAATTTATAGGAATTACTCTTGATATAGGGGAAGAAAAAAAAAAAAGAAAGAAACATCAACTCTTCTGCTGGTAATAAATAAATGTCTTTCATTGTGTCTAGGCAAATCAAGGAAGTTTCCAACTTATCTGCAGTTACTGCTTGAGTTGAGAATCCAAGTGTCCTATGCTGCCTTACTATAAGATACAAGATGATATAATAAAATCATAGATACAAGAAGATAAAATCATAGAATGGCTTGCATTTGAAGGGACCTTCAAGGTGTCTAAGATGTCCACGCCTTCTGCCATTGGTAGGGACACCTTCCACTAGATCAGGTTGCTCAAAGACTCATCCAGTATTGTCTTAAATACTTCTGAGAATGAGGCGTTTACAACTTCTCTGGGCAACCTGTTCCAGTGCTTCACCACCCTCATAGTAAAGAACTTCTTCCTTCTTTCTTTCTCGAGTTTAAAACGATTGCCCCTTCTCCTAGTACTGCATCCCCTTATTTAAAGTCACTCTCCAGCTTTCCTGTAGGTCCTCTTCAGGTTCTGGAAGGCTGCAATAAGGTCTTCCCAGAGCCTTCTCTTCTCCATGCTGAACGTACCCAACCTGCCCTCATAGGAGAGTTGCTATGGCCATGAATATCTCTGAATATACACCTGAATGTCAGCTCTTGTCACACAGTTCCCTTGGACAGACACACTGCCTTCTTCCAGTACCCATCCCTTCCCCTTTAAAATGCAGACTGCAACACGTTCTCCTGTCTGGTTCTTCAAGTCACCTACGTGTGCGGCCAAGCCGAGCAGCCTCTGCAGTGCTGACGCTGCTCACGGAGGGCTGGGGTGCAGCCCGCGTTACACCGCCGCGTTTCCTGCCCCAGCCCCGGAGGAAGCCGGAGCGGGCGGCGGGGGTGGGTGCCGCGCCGGCTGTTCAGGGGCACACACCCCTCAGCCTTATCAGTAACAAACAGAAGAAATAAAGCGCCGTGCCCGCGGGGCATCGTGAAGCCGGGCTGTACGTCACATCCCGCTCACAAATTAGAGCTTGTGCAGCTCAGCTCGCCACTGAGGCTTCCAGAAAACAGATTTTATTGAATGAAACCCAGAGCATAGATGGCACGCTTAGGAAATAATTGCATCTTAGTGATGCAAAAAGGTGGCAAGTTAAAGAGAGTCAAGAGTTGCTGTGGAGCTGTTGTCTGCAGGGAAGCTTGGAATGGACGCTTCTTTATGGGGGTATTGTGAAATCTTAGTCTTGCAGGGAGTCGGGTGTAACGTGTGTAAATAAAGCCGTAAGAAGATCTGGTATTAACGTACAGCAATGGAACTGAAAAGGAAGATTTCCTGAAAATTCTGCTGGGTTAACATACGACTGCTTACACTAGCCTTGGCTTATAGGGCTGTTATACTTCGTTGGTAAATTAAAACCAAAGCTAAATTAAAAATCAAAGCTTGCATTATTATATGTAGTTGCAAAACCTTTTCAAGGACATATTTATAATCAGTTCGTAATGGCTCTGATTTGCTTGTTCCACAATCTCTTGTAAAGAAGCAAGCCTGAACTTTTCTCTGATGTATGTATTCCAGAAGAGTTTTTTTCTCAGTTTCTCCTTTTTGCCAGCTGCTTTTCAGGTTCTCTGCGTCTTTACACACAGAGTAAGGGTGCAATTGCAGCCTGTCTAGACACACCCAGCCTGCCATTAACCCGATGAGTCTGAGCAGAAGGAAGCAGCTTCAACGTAGCCAGCTTTCTGAAATACTGGGCTCAGGTGCTGAAGCCTTGACGTAGCACATCTACTGCTCTCCATTACTGAGCTGGCTAATTTAAATTTCAGTAGATGTCTCTGGTAATTCTCTGTGGATCACCATGAAGATAATATTTCAGTTATTGTTTTCTCTTATCCATGGTTATGTGCCTATCCTTGTGGGTGTCTTGGATTTTTTTCTGTAAGGGGAGTTTCATAAGTTCTAGTTCAGCATTTCCTCATCCAAACCACCCTTTCTTTGATATTAATCTCTTTCTTCATTTCAAGCTGCCTGGTATATCTTGCAGCAACTCTCAGATCTCATAATTTGAAATTATGATACTGGATTTTAATAATATCTTATTTTTCTTAGCACATTAGAAAATCCCTTGTTACTTACTCTACAAAGGTGTTGCATTTAGCAGCCTCCATATACCTTGCTGAGCCTTAAAAGTAAATTACAACCTTCCAGTATTTGAAGGGAGCTACAGGAGAGGTGGAGAGGGACTTTTACAAAGGCACGGAGTGACAGGACAAGAGGTAATGGCTTCAGACTGGAAGAAGATACATTTAGATTAGGACCAAGTTCCTCTCCAGGAGGGTGGTGAGGCTCTGGAACAGGTTGCCCAGAGAAGTTGGGGAGGCAGATTGGATAGGGCCTTGAGCAACTTGGTGTAGTGATAAATGTCCTTGCCTGTGGCATGGGGGTTGCAACCAGATGATCTTTAAATATGAAACTGCAAAGCTTGCTGAATTTCATTATGGGGAAGAAAATGAGGTTGTTGCATTGATTTCACTGCAAGCAGAATCAGCTTATAGCTGTGTATTTACTTAATTCCTCCAGTATCTGAAACATGGGTAGACAGCAGTTTCAGAAGCTAGATGCAGGGCAAAAAGAGGTCTCCTTCCTCTCTATGGAATTAAATGTTAAATAAACATTGTCAGAATTACTCAAAAGGAAGCAAAAATCCTATTTTGTGTGCTGTAGATTGAGAAAAGCATGCAGGTGGTTGTGTGCTGTTGTGGATTGTCTTTTGTTTGTTGGAGAAGAGCAGACTGAGAGAGGATCTTCTCAACACTTATCAAAATCTACATGCTGGGGGTCAAGAGGATGGGGCCAGACTCCTTTCAGTGGTGCCCAGTAACAGCACAGAGGGCAACAAGCACAAACTGGAGCACAGAAAGTTCCCTCTGAACATGAGGAAAAGCTTCCTTACTTTGAGGGTGTCAGAACACTGCAACAGGCTGCCCAGAGAGGTTGTGGAGTCATCTTCTCTGGAAAGATTCTAAATCCACCTAGACATCAATCCTGGGCGACCTGCTGTTGGGTGACCCTGCTTTAGCGTAGGAGTTGGACTAGATTATCCCCAGAGATCCCTTCCAACCCTCACTCTTCTGTGATTCTCCTTTGAATTTTCACTGAAAATGTAGTTACTGCAGTAGCTTTCACATATATCTGCAGGTTTGCTTTTAATTGTTATGCTCATCATTATATGGTATCATAGAATTACATTGGTCAAGTCCAGCTGTTAACTCACCACTGCCAGGTCACCACTTAACCATGTCTCTTGGCACTACATCTACACACCTTTTAAATTCCCTCCACAGATGGTGACTCCACCACTTCCCTGGGCAGCTTGTTCCAGGGCTTGACAACGCCCCTGTTTGGGGGGAAAAATTTTCCTGATGTCCAAACCAAACATACCTTGGCACAACTTGAGGCCATTTCCACTTGCCAACAAAATCTCACAGAATCATTAAGGTTGGAAAAGACCTTTAAGGTCATTGAGTCCAACTGTAACCCAGCTACCAGTATATTCTGTATATTCTACCAGTATATTCAGTATATTCTGAAATGCCACATCTACATGTTTCTTGAACATCTCCAGGGGTGGTGAATCCTATTGCTTGTTGCTTGGGAAGACACAGGAACTGGCAGTTCCCACGTGCCAAAAGATGAGCTGTCGGGGAAGGCAACTGGCCTGGATGAGCAAGCAGCTCCTGAAGGAATTAAGGGAAAACAAGAGGGTGTGTCACCTTTGGAGAGGGGGGAGGCAACTCAAGATACGTTTAAGGATGTTGTTAGATCATGTCAGACAAAAATTAGGCAAAAGCCCAGTTAGAACTCAAGCTGAACACTGTTGTGAAAGACAATAAAAAGCATTTTAATCAATATATTAATGCTAAAAAGAGGGGCAAGAAGAACCTGCACTCCTTATTGGACCTGGAGGGGAACATTGTAACTAAAGATGAGGAAAAGGCTGAGGTTCTCAATACCTTCTTTGCCTCCATTTTCAACAATAAGGCAGGAGGATTTCAGGATAGCTGGCCTCCTGAACTGGTAGATGGGATCAGGGAGCAGAGTAGTACCCCTGAAATCCATGAGGAATTAGTTTGGGATTGCTGAGCCTCTTGGATACTCACAAGTCCATGGGACCAGATGGGACCCATCCTAGGGTGCTGAGAGAGCTGGCAGATGAGCTGACCAAGCCTCTCTCCATCATTTTCCACCAGTCCTGGCTCACCAGAGGGCCGTGTCCAGAGAGAGTGGTGCCACATCCAGCTGGAGGCCAGTCACTAGTGGTGTCTCCCAGGGATCAGTTCTGGGCCTCATCCTGTTCAATATCTATTGATGATCTGGATGAGGGGATTGAGTCAGTCATCAGTAAATTTGAAGGTGACACCAAGTTGGGAGCAGGTGTTGATCTGTTAGAGGGTAGAAGGGCTCTCCAGAGGGACCTTGACGGGCTGGACAGATGGGCAGAGTCCAACATGATGTCATTCAACAAGTCCAAGTGCTGGGTGCTGCACTTTGGCCACAACAACCCCATGCAGAGCTACAGCCTGGTGTCAGAGTGGCTGGAGAGTTGCCAAACAGAAAGGGACCTGGGGGTACTGATTGACAGCTGGCTGAACATGAGCCAGCAGTGTGCCCAGGTGGCCAAGAAGGCATCCTGGCACGCATCAAGAATAGTGTGGCCAGCAGGAGCAGAGAAATCATTGTGCCCCTATACTCAGCACTGGTTAGGCCACACCTTGAGTACTGTGTCCAGTTCTGGGCCCCTCAGTTTAAGAAGGACATCGAGACACTTGAACGAGGCTGGGGAGAGGCCTTGAGCACAAGCCCTATGAGGAGAGGCTGAGGGAGCTGGGATTGTTTAGCCTGGAGAAGAGGAGGCTCAGGGGAGACCTTATTGCTCCCTACAACTACCTCAAAGGAGGTTGTAGACAGGTGGGGGTTGGTCTCTTCTCCCAGGCAACCAGCACCAGAACAAGAAGACACAGTCTCAAGCTGCGCCAGGGCAAGTTTAGGCTCGAGGTGAGGGGAATGTTCTTCACAGAGAGAGTTGTTCGCCATTGGAATGGGCTGCCCAGGGAGGTGGTGGAGTCAATGTCCCTGGAGGTGTTCAAGAGGGGATTGGATGTGGCACTTGGTGCCATGGTTTAGTAGTCATGAGGTCTTGGGTGACAGGTTGGACTTGATGATCTTTGAGGTCTCTTCCAACCTTATTGATTCTATGATTCTATGATTGTTACTTTGGAGAAGAGAGTGACCCCCACCTCACTCCAACCTCCTTTCAGGTAGTTGTAGAGAACCTCTTCCTCTCTAGGTTCAACATCCCCAGTTCCGGCAGCTGCTCCTCACAGGACTTGTGCTCTATGTCAGCTTTGTTGCCCTTCTTTGAACACACTCTAGCACCTCAGTATGCACCTTACAGAAGGAGAAGCATACTGTCCATACAGCATACAGAAGTGGAGCTGAAGAGGTGATACTATCTGAATTGTCATCAGCAGTGGTACAAATTGCAGCTCATCTTTACCCTCAAATTTTAACCAAAGCTGTCAGCAAATTGCTACAGCATTATCCTGCTTGCGTCATACAGCAAAACTGCCCTTGCTGACACAAGGGCTTCCTCCTGGGTTTGGTCTGCCCTGTGATTTTAACCCTTAAATGACAGATGAATGAGAATTTGTGCCAGGCAGTTGCCTGTCTAAATGACAAATGGATATCTTTTGTGTTACCTACAATGGCATTTAGATTGATGGTGCCTGGGCACTGTAGTAGCAGTGCTACATGTTAAGGTAGGACATGGGGCAATGGCCACAAACTGGAGCACAGAAAGTTCCACCTAAACATAAGGAAGAAATCCTTTACTTTGAGGGTGGCAGAGCACTAGAACAGGCTGCCCAGAGAGGTTGTGGAGTGTGTCTCTGGAGGGGTTGGACTAGATGATCTCCATATGTCTCTTCCAACCCCCACCATTCTGTGATTCTCTAAATGCTTGGCATTGCCAGTTCAGCTCTTCCTCTCAGAAGTGCTTTTTATGCTTGCTTTCTACTTGTTGCTAAGAAGAAATTCTGTCCCTTTTTTTTTTGCACAAATTCAGTAAATGGGATTTTACATCAAAAAGCAAAGACAGGATGGGAGGAAACCCCCAACATTACCACCTCAGCTTGCATCTTGAAAGTCATGCATCCCTCAGCTACTGTGTGGTAGGAGGGTTTTAGATCCTTGGATCCGACTCAGTCTCTTTTTCAGCAGTCTCAGCTTAAGCTTTCTGAAGAGGATCTTGCTCCAGCACATCTCAGAAATTGCATCCTGAAATATTCTCCTCTCTCCATTGATTTTTCCAAGATGACAAAAAGTTGTTGAGTTAAAATTAAAAGCAGAGGAATCCAAAATTAAAACTCTGTAAGCAAGCAGAGGAATCCTGGCAATTAATAGAGCAAGAATGATGTGATCGAGCCACTCTATTCACTGCTTCAGATAATCAGTGTGGGTTGCAAAGGGGAAACAGTGTATTTAGATTCTCACAAGTTATATAAGCAACATCAGGAAAATATAGTACTCAGCAGTGAGGGCTGGAGACATTTTTTGAGAGGATTGAGAGAGAAGGCATGAACTTAGAACAATAGCATCTTTAAATAAGGCTGTGTAATGTAACTTTGAACTATTTATAACGTGCAGAGAGATAATGCAGGTACTTGTGTTTAGTGTAATTATGCTTATGCAATCAGCTTTTTTAGGAAGATATCCATTTGACTGGTTTATTTTTGGAAATGCACATCAGGGAACTAAAATGTGTATCTAGGTATCTGCCTTTATGTAATTTTCAGCTTTGGTTCTAAATCTGTTTTCTGTATTTGTCAGGAGGTATCCTTCTACCTGTAAAGGATACAAGGCTGATTACCAACTGATGGCAGACAAATCTGCAAGTATCAAGCTTTTGGCATCATAAATAAAAGTACTTTGCTTTATAAAGGGGAGAGGAGGGAGAGAGATTAATTTCCTGTTTAATATCTACAAGAAAAAACCCACAACCTGACCAGATGGAATTCCTTCCTGCTATAAATAAGCAAACTTTTCTTTCTTTCTTTCTTGGCTTCAGTTTTGATACAGTTCTGTCTAAATTGCTCCTTCCACAATTTTCTTCATACTGCTGGGTTCAGAGATGTTGAGGTTGGACTCAATGACCTTTGAAGGTCTTCCAACCCCAACCATTCTGTGATTTTATGATTGCTTCAGCTGCTTAGTAGGTGGTGTAAAGAACGGAACAAAGCTCTTCAGTGCTGATGCAGATGTGTGTATATGTAACTCTAAAGATGCAGTGTAGCTGTCCTGGTCATAGAATGGTTTCGGCTGGAAGGAACCTTAGGGATCGCCTAGTTCCAACACCCCTGCTGTGGGCACGGACACCTTCCACTAGACCAGGTTGTTAAGGCCTCATCCAACCTCACCTTGTACACCTGCAGGGAGGGGGCATCCACAGTCTCCCTCGGCAACCTGTTTCAGTTCCTCACCACCCTCACTGAAAATAATTTCCTCCTAATATCCAGTCTAAATCTGCCATCCTCAAGCTTAAACCTGTTCCCTCTCATTCTATCACTACAACCCCTTGTAGAAAGTCCCTTCCCAGCTTTCTTGTAGACCCCTTTCAAGTACTGGAAGGTTGCTGTAATGTCTCCCCAGAGCCTTTTTTTCTCCAGGCTGAACAGCCCCAGCTCTCACAGTTACTCCAATGTGTATTGTGGGAAAAGTTAGAATAGAATACATCTTGCCATTCTAAAGATGTTTTCTGCTAATCTGGGTAAGAGAAAGAGTAAAGAAATTAATTTAGCCACAGCTCACAGACCAGCCCCTGGGTTTGTGTGGCAGGTAGTACTTCCTAGGAAGTGAGCCAGGTTGTGGTTTTGTTCCAAGGTCTTTGTAGGATCATCCATGTTGTGTTAAGAAATACTTAAAACATAATGTGCCACACTGGGGGTAAAACTGGAGCTTGGCTTGTTCCTGGTGGCTTGATTGACCTTGCAAAGGAGCCTGCCAGTGCTGGTGCTGCAGCGCATGCTGGTGACTGCTGCAGTTAAAAACACCATTAAGAAAAGTGTTATTTATTGCATTTGTTACATATTACAAAATATGAGAGAGGGCAAATGATCTGCATCAAAAGCTAATGGATTTTAGAAACATCTCTCTGCAGGTCACTCATAATAGCAAGAGAATGACACTTGTGGAGAATGACATGGGTATGATCATTCCCAAGAATAAAAAGCCACCTCTCTACCTATGATGTGCCAGGCAACATCACATTGTAGATGTGGTGCTGAGGGAGGTGGTGTGGTGGTGACCTGACAGTGCTGGGTTAAGAGTTGGGCTTGATCTTAAAAGGCTCTTTCAACCAAAATGATTCTACAATTCTGTGTTGTTGGACTGTAGTTGTTGGACTGTAGTTCTGACTACAGTGTTTGGAGTTGGGCTGCAACAAGCAAATAGTGGGGCTTCCATTTGTCTTACAGAAAGACTTCAGGCTCCAGACATCCAAAATTTTGCACATATTTTGGATCTTTTAAGCATGTGAGGAGTCCCATTGAATTCCAAAGTCTTGTTGCCTTCAGTAGGATTATTTGCATCCTTACAACTCTGCTTGTGGGCAAGTCTCTGTAGAATCAAAGCTTTTCTTGCAACTGAATTTCTTAGTCCCTCTGTACATCTGAAATATTTAATCTTTCTGACAAATGAAAAAAAACAGTGCAGGAAGTTAAAAAGCTGCCCCATAGTTGGAATATCTTGCTGTTTGTTTATTGTATCTACATTTATTCTGCAGTTATTAAAATTCCCTCCTAATTGTAGCTTCTGTGAGAGAATCATTCACTTAAAAAATTGTCTCAGTTTTGAAGAACAGCTCTGTAGGTTCAGTATCCTTCAGAGTAATTCTGGTCATTGTTTCTTTCCCACTGGTATGGGCCACAGTCTTGGCTGGAGGGACAGAGGTGGCCCAGGACACCCCCAAAGTGTCATGGTGGAGCCCATCATACAGATTCTCAGTGTTGAGAATACAAGCAAAAGGCATAAAAAGCAGTTGGAAATGTCCCCATTTCCTCACTTCTGTGATTTTGGCTTTTGTCCACATAATGTTTTGATACCAGATCTGCTCAGACTTCTGAGCAGTGCAATGCTTGAGCTGAATTTAGGTCAGAGCAACCCCAGATCCAACATCTAACCAGTACACTAAGGTATGTGTCTTAAAGAAGTGCAGTGTTTTGGTACTTGCACTTCTTGATTTCTTTTCCATTTGTTGTAGGGCTTTCAAGGCTTTGTGCTGAGGGTGTATAGAAGTCCTTAATAAAGTTCTTAAATGTAAAAGCCACAATCAGAAAAGGTTCCTTTAAGTGAAGTATTTTTGTCTTTTTGAATATGAGCAGCACCAAGACCATCTCAAAGGAACGTCATGTAAAACAGGGAAGCCAAGTTAAGGAATGGCTTTTGCTTTCAAAATGTCATCACAGTTATGTTGTAAACATGTACTTTTAGGAGTTTCTTAGAATTTATGTCGATGCACTCTTTCCACAAGGCAAAGTAATTGTTCTTCTGAAGTAAATGTGACCTCTGAGCGCTTTGAAGTCTAATGTGTGATACCGTGTTGCAAGGGAGATGGTCGTTAAGGGCAAGAGATCTGTATTTACAGTGCTGGTGTTAGGGCTGGATTATTTGTAATCTAATTAAGAGGGTTACTAACAATTTGAAGGGATTATAAGATTAGCAAGTATCTGTGTGTTTATTTTATTAAAATAAATGCCCACAGATTTGGCTGCTGTACCTGCCCTCTGGTATTTGGGATCAGAAATCCCATTTAATCAGAAGTAGAAAACCAAACAACAACTGAACTTTGTGTTTTGATTCTCTTTCTGTGATGGTTTAAATAAAATATGTAGTCCCTAATTAATTCTTGTTGTGTTTGCAATGGACTACTGCACTTTACTGTTGAAAGCCGTTTAGGAGAAAAGCTTTTTAGGGTTGTTGGGTTTGCTCGGGGTTTTTTGTTTGGTTGGGTTTTTGTAGGGGAGGAAAGAGTATGTTTTAAATTACTATTAAGTTAAAAATTAATTTTTGAGGTAGTAGGCAGCGACAGTAATTCAATAGGATACCCTTTTGCACAGAGCTTGGGTTTTGTCTGTAGCTTTGCAGTTTAGATCTGGTATTACTTAGTGAAGATTCTCAAATTTAGTGTTTGAAAAGTGTCCAACTCCGTGATTGAGAGCTAGGATCCCAGAGGCTACAGTGAAAGGTCCTAATTTTTCTTCACACCCTACTTTAGATCCTCCTGACTTTACCTCCCAAGGGTACTCAGTCTCTCAAGCAATAATATGAAGAACATTTATATTAGAATTTGGTTTAATATGGAATTTCCTGGGAAAAAGGTTGGGTCCTTAGAGGCCATCACACAAGTGTTGCTTGCCCTCAGTTCAGGTGTCAGGCATGCTCCTTCTCAGAGCCTTTGCCAGCTCCTGACCAACAATGTCACACACATTCTGATGGGGGGAAAAAACAATCTGATAAGGAATTTGTTGTTCTGAGAACCCCTCTGGTTTGAAGTAGGAAATAAAAAGCAAAAAGAGAGAAATACATCTACTTTTCTCCCTGAAAACACAAAACCTGCCCTCTCAACCTGACCACAGGATGACCTGCCAATATATCACCAGCTAGAAGTCATTACATAAACGTGCGAGTGATGACTCCACATTTAGGCAATAAATGAATCCTGGTTTTCATTTCCACAAGTTACATGCAAGTTTTTGACCTCAGAACTGTGGTGTCTGATATTTATGCCTTATTTGTATGTTGCTTTTCAGCTTTCTTCAGCTGCTATGGCATAAATCCTCCACGTTTTTTTCATGAACTATGTGCATGGAAAAGACAAATTGGGAAGTTCAGCTTCTTTCTTGGTGCCTGTTTTTAGGAGCTTTGGAAGTTGTCCAGGGTTTAAAATTTGCCTTAGTGGATTTGTTTGTGATAAAGCTATCTCTTACCAAGCTTCTGCCCCTCCTGTGTACGTGGTACAAAGCAGCAGCTCCTATGAAGTGGCAGGGTGACTTTTTATCTGTGAAGGACAGAGTTGTTCTCACAGTAGCACCGTGATACCCTAAAGGGTTGTCATGTTGGCTGCAATCCTGCAAGGAGCTGCAACTGCCAGGCTTCCAGGTGGCTCCACGTGGGTGTCCTCATGCTGGCTCAGGCACTGTTGCTGTATTGCAGCACCAGAGCAGTGTGCAGGGTGCTGCTCAGCTCCCTCCTTCCCTGTCTCTCCTGCCTTGGGCCATAGATGGTGTACTGGCACTGGTGGTGAGCGTCTCAGCAGCAAGGACTGACTGCTGTGCTAACTTCTCTCTTATCCACAGTCCAAGACCCCTTTGCTCCAGCTTTTTGTAAACCAAGCCCCTGAAATGACCATCACAGAATCCAAGCATGACAGGGGATGGAAGGGACCCCTGGGGATCATCTAGTCCAACCCCCAACTAAGGTAGAGTTGCTGAGAGCAGGTTGTCCAGAATCTTGTACAGGTGGGTTTTGAGAAGGAGACTCTACAACCTCTCTGTGCAGCCTGTTCCAGCACTCCAGTACCCTCACAGGAAAGAAGTTTTTCATCATGTTCAGATGGAACTTCCTATGCTCTGGTTTGTGCCCATTGCCCTTTGTCTGATTACTGGCCACCACTGAAAAGAGTCCATTGAGAAAATCCCCTCTCAGTCTGCTCTTCTCTGGGCTAAACAGCCCCAGGTCTCTCAGCATTTCCTTCTCAGAGAGATACTCCAATTCTCTCAGCATCTTTGTAGCTTCTAATGAACTCTATCCAGTAGTTCCCTGCCTCTCTTGAACTGGGAAGTCCAGAACTGGACACAATATTGCAGATGTGGCCTCACTAGGGCAGAGTAAGGGGGAGGAGAACCTCCCTTAACCTGCTGGCCACCCTCCTGTTAATGCACCCCAGCATATTATTGGCCTTCTTGGCCACAACTGCCTGCTTGGTACAGGGTAGAGAGATTAAACCCAGAAGCGTAATACAATCGTTAAGGTAGCTTGAATCAGGACATAATCAAGGTGCTGCATAATTATTTTCCTCATTCCTCAAACCTAACATTGTTTTAGCAGTCCAAATGCACTGCACTCTGACAAAAATTGAGGAAAGTTGATGGGAATGGAAATAAAGGTACAGAAAGTACAAAGTTAGGAATGTGTCTCACAAAATACCTTATTAAGAGTGAACATTTGCCTTTAGTTCTTGTCAGATCTACAGGTTGCAGGGTTGTAGGGCTAGTTTTGGACACTTAGGTTTTACAACCCTTTTTGTTTTGTTTAAAGAGCTTATAACAATTAACTGGAATTATGCCAATTATTAGCAGGTTGGACATGGTCACTCTGTCCTTCTTCCTTACATTTTCATACTAAGAATTCAGCTCCTCACTTCAGCTCCATGCTCTCCTCCAGTTACCCAAGGTACAGTCAGCCAAGCTGTAGGTGTTATGACCAATTGCTTGAATACATTCTGTGGTTAAATATATCCTGTTCTAAAATGGGCAGGATAATGGTGATTTCATGAAAACGCTTCAGCAGCAGCATTTGCAAAGACACAGGAATTTTCTTGCAAGTCTAATGGTTATGTCTAGCATTCATGCATAGTTGCATAGTATCTCTGTTGCATAGTATCTGCACTGCTACACCTCTGCTTGATGTTCTTCTTTTCACCTGGTAGTTTCTAAGGCAGCTGATCATATGTAGATGTTTGTCTGGTACTGGTTTTTGTGTATAGCTCTGAAGTATGTTGTGTGTGGGAAGAAGAAGAACCCCTAAGCAGTTCTGGGACACTGCTTGAACAAATTTGGGAATATCAGGCTTTGAGTGCTATCCATCAAAGGTGAAAGGTTACTGTGTCTCTTCACTCAGCTAAAGGGAAGGCGACAGGTCTACCTTTGAATAAGGGCATCCTCATGAGACCTGGTGCTGTGATCCAAATGTTAAGCCTTGGAACTAGTGGCAGTCCTCCCGTTTAACCCCAGCAATCACTATGACTCTAGCTATGTCAGTTCTCTGGGTCATGTCAACACCTGACAAATGACATGGTGTACGTGAAGTCAAACCAATCTGCTCTCTTGTAGCCCAGGATTTTAACACTCTGCTCCTTTAATTTACATGTCACAAAAAATGTACAGATCTGAAAACAGTAATAAACATGCATGTGTGCTTTTCCTGGCCAGGAGCATTCACCACAATGAAGAGTTCACATCTCTTCACCTGGGTTTTCTGGAGGCTACCAGCATCCTCTTTTTTTGAGCCATCTGGTTTGACTTTTAGATGTGAAATCTCTCGGCAGCAAGTTCTGTTGCACTGGGCTTGGACTGGTGCCACGGGTAAACACAAACTTCTCGTGACTTCCTTTTAAGTCTGTTTTTCCTTACCTTTGCTTCTCCTGTTTGGGGATTTTTCTGCTTTCTCTTTTTATCAGCCTTCTATAGAAAACTCTAGTCAAACTGGTTTTTCGTTTCTGGCAGTCATCATAGCAGAGTTACTATTCTAAACCACTTCCACCAGAGTAAATGATCTTTAATTTCCAACAACCAGTGCTGTTTCTGACCTGGATTTGCCATTCTTCAAGGCTCACAGTACTTGCTGGATTTTGTGTGCTTTAAAAGGATGTCCACAGTGCAACAATTTTTGAGAATAAAACCATCAACCAGAATGTGCAAGTTGCACTGAAATATTTTTTCCATATCACAGCAAGAAACTTGCGAGTAACTGGGGTTGCTTAGCATGGAGACAAGGAGGCTCAGGGAAGGCCATCCCGCTCTCTACAACTCCCTGGAAGGAGGTTGTAGCCAGGTGGATGTCAGCGTTTTCTCCAAAGTGGCAAGCGATAGGACAAGAGGAAATGGCCTCAAGTTGCCCCAGGGAAATTGTAGGTTGGACATTAGGAAAATTTTCTTCCCCCAAAAGGTTGTCAAGCCCTGGAGCAGGCTGCCCAGGAAAATGGGGAAGTTCCCATCCATGGAGAGTTTTAAAAGATGTGTAGATGTGGTACCAAGGGACATGTTTGGTGGTGACATAGCAGTGGTGGGTTAACTTGATGATCTTAAAGGTCTTTTCCAACTGAAACAAATCTATGATTCTAAGTAACAGGGAAAGCTGTATGTGCAAGACCCAGTGAAAATACATTTTGTTAAAACTTTTAACATCCCTGACACCACCATCCCTGGTGTTATATACCTGGTTCCTGTAAACCTGATACATTTCACAGCTCCAAATATTATCAAGGGTTTATCCTACAGTTTGGCTTCCCTGAACATAAAAGTCAAAGTTGGTTTTGAAGTATTCACCCGAAGAGATGGAGGTGAGGTGTTCTATGTGCTTTAATTAGTGGGACATAAAAGTAGGGGGTTGATCTCTCATTCTGTCCAAAGGTACCTTCTCCAGGTCCTCATGGGGCAGTCACTTTCTGCCCTTGTATGTCCTCTGATGATTCAGGTATTCTCTACTTCCAATGCCAGTCTGTGTAGTTGCTGGAAGGTGTTCAACCTTTGTTTTACTGAGACAGTGGAAAAAGAGATCCTAGTCTGTTACACATCAACTCACAAAGCAGTCAGGATCCAGATCTCTCTGGATACAGTATGAGCTCTCTGTTTTTAGATCTTTTGGTCCACTGTTCAAAACTGCACATAGAATTGCAGAATGTGCTCCATGTGGCCTTTACATTGCAGAACACAAATCTGTGTCTCTATAAACACTCCATGGATGCATCAGGGTTCCCTCATGAGGAAGAAGAAACTTTGCTGAAGTCAGTGGATTCAGGCTGGTGTGAATGTAGGGCCAGATGGAGAGCCTGTATGTGCCCATCTAAGCCTCAGATCTTATCAGCGCTTCATTCTTAGTCTTTGTTTTGCACTGTCACTTGCAGCCCCAGGAATAAAATATCTAATTATATACAATATGGAAAACATTGTCCCTTTAAAAGTAGATAGATAGATAGATAGATAGATAGATAGATAAGCTTTCCTCCTCTTCATCTCTTTACCTGTGTTCTGTTTCCTTTGAGATCCCATGAAGCACAAGTTGCAGATGATGAATCTCATTTCTGCTGGAATTTGTTAACCTTTCTGTGTGAATGACAGTTTTCCAGTATCAAGTCTTAGTCAGTGTTTATGTTAAGAAGAGGGTTAATGATGGTCCCCATAGGCCTCTCGCTCGGAAAGCAAAAACATCTGCTGAGCCAAAAAGTGGTTAGTTTGCTAAATTTAGAACTAAGAAATGCAGTTCCCAAAATTCACACTGCTTCTTAACAAATGCAGGGAACCAATGGGGGCAATCAGTTCTGGAAGTCATGCCATTGGTTCTTTTTTTCCTTGTCATTTAGTTCACATATTTTCAATTTAAAAATTAGAATGAGATTGCTGTTATTAGGCAGAAAGGGGCTACTACTCATCTATCTGAAACATTTAATGCAGTTGAGCTTTTTGTGTGTATGTTTATTAGGTTAATATCTGGGCACAAGCCAAAGACACTGAAGTTCACAGATGTTCTTGCAGTACACCCTCAGAAAAGACAACTTAGTGGTGGATAAAGTCAGGTTAAAATGGATGTCTGCTAGGGAAGTCTTTCAACTGAGCACATAGACTAGGAAAGCTCTTGAAATTTTAGCCATCTTTCTTCACTCCGGGTTGGTACCAGCTCTCTAGCTCTATGTGGGAGAGGGTAACCTAGTGAATGGTGACGAGCCTTTGTGTGTGACCTTCATCATCTGTCTTTGCTTTTAATGCCTCGGGCAATGTTGCCATCTATAAACAGGTTTTAAACTAGAGTTTTCCTGCTTGATGGGATTGCCAGGGACCATAGCTTGCTGGTACCAATAAAGCATCCTGTGATGGCTTCACTCTTGATGCCTTAATGATGACTGCTGCCAGTCATAGCCATGGCAAGAAAACGGATTACACACTTCCCTGTTGATCTGATCATGCCACTGGCAGATGGTACAGTCACTGGGACAACAAAATTCCACCTCTTGCATGTCTGGGAGAGATCACCGTAGGTATTCCAAGACCCTTCACAGTTTGCAGCGCTTCTCCCTCTGAAGTAAACTCAGAGAAGCTGGTGCTGCCATGGGGAAACACATAGCATTTCCAAGCATTATAGCCTAAGGTGGCTATGTCCTAGTCCCCATCAGGCTGATGGGTGGGCTGATGGGTGTCCCTCCTCCTGTTGCTGCTTCCCAGCCTCATCCCCCCCCTCTCCTGAGCAGAGGGCTGGCCAAATGCTTCAAACCACAAATCCTCAAACTTTACTGGCCTGTTAACAAGCCCACAGGTTTCAGGCATGGCTGTACTTTGCTCTCCCTCTGAGGCTTCTGGTTAACCTTTTCATCTCCTGTCACAACGGTTTCTTTGCTAGTGAGCCACGAGTTGCAGATGGGTGAAGGTGTGTTTCTGTGGATAAATCCCACCAGTTTTTTTGTAAGCTCCAAGCAGCCCTTGGCCAGCCCTGAGCAACACTCTGTGAGGTGCACTGGGAGGTTGGGAATTAGGGGGGAAAAGGTGGAAATGTGGCAACTGGAAACAGATGAGTAAAGTAAATTCTGAAGAACATTATTAGATTCAGCTCCCACCTGTATTCTAGCAAAGTATCACTCTGAGGTTCAGCTGAACCTCAGTATCTGATGTTCCAATCAAGATGCCTGGAATCTTTACTAGAACATGAAAATTGCACCTGGAATCTCCAGCAGACCACTAACGTGATGAGGGGACTGAAACATCTACCTTAGTAAGAAAGGCTTGAGACCTGGGGCTGCTTATCCTGGAGAAGACTGAACGTGGATCTCACTAATGTTTATCAGTATCTAAAGGATGAGTGTTAGGAGGATGGAGCCAGACTCTTCTCAGTGGTGTCCTGTGCCAGGACAAGGATCAGTGGACACAAACTGGGAGACAGGAGGTACCATGTAAACCTAAAGAGAAGAAAAAAAAAATCTTCATTTTGAGGGTGGCAGAGCATTGAAACAGGCTGCCGAGAGAGCTTCTGGAGCCTCCATCTATGGAGGCATTCAAAACCCACCTGGAGCTCTTCCTGGGTGATTTAATCCAGATGACCCTACTCTAGCAGTAGGGGTGATCTTCAGAGGTGAGAGCCCAACCGGGAAGAAGGAGCTTGGCCTGGTGGAGGGAACCTGGCTGGACTGAGGGCAGAGAAAACCTGGTGGGGCGTTGGAGGCCTGGCCGGGCCCAGGGAACCTGGCCGGGCCCAGGGAGCTTGGCGGAGCCCAGGGCCGGGAGAGGCCGGAGGGTTCGGCTGCGCCTAGAGAGCCTGGCCGGGCAGAAAGGGCCGGGCCCGGCGGAGCAGGTGGAGCCTGAGCTCGGCCGGGCCGCGGCTGCCCCCTGCAGTCCCCGCTTCGCCCGGCCGGGTCTCCCCGGGCCCCGCGGGCAGAGGAGCATCTGCATCGTCCCTGCTGTCATCTCCAGTCTTCACGGAGTGCCACGCCACCGCCAGCGGCTGCAGAGCCGGTTGGAATGCAAATAGCTGCTTTTTAACCACCGGGGGGGGAAAAGGGAAGCCCTGGGGAACCAGCATTCTTAGCAGATGCCAAAAACGTTCGATAATGAGTAACAGTACCCAGATTTCTAACCCTGCAGAAAAATATATGCCATTTCAGCAGCATCTTCAGTGTTTGAGCTGGATATTATTTTCTGTAACAGCTTGTGCAGGAATTGGTCATTCAAAACTCAGTAGAGGTGAGCCAGAGTAGATCCAGAACAGGTATGGATCCCTCTCTTCCCGTCTCCCTCTGCTGCCCTGCTGAGGAGTAACTGTAGAGTGATGTGGGAGGAGAGAGGGAAGAAGCTTCACTACTACATGAAGCTGTATCTAAAATACAGTGGCTATTTAAATTTGTCAGCAAAATCCTTAGCTGTTAAATTTTACCATCGGGGGGGGGGGGGGGGGGGCGTTGGGCTGTAGATATTTTCAGCAAATTACTTGGGAAAATTAGTCCTTTAGGGGTTAGAATATTACCAGAGGCTGTTTTCATTATGTCTTCCTCAGTTACCAGGAAATATATCAGACTGATGTGAGGTTGCTTGACTCACAGCTGTGGAGCCTAAGGTATTCTGAAAACCAGAAATCTGTATTCTCCTATTTCAGATATTGCAGGAAGAATTAACAAGATTGTAATCCCTAGAGTGATTTGTAAAAATACATTTTATGGAAAGAAAGAAGAGGGGGGGGGGGAGAGAAGAAAAAGTTCAAATCTTGATGTTGCCCCTAATGACTACAACAGAAAAGGGGGGTGAGGGAAATTTTTTTTTTTCCATTTCAGCTCCCTAGAGACCTGGGCAGGTGTTCTCATTGTGAATTGTTTGCCTCACACTTCCTGCAACCCAAAGAGAGTGAATGTCAAAGCCCTGTCCTGGATGGTTTCATATAATAGGCTATGATGCTTCTCCTGGTTTGTTTGAGTTTTTTTTGAACCAGGCTGAGGGGTTTGCAACCCTTTCACCAATCTATCAGAAGTGTTTGCTGGCCCTGACACCTTAATTGAGGAAAAAAAATTGAGATAAGCTACAACCTTACAGATTTGCCATGTCACCCTTTATTTTAAAGAGAATCATTTTGGGGTGAGTTTGATTTCTTTCCATGGGTACTTTTTGATACAAGGCTGTTGAAATGTTGGAGTGAGAGCGTGAGAAATGGTTAAAGTAGACAAAGACTTACTAAAAGGTGTAGTTTGTTGCGTATTGACCTGCGGTGTAGCACTTCATCTTCCCAGCTCTTTGGATGTCAGAATACACTTACAAATACAGAATGAGGCTTGTGTCTATTTATTATTCTCAAGACATGATTTCTCCTTTAATTGTGACTTTGTTCATGGGGTCAGAATGTCTATACAGAGCTACGTAGTGATTTACCCAGTGAGAAAAGGAATTTTAGGTACAATTGCCTCCTCTTTATTTGTGCATTTATGATTTTTTTTTCCCATAAAATCCTTATATAGCTGCTACTGCTGCTCAGATTGCCATGGTTTTTGAAGTGAATAATGCTTATTGATAGTTCCCACATACACTGGCAGGCACATCTAAAACCTGTACTTTTGTGTTCACAGCTTGCATAATATAAAATTTAGAGATTGCTTGTCAAACTAAGTGTCAGCTGAGTTTCCTAGGAAACTCAACAGGAGATATTTATAAAACTACAGATCAGGTTAATAATAGATATAATAATGTCAGTAGCTCGTGACCAGGGGTTTTTCAACTTTTATCAGTCCATTTTTCTTTCCTTTTAATTTGTTGACAAACCCAACCGCTGCATTTCCAAACAGAGCTGTGAAGACTTTCCTTCCAATATCTTGCCTGGCTGAGCTAAAAAATAAGAGAGTAGTTTGTGCTGTTCCATATAAGGAAATGGAAAGCAGCCTACCATACAATTAAGAAGAACCTTAATGCCATATAAATCATAATACTGAATCTTTTATAAATAAAACCCCAATTGTGAAGTATAAATAGGAATATGTTAGCATATGTCTTGAGTCAAACGTGTGAGTTTAAAGTTCACTGCATATGCCTACAGAGCAGTCACTGCAGAGTTAACATAAATCCTGAGTATGGGTTTCTATAGAAGCTGCAGAACTAGAAGACCTGTCAGAATTGTAGCAAGGCATAATTCTGTGAAAATAATTTTATCCAAGAGCTGGGGAAAAGGGGAAAAAAAAAAAGGCACACCAACAAAACCACCAGATAAAAGAGGTACTGGTGTCCATTTTTACCCATTTTTCTGCAGTTGCGTTTTCCTCACACTGATTCCTTGAATAGAGCCATGAGCATTACCACAGCTGGGAAGTATCTTCATACTTTAAGCACTGAAAATTGAGATTTAAATCATAGAAACTGAACATTTGCTGATCTGTATATCTGTAAAAGCATGTCTGTTATGACAGAGCATAATTAATAAATGCGTTTAGGATTAGTAGAAATTGACACTCTTTAGAAAGAAATTTAGAAAGTGGTTCCAGTTTTCTCATTTTGATACAGCAATGAAGATGAAGTCAGTGTGTTTATGTCCCCATATGAGCTAGACCAAAACCAATTATGGTCAGTGCTGTGACTTCCCAGCTCAGTCTCTGCTCAGTGAGGGCACTTTATGAAGTTCAGGGCAGGTTTGCACAGCCAGTGGCCTCTTCTAGCAATGAGAACACTGATGGGAGAGTTACTGCCAAGGGCTGAGCTGCAGAATGGCTCTGGCTTAGACTTGCTCCTGTGCAGACCAAGGGCACTACCACATCTTGTGCCCCACCTTGGGGTGCAGGTCAGAGGTGGCACCTGAGGGGACGAGCAGACAGAGCAGGTGACCCTAAATGGATCAACAAAGGACATCATCTTCATGACTGACCTGAGGGATCACCAGGATCAAGTTCTTTTCCACTGAGCAGTGTTTGAGGAGGACTCTTGTCTGCTCTGCCTTTGATCTTGATCCATGAGTTCCTGAATCCAGCTTCAGAATCCATCTCCTGAATCTGGTTCCCTTCTGCCACTGAAATTTCTGCCACAGTGTCAGTGGTGATGGTGACTCATCAGGAGAGCTGGGTTCAGTATTGGCTTCATGTGTGATTGTATATATTTGTAGTGGGTTGAGACAACCACCCTCCCCACCACGGGCAAAATAACGACTCTGGCAAACGGATTGCAGAAGTGATGGAAAAGTTTAAATAGAAAAAGGTGAAAGTGCACAAAGAAACCAGAAACAGTGACAGAAGAAACCCCAAAACACACCCGGATGAACCCCATCCCCACCTGAGGGTGGGCCCAAGACCCCCAGGGCTCGTTCTTCCCCCCACTGCTAGGCTAGTCTCAGCTGGCCGGGCCTGAGACCGCCCATCCCCTGGCCTTGGGCCTAGCCAGGCCCAAGGCCGGGAGACGTCTCCCCCAGTTACCGGGTGCTGGCGAGGGAAGAAAGAGAAAGAGGCGGACCCCACGCAAGATCTTATAGCGGTGCAGGGGGTGTGGTAGGAGATACACGGTTTCCTGTGTCCACCCACTGGGCTGGACTTCTGGACACAGGAAGTGTGCCATGCAACATAAGGGCACCCAGCCCAAACCACCACAATATTTGATTTTACTGTTATTTTCACTGAAGTTGTTTTAGTTTTCTTTTCCAGTCCCTAAGTCTCTCTTCCTTATTCCCTTTGCTCTTCCCTTTTTGGGAAGTGAGAGTAGATAGTAGAGAGCATCTGTCACTCATTTAGTGGCCAGTCCAGCTCTAACCTATGGCAGACTCAGTCATGAGGCAGTGCTGGAATCCATCATTGGTACCTACCATGTGCATTACCTGTCAGAGCTATTTTTTGATCCTGTGCTAATTAACCAAGTATGGAGCTTATGTGAAGGATACTGAAGAACTGATTTTCTTTCAAAAGGGGAAAGCGTTTTGTATTTTAGCATCTAGAAATCTCAGTGAACATTTAAAGTGTTTGCCAAAGGATTCTTAGGAAGCCCACCTCTCACAATGAAAGGGTTCTTTTTTGTAAAGCTACAAAACTCAGCCAAAACCTAACAGGGGATGCATGTTGATTTGTTGGTTTCTAGTGATACCATTGCAGTTCAATGCAGTGGGGTGGCAGGTAAAACCTTGACAATTGTTGTATTTAATGTAGATCAGATGCGGCCAGCAACCTTACAAGCATAAAACGTTACAGCTACTAAGTCAAGGGAAAGGGTTTTAAGTGCCTGACACTTGTCAGCACTTGTTCTCTCTTAACTGTGGTGTTGCAGTTTAGGGTATTTGAAATGGATCCTTTTGCCAGGAGGAGGCTGATGATTGGAGTGCTGATCTGCTTGAGGATAGAAAGGCTCTACAGAGGCACTTGGACAGGCTGGATCAATGGGCCGAGGCCAATAGTATGAGGTTCAACCAGGCCAAGTGACATGTCCTGCACTTAGGTCACAACTACCTGACACAGTACTTCAGGTTTGGGGAAGAGTGGTTGGAAGGCTGCCCAGTAGAGAAAGGCCTGGGGGTGTTGATCAACAGACAGCTGAACATGAGCTGGCAGTATGCCCAAGTGGCCACAAAACACCATCCTGGCATGTATCAGGAATGGTGTGGCCAGAAGGAGTAGCCAAGTGATTGTTCCCCTGTACTTGGTGCAGGTGAGGCACTTCGAGGAGTGTGTTCAGTTTTGAACCCCTCACTACAAGAAGGGCATGAGGTGCTGGAGTGTGTGCAGAGAATGGCAATGAAGCTCATGAAAGGTCTAGAGAACAGGTCTGGTGAGGAGTGGCTGAGGGACCTGGGGTTGGTTAGCCTGGAGAAAAGGAGGCTGAGGGGAGACCTCCTCACTCTCTGCAACTCCTTGCAGAGATGTTGGAGCGAGGTGGGTGGTGTTCTCTTCTCCCTAGTAGCAAGTGATAGGAGGAGAGGAAATAGCCTCAAGTTGCACCAGAGGAGGTTTGAATTGGATATTAGAAGAAGCTTGTTCACTGAAAGGGTTATCAAACACTGGAATGGGCTCCACAGGGAGGTGACTGAATCCCCATCCCTGGAGGCATTTTAAAAAATGGAGATGTGGTGCTGAGGGACATGGTTTAGCACCAGACTTGGTAAAGTTAGGTAATGGTTGGATTCAATGATCTTAAAGGCCTTTTCTAACCAAAAGCATTCTACAATCCTATCCAAGGATTTACCTCCTTCCCAACCCTGCCATGAATTATTTGTAGCATAACTCTGTTAGTCACTGCTCTGTTCCTTACCTGTTTGGAAAATGCAAATGCTAACAACCAACAGCCTTCTTGAAGTGCTATTTGTAGAGGTGAGAGAGATGTGAATTGGTTCTAAATACCACATTTAACCATTTTGGATCAATTCTGCGAACCTGACTGGATTCAGCTTGGAGGCATTTTTGGGGTTTTGGCTTTTTTGCCTTTGTTTCTCTTCTCAAGAGGAGACTTGTGTTAAGGATAGGTGCTCCAGTTTAAAGTGCATTGCTCTGCTGCAGTGTCTGTGTTGCCCATGGGGTTAACTGAAGTTGAATTTGCTTAATCAGTATTCTCAAGGTTTTGAAAATCATCTGGCCAAAAGGTTGGCTCTGAACATGGCTCTTTTCTCCTGGTACCTATAGCTGACTATAAAGATGCACTTTGCTTCTGGTAGCTTTTGGTGAGGGAGGAGGTTTTGTAAGATTGTTATTTCCTTCAGAATTTATTCATTATAGTTTTGCTCTCAAGCACCCCTTGTGTGGTGCTAAACCATGGTTGTTACCATTTTTTTTAAAACAATATCCTTAGTTGTCAGAGTTTGATCATCCAGAAAGAAGATGGCTATTCTAACTGTAGATACTACATTTTGTTTCCCTGCTCTAACAATGGGGGTTCAAACAAGGAAAAATAGTGTAAGTAAATATATACACTGCATATTTTCTTTTCCTTTCAGTTCATATCCGTGGGAAAATGGTATGAGAATGACAAACAGGCTTTTAGGGGGTATTTTTTCAACTGGTCAGCCTGTGTGACCCCTCTGTTAACAGTGAGTCACATTGGAAGTCAAGAGTTCACCGGGGTTTTGTCTTTCCCACTGTAATTAAGTAGATTCCATGTGCACACCCAAGTGAAACTGGGAGGAAACCTTACCAGCTGATAAAGAAATCTTGATAATATTGTAGCAGGATGAGTCAGCTGGTGGGATATTCACTGTCAACTTCCAAGTAACAATGCAGAAATTCAAGAAAGCTTCTAAGTCATATGGGCAGTCTGGGGAAAATGTGCCTGCTGGGCTCACATGAAATCTTAAGAAACGGGTGGAAATGAGAGAAGAACCTGTCTGTTTTAGCTGTATAGGGAAGTGATCATGCCCCTGTACTCAGCCCTGGTGAGGCCACAGCTTGAGTACTGTGTTCAGTTCTGGGTGCTACACTATAGGAAAGGCATTGAGTTCCTGGAGGGTATCCAGAGAAGAGCAATGAGTCTGGTGAGGAGTTTGGAGGGTTTCTTGTACAAGGAGTGGCTGAGGGAGCTGGGGTTGTTTAGTCTGGAGAAGAGAAGGCTGAGTGGAGATGTTACTGCTCTCTACAGTTACCTGAAAGGAGGTTGGAGTGAGGCCAATGTTAGTCTCTTCTTCCTAGTAACTAGCAAAAGGATGAGAGGAAGTGGGCTTAAGTTGTGCCAGGGGAGGTTTAGGTTGGACATGTACTGAGAGAGTGGTGAGGCATTGGAACAGGCTGCCTAAGGAGGTGGTGGAGTCACTATCCCTGGAGATGTTCAAGAAGCTGTAGGTGAGGCACTTCAGGACCCTTAGACTAACGGTCGTGTTGGTTGGGCTCTATGGTCTTTTCCAGCTTTAGTGATTCTTTGATTCTAGATGAAAAATCATGTCTTTGCATCCTTAATATTGCCATTCTAGCCTGTCCTAGGAAAGAATTAAAGCTTGAAAAGGTGCTGTAAATAACTGGGGAATGTGGTTCCCTGCTTATTTTCTGGTTCCCTTTTCTCTCACCCTTCTCTGCAGTTGTAAGTTTGTTTTTTCACCTTATGCATCTCACTGATTTTTGGTGAGGTAAAGAGTGAGATGGGTTAGCCTTCGCCTCAGGTCCATTTTACTTTCCTCTTCTAATGCTTTAGTTGCAGTATTCAGGGCAGCATATCAATCCAAAGCTATTTGTGTATATTAACACCCATTTCTGCTAACGTTACTGAGCCTATGTTTTATACAACTCAATGCTGGACTACCATTATGCTAAACAAAGGCAACACTTCACCCCATTTTCCTTTTTAAACCCCCAAATCTTTTTCATGTCTGAGCAACCATACAATGTAATGGCACAGGGTTAGTATTTTTTTTAGTGGGCCTCACAAAATTATTACTTTAACTGTATTTGGACCACATGTGGGTACTGCTTAATGGTAAATATGGAGCTGTATAGAAACAAAGTCTGGGTATGAAGCTGCTTGGCTCAGATGGAACCTCAATCAATGGAAGTATGGTGGATTACCACAGTAAGCAAATTGTCAGGCTTGCACCTTCACCACTGGGCTTGTGTTTTGCTTTGCAGCAGGAGTCTAAACCAGAAAAGGCAGTGAAAAGTGTTCTCCCAGGCAGTATTTTACATGTCTAAGTGCATGTTTGTTTTTCTTCCAGCTTTTTGGAAAGAATTGACAGCGTCAGTATGGATGACTACACCCCCACAGATCAGGTCAGTGTAACTCATGGGGCAGGGGCTGAACCAAGACACCCTGCTGTACGGATTCTTCATGGCATCGCTTTTAGTCGCAACAGCGGCTGGAAGCCGGGCATGCCACGTAGTGCCGGGATGCAGTCTAGCAGTTTAATTAATGGGTGTTAAAGAAGCAGAGGCTTTTGGTGGTGCAGGCTTGTCTTTTGCTGTTACTACATACAAATTGGATTCCTGTAATAAGTCTGGTATTTCTTCTTACTCTCCCTTACAAAGGCCTGTAGTGATAGGACAAGAAGAAATGGTTTCAAACTAGAGAGTAGATTTAGATTGGATGTTAGGAACAGGTTATCTACCGTGAGGGTAGTGGAACACTGGAACAGGTTGCCCATCCCGGGGGGATACTCAAGGTCAGGCTCAACAGGGCTCTGGGCAGCCTGATGTAGTTGAGGATGCTCCTGCTTACTGCAGAGAGGGTTGGACTAGACGACTTTTGGAGGTCCCTTCCAACCCAGACTGTTCTATGATTCTGTTTCCCACAAACAAAGCAAGGGGAACAGGAAATACAAATGTAAAAACCCATGGTTTCCCTCACCAGCCTTCACTACACAGAAGTAATGTCACTGATGGAGGTGATGGAAACCTGGAGGGAGATGTCCCATGTCCATCAGACATGTCCTTCAGAGAGAGGTTTCCCATGGGTCCAGTGGTCAAATTCAGGGCAGAGCACCAGCAAAATGAACAGACTTCACAGACTTCTGTAGCATGCAGACACCTTCTTTCCAGCCTGTGCCCATCTCCTGTGAGCAGGAGAGTTTCTCTTTAAGCCTTAGTTGAAGGATAGTACACATTGTTCCTCTCTCTACAGAGGACTGGGAAACTCCTTCAGTAAAGTTCAGGCTGAAGTGGTGCAGCCTTGAAGTAAGAATGGACTTCACCATGGTGCGCTGCTTCAGCCACCTTGCCTGAGCTCAGGCTGTGCGGTTTCCTTTGGCAAACTCATTGTGAGGTTGTTATTTCTCAGTGCTGGTATCTATCATCTAACAGTCTCAGCCAAGATTGTGGACCACGTCGTGAACTGCAAATAAAGGTGGCAGGAGAGAATCCTTGCAGTGGTTGAGTCACTTCAACCGTGCAAGATGTAAAAAACCACAGTTGCCAAATCTCATTGTGCAGTTGGGGAGTGAACTTCAGAGAAATTAAGTGACTGGCCAGAGACCACACAAGGAAGTGTGTGGAGCAGAGCCTGTTCCTTCAGACCTAGCTCAGCTCTATAAACACAAGCATGTCCCATTCCTTAGACTCTTTAAGGTCTTCTGAAATAGAAGGCAGCCAAAGCCTTGTGTTATAAGGTGAAGTTTGTATAGTTGACTCAATAGAGGATCAATTACTAAAGCCCTCCAGCATTTTCAGGCCAAGGAAGTCGCAATGGGATTTACTCCATCTAGGCCTCATGGTCTGATTTCAGCATCGATATCACTCAGCTGGGGAGAGAAGTGAATGAAGCAAAGCCTCATTTTTGGTTTCATTACGTATGTCACTGTTGCCATGTTTGTCCTGGGAGGCCCTTTCTCTACCTGGAGCAGTCCTTCGTCATCTAGAATTTTTTCCTGGTATTTATTTTGGGAAGAAGTGTCCTGTGGCTCCAAAGCTCAGAAAATACCTTTGGTGTTTGACAGGCAGAAAACTTTTGCTCTAAAGGACTCTCTCTTGCTTTGGAATTGTCATCCTATTAGCTGTATTAGTTCTCCTGTTGAATTAACTGGTAAAAATCACTCCTTTTTTCCCTGGCTTGCTTACATTTTTTGGCAATACCCCAAAGTGTGTGTGCTTTCCTTCCCACTGCATGACAAGGAGAGCTAAGCTAGACTGAACAGCCCTTCCCTCACCCCAAGAAGGGAGCACTCCCCTCCCCAAGCAGAAAGTTTTGCTCAGAGGTGGCTTCTCGGGGTGGTTCATCTCCACTAGGCAGCCACCAGCCTTCTCCAGCCTCTAGTTTTGCTCTGCACCTGCTGCCCGAGCAGCAGTGCTGAATAGTCAAGGCTAAAAACACTGCCTATGCCGACAAAGGCACATGGTGAGCTAGATGCCTGAGGTATGCATCAGAAATTGCTTGTTGCCTACTTCCTTTGAGAATCTAGGAAATTAGTATTTTTCTTTTTAATTACTAAAAGAATGTTATGCAAGTTGCAAAGTCTAGCTGGTTTAAAAAATAAGGAAGAAATGCCATATTTCTGTACAGCTTAAGTTCTGTTCCCCGTGCTCTGTTACAGAGCTGTAATTACCCAGTCACAAACTATTCCTCTGCCAGCATTCCTGTCTCATTCACTACAAAAGAGGGCAGAGTGAAAGTTGCCTGGGCAACTGTGAATCTGGAGTTTTCTGACATCTGACTATTTGGCTTTACAAGGTGAAGAACGTATTTTTCTTAGTCTTTGTTTCAGATCTGATTAGCCACATCACACACAAAATGATATGGCCACCAATAACAGTTTTCAGTGTGCATTATGAGCATGGATAAGGTCTTCTGCTCTCCAGGTATGCACAAGCCCCATGCAGAGGTGATGTTTGTGTCTACCCATGTGTCACTATGGACAAACACAGATTTACCAACAGGTTTGATTGATCTTTGAATGGAACATTTCAGACATTTCATGGAAAATAATATTCAGTGCTTTTAAAAGCAGATACTCAGGGGGAAAAAACACACACCACCTTGCTAATCAGCTTCTGCCTTCTCATTTGCAGGACCTATTAAGATGCAGAGTGTTGACATCAGGGATTTTTGAAACAAGATTTCAAGTAGATAAAGTAAATTTCCAGTAAGTTTCTTAGTAATCATTTATGAATCCAAACTAACTTTCAACAGCTTAGTTCAGATGTCTGTGCTCATGTGTGCTTCCTATAGTGGGTTTAGGGTGGGAGCCAGGGTTTTCTGGTGGGTTTTTTTAGCTTTCCATAGATCCCAGGAAAATCACCTCATATTTTGTAAAAACAGCTGATGCCAGTTTTGTGTATTGGCAGTGCTCTGTTGTGGGCTTGTCTGTGGCTGTTTTTACTACCTGGTTCCATGGTACAGCACTGTAAACATGTCACATATTTTTGAGGATAAGAGCTTGGTGAAGTCAGACTGAATTCTGCCATGAGTCAGGTCTTGTACAACAGGCCAAGGGGAGATAAATTTCTCCCTTCTTCCAGGGACTGTAGGCTCTGCGCTCGTTGAAGTTTTTATGCTGTGCCTCTGTAAAACACCCACCGTGGGGCTGCCTCCTCTCACTAGTCCTTTCCCAGAAAGGAGATGGCACTGATGGAGTAGAGCTGCCCCCATGTCCTTGTCCTTAGAGGTGCACTCTCCCCACCACCCTCCTGAGTATGCCCATACCTGTCCTTGTTTATAGTGCTGTAGATCAAATCTTACATGCCACATGTGCTTCTGTGAGCTGGAAAGGCCAAGACTTGCCCTAAAAAAAGACTATGTTTCTCATTTTATGGGTCAGTAGTCTGCTCCTGGCAGAGCTGGGCAGGTGCAGCTGTGCAGCTCTCTGACGTGCAGTGCGGTATCAGCAATTCCCTCTCCCTTTGGGCAGTCCTTGGGGCTGTCAGATTTTCAACCTAAACCCTCCTGCTGCATGCTTCATGTGACTTTCCTAGTACACATAAGTGATATAACATCCTATGGCTTTTTAACAGCATGTTTGATGTAGGTGGCCAGAGAGATGAGAGAAGAAAATGGATCCAATGCTTTAACGGTAAGAAAACCATTCCCCATCTTTATTTTGAGCTTATTCTCTGGAGTGTGAGCAGCTTAATGCTCACATTCATACACAGTGTGTCGCTAACACAGGAGTCCACTGTCAGAGATATATTCTTGGGGTGGTTTTGGCAGTTTGGGGAGTAATGGCAGTGTTAGCCTGAGGAGTATGTGCTAGGATAACAGAGGTGCTCTTTCCTCTCTCCTTTTTTTCCTTTCTGTGCTCTGCCCAGATGTCACAGCTATCATCTTCGTTGTGGCTTGCAGCAGCTACAACATGGTCATAAGGGAGGACAACAACACAAACAGGCTACGGGAATCCCTGGACCTTTTCAAAAGTATTTGGAATAACAGGTAAAACACCTCATTTCCCTCACCTTCTCCACTTCAGCTACAGTTACACTTACAAAATAGGACTTCCCCTTACTGTATGCTCAGGTCTTTTATTCAGACAGTGTCCAGGTAGGGCCACGGTGCAGGGTCAGTGCACAGAGCATTTCACCGCTGCTGCCAAAGCTACACAGGGTGTGGGGACAGCTGGGAAAGGGCAAGCTCCCTGTGCCAGCTTCCATGGGAAAGGAGAAGGCTCCAATGAGATCTATTGTAGCCTTCCAGTATCTTAAGGGGGCCTTCAGAAAAGTTTGTGAGGGACTTTTAGGATGTCAGGTAGTGATAGGACAAGGGGGAATGGAGCAAAACTAGAAGTGGGTAGATTCAGACTGGATGTCAAGAGAAGTTCTTCACCATGAGGGTGGCGAAACACTGGAAGAGCTTGCCCAGGGAGGTGGTGGAAGCCCCATCCCTGGAAGATTTTAAGGCCAGGCTGGATGGGGCTCTGAGCAACCTGAACTAGTGTGAGGAGTCCCTGCCCATGGCAGTGGGGTTGGAACTAGATGATCCTTGAGGTCCCTTCCAGCCCTGACAATTCTATGAGGGAAGCAAAGGAGACCCCTTCCTGCCATCACTGTGCTGCTTGGCCAAGGTTGAGAGTATCCTCCAAACTACATTTAGTTTCCTCCTCAAACACAGCAGCAGGAGCAGCAAGCTGTTGGTGTTGCATTCAATTCACCAGCCGGTGCTGCACTGGATACCCACAGGGCAGGCACTCTCATAGGACTCTTCTCTGAGAGCTGCCTTGTGGGATGATATTGCAGACCTAATTTGATTGTAACTGCCATTAAATCACCATCCTGCCACCAGTGCATGTAAATCTGAAGAGGTTGCTGATGGGGAATAAGTGAAAACAATGCACAAGGTAAAGTCATGAGGTTTTCAGCACATACCTGTGAGGATGCTCTGCACTGATTGAAGGGAGAGGGAGAAAAATGTTAAGGCAGGGCCCAAAGTGATGGTGCTAACTGGGGAAGGAAAGGAATCTTTAGATTCATCAGCTGTCCTAAAGGCTACCCTAAAAGATGGGATATCTGTGTGGGTGAGCTGTTAGGTAAGACAGTGGCAGCTTTCCAGCCTTTTGGTTCAGCAGAAGCAAACAAAGAAGACAGCAATGTCTGATGTTGGACTGGGTGCTTTTAGGAAATAACATTTTCCTAACCTGATATCAAAAGCGTAATCTGGAAAGGAATGTCTGAATATTGTATTAGCAATGTCTGCTGGGGGGTTATAACTGTATTTACAGATCTACACCTGTCCCACCAGCACAGGCACAACCCAGTCAAAAGAGTAATTCAGGTCATCTTACTGTTTTTATGTTGAAGCATATTCCACACAACCTCCCTCTGTCAAGGCAGGGATAAGCAGCTAATTTTTTGTGGAAGAGATGTGTTCCCCTTGGCTAAGGTGTCAGAGATCTAACACAGCCCTGTGGTTTGTTTTGTGACAGGTGGTTACGGACCATTTCCATCATTCTGTTCTTGAACAAACAGGACATGCTGGCTGAAAAAGTCTTGGCAGGGAAATCAAAAATCGAAGATTACTTTCCTGAATACGCTCATTACACTGTACCTGAGGATGGTAAGGGCTGGCACCACCCAGGGGCTGACATGGCCCAGCCCCTAGTTCCTCTCTCTGTCTCTCAGACACACACACAGTCACAAGCACAGAGCATTCCTCCACACAAATGCTGGTCAGGTAAGGAGTGTGCTGGCAGCGTGTAGCTCAGAGGTACCCCACCACAGGCAGGGGCTGAAGGGGCTCTGGCTGCTGGAGAGGATGTGGGGGGCTGCTACAGAGCACCTGCTTTTCCCTGCTGTGGAGCAATCCACAACCCCATGAAAGTAAAGCTGCTGGGCGTGTCTCTTCCCTGCCAGATGCTTCTGCCTGTGGTGCTAAACTTCATTAGGGATTTGTTAGACTGATTCTTGCAGCCACGCTGCATCCTTCATCACTGCAAGACTTCAGCCTTTGCAGATACAGTGGAAAAGCCCAGCACACCAGCATGGGAGTTTTTCCTCTTTTGAAAAGAGGAAGAGCACAGCAATAAATACAGAGAGAGCTGTGATGATGGAGCCATTATCATGAGTTTGGTTTCTTATCATTTCAAGTAGAATGATTCCTGTACCATAGTAGCATCACAACTAAGTAAACTCTGATATTTGCTTCCCAAATATCTCAGCTCTGTGCCTAGCAAAAGTGGTCAAACTTCCACTTTCTGACCACTAGTCTCTGCCTTACCCCAGTGGTGCCCTTGGGGTAGTGCTTACAGCTACCTGTCAGAAAAGGCAGAAAGTCTTCTACTAACCATCAACCACAGCTGAGGTTATGGAAGTTAGGATGGTAAAAGGCTGGAACTTCAGGAGTGTGATGCTGAGTTTCAGGTGGATTGGATAAATAAATTGCCATACAACCTGAGTTAACCTGGTATCAGTTTTATAATGTTGAGGGCTTTCAGAAGAAATCTTCTGTCACCATCGCACAAATTTCCCTCTCCCAAACAGAATAAAGTAGATTTTGGGGTGTCTGAGCAGGCCTTCACAGCAGATACCCAGAGTAATCCAGAATATCCAGACATGAAGCAGTTCTCTGCTTTTAGCCTGTAGTTGTTCATTTATCCCTTAATTTCAGCTGGACTCTGAGATGCTGCTGATGGTGCTGCAGCTCTGTGTTTACCCCTACCAAGGGTAAAAAAATGTGCACCCATACTCTGACTTCTTTTCCTTACCATGTTGTGTTTTTCATCTGATACTAATAGGACTAGGGGGAATAGATCCAAGGTAGAGGAGGGTAGATTTACATTAGATATTAGGAAGAACTTCTTCACCTTAAGAGTGGTGAGATACTGGAACAGGTTGACCAAAGAGGTGGTGGAAGCCCCATCCTTATTAACATGGCCTAGATAGAGGTAAACCCATCTGATGACAGTCTGTACTGACCAGTGAGTATCCCACTCACCAAGAATTTAATCTAGAGCCCCTTGATGTGGCTCTGCTTAAATATTCAGCTGATTTGGGGCCTGGAAATAAAATATATTCTAAAAGATCTTTTAATGCTATCATTTTTTCCAGTGTAATCTTGGACTAACCATTTTTAACCCCCAATTCTTGCCTGCAGAAGCTTTATTCAGGGGATGCTGTTCTGCTACAGAAACTGAAGAGCTCAGCTGCCTTTTCTAGTCGTATTTTCTGGTAAAAGTTAAACCCTAACTCCCACTTGGTTTGTATCTACATGAACAAACTTGTGGATGTGAGTAAGCCTCTTTATGATAGGACTGATGACACTGCTGCAACGATTCCAGCAATTTTCAGGCTGCTAAAATCTGTTAAATGCATAGCCAGGTTTCACAGCCTCCTGCCATTTTAGAATTAGCTATCAGGAATCTCCTGTGGCTATTTAACATTTTAATTGCTGTGCTGAAGGGCTATTTCTTACTCATTAGATCTTTTTATTCTGACAAATAGATGATTGTTTGCTTTTCCTGTTTCTGATGTCATTTGTTTTTTCAATTGAACAGCAACACCAGATGCAGGAGAAGATCCCAAAGTCACAAGAGCCAAGTTCTTCATTCGGGATGAGTTTCTAGTGAGTAATTTTGATCTTCTGTGTAGTTCTATCATAGGAAACATTGGCAGATGGCACAGTTTATTTAGGGAAAACTGATGTGGTTTTGCAGAAAGCTAGAAGGAAAGGAGAGTGTCTGGCAATTCCCTCATTCTTTTCAGCTGCCCATCTTACAGAACCTTCCCCAGGGCTTGCACATTTTTATGCCCATTTTATATGAAGTCACTTGTCCTGCAGAGTGTCACATGCCAATGCTAGTGCTGAGCTGGTAGGTGCCCCATCCCTGGAAACATTCCAGGTCATGATGGGTGGAGCAGCCTGATCTCATTGACGATGTCCCTGCTAACTGCTGGGGGTTGGACTAGATGACCTTTAAAGGTCCCTTCCAACCCAGTGCATTCTGTGATTCCTCCAAGGGCTTTGGCAGTGGTCATCTGGCAAGAGGGAATGAACAAAAAAGCTGATTTTATCCTTAAATGAGATTTCTGTTGCGCCACTGAAGAGGTTTGCCTCACCTTAGGACTGTTGTGGCCCTGCTTGAGGAATCATGAAGTTTTTGTCTAGTGACAATTACTCTTATAATTAAGGTTTTCTCCAAAGTGGAGCTGAAGCAGTGGTGTCTAAATTTCACAGACAGAAGTACTTATCAGGCAGATGATAACATCCCAGCACTGCAGTCAGGAACAGGGGACATAGTCCAGTATCACCTACAGCTTCACTCCTATCGAGCCATTCCAACAGTGCAAAGCAGTAATGGGAACCAGAACTAAAGCCCAGTGCTCTCTGCTTCTTGTCCTACTGGTAGAAACTGTAAAGGGATGTTCAAGAGAACAACCTTAATCATTAGAATTCAGGATTTTTAAGTCATTTTACATTTACAGCTATTGTTAGAATTTGCAGCTGTTGATGCTGGAAGGAAGGAAGAAGCAATTAATTGTGTGCACACTTTGGGGATTCCCATTCACTGCCCTAACCTTGCAGTTCATGAGGAAAAAGAGCAGATTGTGCTGTACTGAGTTACCCCAGAGCCAATTTAAAGCCAGGTCTCTCAGTAAAGCTGAAACATTGTGAAGCAGGTAACAATGTCCAGGTTGGAAGAAGGATCCAATAGAACCAAATTAGGGGAAGACTAGGGGGAACCTGCCCATCTTTGTCTGTTTGCACTATTTCAAAGCAGAGGGAAGACAAGGTCCTTAGCTGCCATGACTCAATGGTGTTACAGGAAGAGGTCATCTACAAAGCAAGTAGAAAGAGGGAGGGTTGTAGGCATTGCAGCCACCTAAAACTCTACCATGTGGCTGTGGGTGCTGGGGGTAGGAGAAACATTTGGTCTGGGACAAGCACCCACCATTAACTGAGCAGTCCCTGGGACTTGAGCATGGGACTGAAAAGGGGCCAGAGCAGCTTCCCCCTTCCCTGCAACAAGCACAGGCCTAGCAGAGAGCATCTCCTCCATGAGCAATGTCCAGGAACAAAGGGGACAGGGGAAGCTCAGCATGCAAAATGGAGATGTCCTTAGTCCTCTGATGTCCTTAGCCAGCTGGAAGGAAGAAAAGGTGTCTTTCTTGCTACCTTCAGCCTTCTAGGCTCTGCTTTGTATGTTTCTTTCCAAGTCTTTTCATTTCCTTGCCCCAATATATTCCGTTTTCCGATAGGATTCAGAGAAATCTGGGGTTTACTCCTTTATAGCTTCATTGTGATTCCTACTGTGCCAGTGGGTCTGCATAAGGTGTGGATATGTGTGAGCATCACCACCATGGTGTAGGTACCAGTACTGGCAAATTTGAAGCATGTAATTGGAGCAGTTTGAGGAAGCTAGCTAACCTGACAGCTATTGCTACACAGTAGGATGTGAGAATTAAGAAGGCAAAATGTATCAGCCCCTGCTTTAGGCTGGAAAAGACCTTTATGATTGTCAGGGCCAACTATTAACCCAGCCCCACCAAGTCCTCTCCTAAACCAAGTCCCTTAGCACCACATCAGCAAACTCCTGGCCAAACTGTCAGCCCATGGCCTGGAGAGGAGCACTCTGTGCTGGGTTAGGAACTGGCTGGAAGGCCAGGCCCAGAGAGTGGTGGTGAATGGTGCCATAGCCAGCTGGCAGCCAGTCACTAGTGGTGTGCCCCAGGGATCAGTGCTGGGCCCCATCCTGTTCAGTATCTTTATTGATGATCTGGACAAGGGGATTGAGTCCATCATCAGTAAATTTGCAGATGACACCAAGCTGGGGGCAGGTGTTGATCTGTTAGAGGGAAGGAGAGCTCTCCAGAGGGACCTTGACAGGCTGGACAGATGGGCAGAGTCCAAGGGCATGAGATTTAACATATCTAAGTGCTGGGTTCTGCACATTGGCCACAGCGACCCCATGCAGAAATGGGGGAAGGGGGCGGCGCAGTTAAATGTCTTTGAGGATCCTGGGGAATTGCAATAGATAATCAGGGGTAAAGTGATGCCAAAGCTAGGTTAGTAACCTAAAAGGTTGTGCAGTAGCCTTGTGAGAATTAACTTCCATGTGGTCTGATGTTTGCTGTTCTCTGCCACTACTGGCTTCACAACCAGGAGTTTCTCAGCTTAGTGCTGCTGGTTTAAAACAAGAGTTCAAAAATTTGCCACATGGTGGCACCAGAATGGAAGAGAAATCATTGCTGGGACATCTGCATGGCAGACTGCAGTGCTGCCAGCAGCACAGAGATGTGCAAATGGTAACAGCTCGTGCTAACAATGGTCACAGAGTCGTTAAGGTTGGAAAAGACTTCTGACATCATTAAGTCCAAGCATCAACCCAGCACTGCAATGCCCACTAAACCATGTCCTGAAGTGCTATGTCCATGTTTCTTGAGCACCTCCAGGGACAGTGACTCCACCACCTCCCTGGGCTGCCTGTTCCAACACCTCACATCTCTTTCAGGAAAGAAATGTTCCTAATACCCAACCTATATCTGTCCTGGTGCAACTTGAGGCCATTTCCTCTCATCACTAGTTACTCAGGAGAAGAGACCAACACCCACCTCACTACAACCTTCTGGCATCAGTGACTTAGAAAGTAGTAATCTTCCAACCCCTCCACAGCATCCACAACTGGTTTTAATCTCCAAGTTTGTGATTCATATTGGACCAGATCACAGACTTCCCTTCTTTGTGTTTGTTTAATGATTCTATGATTCTGTGATCCTTACAAATGCCTTCTTATAGCCTATAGATGCCTTCCAGCACCTGAAAGGATCCTACAGGAAGGCTGGAGAGGGAATTATCATAAGGGTGTCTAGCAATAGGACAAGGGGGAATGGTTTGAAGCTGAGGGAAAGTAGGTTCAAACTGGATCTTAGGAAGTTCTTCAGTATGAAGGTGGAGAGACTCTGGAATAGGTTGCCCAGAAAGGTTGTGGGTGTCTCCTCCCTGGGGGTGTTTAAGACCAGGTTGGACAAGGCCTTGAGCAGCCAGGTCTGATTGAGACGCATCCCAACCCATGGTGGGCTTTGGAGTAGATGTTGGAAGGGACCTCAGAGATCCTAAGCCATTCTGTGGTTGTGCGTCCAGAATGTCCCACATTGTTTGACGCTCCTTCAGTCTGTAGACAGTCAAGATGTGGAAGCTGCTGGTGGGACACTGCTGACCCTTGCTCTTTGCCCTGACAGAGGATAAGTACGGCGAGCGGGGATGGCCGGCACTACTGCTACCCACACTTCACCTGCGCTGTGGACACAGAAAACATCCGCAGGGTGTTCAACGACTGCCGGGACATCATTCAGAGGATGCATCTCCGCCAGTATGAACTCTTGTGAGGGGGCTCACCATGGAACCTGTGGTTTTAAATCCTTTGCTCCTTACTCTTTCTCTTGATACTACCCGGCACAGGGTGGAGGAATACACAATAGAAATGTCTCTTCACTTTGTTTACTTTAATTATTTAATCTTAAAAGCTGATTCAAAGCAAGTTTGGGTTGGGATTTATGTTTGGGGGTTTTTGGATTTTTTTCCCTTCGTGCTTTTTTTGGGGGACTGTTTTTTGTGGGGGTTTTTGTTGTTTTGGGGTTTTTTTTGACATGCCACTTCTTTGTCATTCCACTTAAAAAAAAAAAAAGAAGAGAAAAAAAAGCCCTTTGGCTACCTCTGTTCTCTTAGGCTTTGTGATTTTTTGGTGGTTTGGGTTTTTTTTAACTGCACGTGATCTGCTAAGTTTTTCCCAGCAGGTTAACGTCATTTCAAACTGCTATGTCAGCTGGATGACACTAAAGTCATAGCTAGCCCTCTGTGTGGGTTTTCTTTTTACCATGACATTGAAGAGTTACTTGATGGGTGAGGGAAACAACTACAACAAAAACCAAACCATAAAACAAACAAAACAACAACAACAAAGATTAATGCACTTTGTATCAGGTTATTAAATACTGTTGAGGAAGTAGACAACACAATGTAGCAGCACCACAATATTTATTACTCTGTCACAGTTTTTAGCATTTCTGAGTTGCAGGTCAACGGATAAAGTGACCTCCTCTTTTAAGCCGTGACTGGCACAGGAAGTAGAGTAGATGGTGATGGTGATGAGAGGAACAGTGAAGACAAAAGCAATTTTGCTGGGGTTTTGGAGCTAAAGTGTCCTGTACACCTCAGGCGTTGGAATTACAGCTACTTTTCAGCCTTGTTGCATCTAGGCAGCGAATCGACCGCCCTCACTTACCTTTGTTTGTGCTGTCCACAAATGATGCTTTGAGTTCAGATCATTCTCGGACAAGGGTCCTCTCCCTATATATATATATATTTATATACATATATATATATATATAGTTTTGTTTTGGTTCTTTTTTTTTTGTTTTACTGCTGGTTTATTATATTGTACAGACTGTAAAATGTAATATTATTTTGTACAACTTTATTGAAGAAAAAAAAATACTACTTGTAGAAGATCTTTGTGCCTTGATTATGGCTGTACCTGTACAATGAGCTAAGATGTAAGTATGTTTTTGATTGCGCTGTACAGCTTGATGTCAACCTTACCTGCAGCAGTGACTGGAGGTAAGAACTTTACCTATAGAGTTTAGGGGGTTTGTTTTGGTTTGGTTTTTTCTGGTTTATATAAAAATGCTCTTTAGTATAAAAAATATATAAATTATGCAAATTAACCACTTACCTTTCCAAGTGAGGTATTCCAGTCACCGGATGTTGCAGCAAACATGCCTTTCTCTTTGGAAGTCTCAGCTTTAAAACATTGGAATTCGTTCAAGTGTCCAAATCGCAACCTGGTGGTGTCCTAGCAGGAACCAAGAATTTCTTCTTTTCTCTTTTTTTTTTTTTTTTTTTTTTTTTTTTTTTTTTTTTTTTCCTCCTTTCTTTGTTGGGTAATTCTTTGGTCATTCATAGACCTTCACAATTGCACCGACCGATTGTGAATGTGTAAAGCACCACTTGATAGAACTCTTCAACCTTTGTACCGACAGTGGCTTTCATTGTGCAAGTAAATAGTGAGAAAGAAGAAACAAACCAACAACAGCAACAACAAGTAAGGTGTATAAACCCTTGTGTCTGGCCTGAGAGAATTACAAGATGACATTTTTATTTCTCTTTTAATAAAGAGACACATCAGAAAATTGTTATTTTTTTTTTAATATATAATTTTATTTTATTTCAACTGCGGTAGAATCAGCACCGTGGGAATCTCTCTCAAACTTGAATAATTTATGCAAACGACATTCTCAAAAGGAAAACCAACACGTTGTGGTACAGTACAATATATCAGAAGCAAAAGAATTGCTGTAGCAATAAGGCATGTCCTTTCTAGGAACTATTAACACTGCTTTATCTTTTATACCTAGGTGTTTTCTGTCTGTGACTATAAACTTTTCCTGTGTCCAAGATAACCTGTACAAATGTCTACAATTACAGTTGCAATAACAGAAACCTAGCAAAGTGTTAGATTACTTTATGAGAGTCTTTTACTACACTTCGGACCATTTCCCCACCGTGTTTTAAATTTAAGGAGAGAGTAAGAGCTAACAGAAGCCACCCACACTGGCCTGTAAAGCAGCAGGTTTGATAAATTGTTGCTAAAAGCAGCGTGATTAGTTGTAAACCATCTTGGTAAACCAAAACTGCAGATTGAGAAATTAGAATCCTAGAATCATAGAATTGTTTTGGTTGGAAAATACCTAAAAGATTGAGTCCAACCTCTTGCTATTTGATGATGAGTATCCAACTTTAGATTTTATAATATAACCATATTATATTGATAGCTGTATGTTCAGTTTTGTCATCAGAGGTTGGCCAGGCAGTGCAAGGCTGGGTGGAATAAGCTAATAACAAAACTCCCAAAGGATAAGGTTCTCCCCCTTCCCATGCCAAAGAAAACAGCAGAGGGAATTACAAGAGCTAAGCTCCTCTGTAAAACCAACTCCAGCCCAGGAGTGCAAGGTTAGAGCTCCCAACCTCTGCAGGAACCTTGGCAGGAACGCTGGTCCTGGTGTGAAATAGCCTCTCTGCTTTTTCAGGGGCAGGTGGGGAGAAGCAGTGGCACTGCCACAGCTTCCCTCACACATGGCACATGAAGACGCCAAGCTCAGATTTGACACATCCCCCTGTGCTGCTATCCAGGCTGGGCCCAGCTCAGCCTTGCCACACAGAGCTGGGGCCATGCAAAACATAACTCACCCAGAACTCAAGAGCACTCAGTGGCCCATCTAAAATAAGGCACATTCCTATCCCCATCTGCCTTAGCCTGAGAACCAAGGTGTAGGATGATGTTACTGCAGCTGTATTTGACCTTCCGTCTCGCAGAAGATTGGCAACGGGAGGGCCCCTCCCAACACAGCTCTCTGGGATGCAGTAGGGTCCTCTTGGTTTGGGGTTTTTTTTAAGCTCTTCATAGCACATCTTCTTAAACAGCAGCTTGAGGTGTCACCCTAATTTGTTTTTTTTTGAGCAGGTTTCAAGGGTGTATCAGCAAACTGGATCCACAAGCTTCTTCCTGTTGTTGTCTGGTAGATGATGAGTGGTGCCAGTTGTAGTCAGATAACAACTTCTCGTGTCAGAAACTGGAAGATTTCTTGTCCAAACCACAGCCCCTCCTAAAAAGGTTACAGGAATCCACATCTCTCTGTGCCGGGGCACTTGGGTTCTGCCTGACCCTCACAATGAGCAGTGTGACATGAGAAGGGCCATGCAGCAATAACACAGAGAAACATTTCCAGTTTGCAGGACAGCCTCCACCGGGGTAAGACACAACTGCAGGCAAGTGATGAGAGGCTGTAAGGATTTACATACTGTACAGTTACACTTTTAATATACATATTTGATACCAAAAAAAAATCCTAGCAGGAAAAGGACTCATTTGATTGTAGAATACAGTATTTTTGTACAGCATGAACCGTTCCTTTCAGTTAATTATTTATCCTGTAGTAGTCATATCAGCTGTGTAGGACTTCTATGGTATGTGTAAATGCAACCTGCCTTCAGACTAGCAATCCAATTAGGTCATTTGCTGGCATGAATATAGTCTGATGTTTGACTGTTCTCAGCTTTGGTATTTCAGTGACTGCAGATGTTTGGCTCTTCATACTGCTTTATGCTTACTGATTAAATGCTGAGCAAAATAAAATGGTGGAGTGAGAAGCTGAAAATGAGCTAGTAGCAGGATCACAAGCAGGGCACCTGCTGCACAGTATGTAGTAAAGACTCTGCTCTCATATGGAAGGAAGCATTTTTGGAGGGAGAAGTCAGTTGGTGTTATGCTGCCCTGAAAAAGAAAGGAAGACACTTGATCACTTTGCTGTTCCTGTGGGTTCTGATGCAGGAGTGAACACCATCCCTGTCAGCTTTCCCCTTTCTAAACTCTTGTGTTGGGTGGCAAGGGTTGGGGCCCGTCTCCTAGTACCAGTGCCTTCTCCCAGGAGGCTGAAGAGTCCAGACCTTGTGGTGCTGGGCACTAAGTGGAATAGTCACCAGGCCACCGTTAGCCCAGAGGCCAATCTTCCCAGTATTCCATCTAGCATAGATAGAGAGCTGGGCTCCTTATCTGATCTGCCTTCAACAGAAGCCTAACTTCACCTGCTATAAATCCACCTGGAAGGAGCCTTCCCAGGCTGAACTTAGGTTTTGTGAATGTGCCCCTTCCTCCCCCTCCCCAGGCCCTCTTCCTACCCCATACACACTGCAAAAACCATGTTGGCTAATCCAAATTCCCAACACAAGCTTCAACAACAAAGAACTCCATTGGGTTTTGGCTTGACTTTGCAGTTCCAAGCACAGTTTACAACGGACCGAGGATGGGCGTACAGTCATGAAGACGATGCAACCTTAATTAGCCAACCTCTTGTTTTGCAGTTGAGGATGCACTGCCTGGTGTCTGCAGAGAGCGTGTGTAGTTTGAAGGCAGCTACTCTCAGGAAAATGGAATAAACAGCACTACTTTCAGCCAGAAATATTAACAATGGTTGCATAAAATGAAGTTAGAGGTTTGGGGTTATCTGGCCTTTAAGCAACCTAAAATCAACAGCAGTACAAAAACAGCATAGCTGAAAGATTTCCTCCCCTCACAAGTCACAGACTGTAAACTGATTGTAGGTTTTGCTTCTTGCTCCAAGTTTTGAGTTCTGTTTTCTTTCCAAACTGGGGAACTAATTGATTTACCTCTAAGGATACTCTGAGCACTGGAACTGCCTGCGAGAGCATAACCAACCCAACTGTCTGAAATGTGAACTGGAGAGGAGGAGACAGCAGACTCGGCCTGCGATGAACATTTTCACTGTGTGAAGCTGTTACTGCACCAGGCTGCGAGCCGCCACCGTGCAGGAGGAGTTTGAGGTGGACACAGTCTTTGTTTTGATAGCTGGTAAAAAAAACAATCAGCCAAGCCAAACGAGTCTTTCTACTGTTCTGTGCACAATACTGATGATTTTTACAAAGTCAATAGTTTACAACGCACCCTCTTGATAGAAGATGTTTGATGCTTGTACCCAGATCCCAATCAGACCTTTGGCGGCATTGCTTTGTGTGGCTCCCCCAGATGTGCCTCTTGGACCGGACACAGCCTACCCTCTGGGCTGGCTGGGGCAAGCACTTGGGGGGTTGGGTGTTTTTTTTTTTTTTTTTATTTTGTTTTTTACAGGTAGCCTCAGTTCTAAAATCTCTCTGATTGCCATGTTGATTTATTTATGAAAGTTACCTGATGAAAATAAAAACCATGAAACCTTACCATGATGAAGCTAGGGTTGTTTCTGTTCCTCCAGCTGAACGATGGCACGCTCACCTCCAGGATCTTCCCCGCATGCAGCACTTCACAGCTGCTGTGCGTGTGCCCACTGAGGACCAAACGGGGCGAAACCACCACATCAGCTAGGACACACAACGGCCAAGCACAGAAACTGAGTCAGAACTAAAAGAAATTGAGCTGAAACTCATTTTCTTTTCTTTTCTTTTTTTTCTATCTTCTAAGAGACTGAAGCGATGGCAACTCTGGAACAGGTTGCCCAGAGACATAGAAGCTCCAAACTGGAAGTGTCCGAAGCCAGGGTGGATGGTGTCTTGAGCAACCTGTTCTAGCAGGAGATGTCCCTGCCCGTAGCAGGGGCGTTGGAACTTGATCTTTAAAGTCCCTTCCAACCCAAACCATTCTGTGATTTTATGAATTTTAATAGGCTTGCAAAGTGTTCACTGGAGGCTTCGATTTTCCATTATGATGTGGTGGTGATGTTCTGTTCACCCTCATCACAAATACTGGACTTAAACCGAAGGCAACAGCAATATGTTGACATCTCAGCTAGTAAACCCTTGGGTTCAATAAAGCAACGCTGTTCTCTTGTCTAAGGCAAACTCTTGCACTGAGGGAAGACATTCAGGCAGAAGGAAACAAATCCTGAGCATTACATTTGTAGGGCATAGTTATTAATTTTCTGGTAGTTCCTAGCTCAGCAAAAGCAGTGCTCTCAGAGTGCTGGGAAGTAATGGGCTGGAGTTTTAGGTCAGTCAATGATCTACACATCACAGAGTACAAAATGCTAAACTGGAGGTAACAGCACTGAAGCACACCTGGGAGTGCCAGGACTTAATCCCCGTACCAGGGAAGTCCAGCAGAATGACAACCATGATGATGAGGATCCTCAGAGGAGCAGCTGTAACAAGCAGCCTCTCCAGGCCTCATTAGAGCAGGAGCAGCTGAGCTCTGTTTGTCTCAGCTAACATCCCTTCCAGGATTTTTAATCCATGTATACATCTCTCTACACTTGTGTCCCACTCACCCACTGATACTCGGGCTCTCAACAAACCAAACCTTTTGTGATGCTTCTTTAGACAGCACATCATACTTCTCTTTAAATGGGATCTTCTTCTCCTCTGGAGGAGCAGAATCTTCTCCACTGCACTCAACATCGCTTTTCCGATAGAGAGGGTAATGCTGGGAGGAATTCAAAGCAGGGGTCAGTTGCTAAGGATCCAACCTTTCTGCAACACATAAATAAACTGAAAACTTGTCAAGGTATGGCCTCGCCCCCACCTCTGACTCACCTGTAAAAGGATGGGTTCTGAAGCTGGAAGCTTTTCCACATTGCTGCATCTCTTGTCAGAATGGCTTGTTTTCTGTGAATGGAAACAGTCCATACCTAGCACCTTCACCTCTGTGTGCCACAGGAGTGGGGAAGGGAGTGAAGAACTAGGGGTTGAGGGGCTGGGGGGTTGTTTTGTATGGAAACCAGTATCAGGTCAGAGTAGAGTGTTCAAATACTCTACACTGTACAAAGCTTTAAGAGCCTCTGCTGCAGGTGGAAGAGGAAAGGCTTTAATTCCCCTTCCTGTAGAAGCTGTCAGGAGAGTTGCACTCAAGCTGGATGCAGAAAGCAACAGCAAAATCTCACTGCACAAACAAGGCAAAATTAGGACAGCAGAATCTGGCAGGTTTACCCCAGGAGCTGGATTCCTGACTGACTGCCAACCCTGTCAATCACGCTGCCTACTGTGCATGCAGTCAGCCTGTGAAAATTGGAAGAGGAAGGAAATTCAAGAAGCATTGGATTTGATGAAAAAATACAACACTTAAACCATTGCTGGACGCAGGGCAGGGCTCCAGCAGAAGCAGAAAATGGCAAGAACAAGGCTGGCTTGAAGAATGTACCCCAACAATTTGCATAAATATCAATGCCAGAATTCCTATGGGTCTGAAGTCAAGGGGAGGGTTGCCGAACTTATCCCTGGAACAGAGATGCAGCCCTCCCTGTTGGCAGCACTGCCAAAGTAACACCATTAAGGCAAAGCAACACAGTTAAGAGTTACATAAAAATGAGAAGAGGCCAATGAGGAGAAGAAAGATTTGCTATAGAGCTGCCATATGAATCTAAAGCAGATTATCTTTTTTCAGGAGAGCCTTACTTACTATGCCTTGACTGTTGCTGCAGTACAGTATTCCCACTGCAGCAGCCGAGCTGCTGGCTGCAGCTGGATCTTTATTAATAAACTCTTACCTGCTGGGAGCAATTCAGCTGGTGAGACAGTGCCACCAGCTTTGCCTCTGAGGCCCGGCAGAGAGCGCAGCCATCACCCTCCATGGCGACGCTGTTCACCAGGACAAAGCTGGAAAACGAGTGGGGGAGGAGGTTAGAGGAGAGAGCAGGGAAGCTCTTCAGGCATGAGTGGGATAAACTTTACTTTAGAAACTCAAGTGTCCCAAAGCTGGACACTGCTCCAGGAAACAGCAGAACCCACAGCTGCTGAAATCCCATGTTACAAATCCTCTTCTGAGTATCTCCACCTGGCAGGCTGCTTTACAATCACTTGTGAGTCAGGGTGCACAGGTACTGTGTGTGTCATCATTCATGCTTGCACTTCAAGGTTTTATCTCATGAAGTGTGGCCAGAGAAGGGCAATAAGGCTGGTGAAGGGTCTGGAAAACAGCTGGTGAGGAGCAGCTGAGGGAACTGGGGTTGTTTAGTCTGTAAAAGAGGAGGCTGAGGGGAGACCTCATTGCTCCTTACAGCTCCCTGAGATGAGGTGGGGGTCAGTCTCTTCTATTATCAGGTGACAGAACAAGATGAAAAGGCCTGAAATTGTGACAGGGGAGGTTTAGGTTGGATATTAGGAAAAATTTCTTTCCTAAATGAATGGTGAGGTGTTGGAACATGCTGCTCAGGGAGGTGGTAAAGTCACCATCCCTGAAGGTGTTCAAGAAATGTGGCCACGGCACTTTGGGACTTGGTTTAATGGCCATGCTGGTGTTAGGTTGATGGCTGGGCTCGATCTTAGAGGTCTTCCCCAACCAAAACAGACACTTCAGTGGTATTCTAGTGCAGTGGTAGAAGCCCACCGAGATGAAGTCTGAGGGAAAGAAGAACTTTCTTCTTGCCCAACACACTTGAGACCTCAAAGATATAATTTTAGACACTGGATTTCTTCATAATAACTGAAAAGCAGAACAGTGCTGCATTAGGCTGCCTACTCTAAGCTATCTTAGTCTTGTATTCTGTGGTCTCTCACACATGAAAAGGGATTTTGTCTGTAATGGAAAAATTTCCCTCCAGATTTCAAATCAATTCTGAACTTCCACCACATGATTTGTACCTGTTTAGTCACTCCTTTGGGACTCAAGAAATATATCCCCAGTGCAATGCAGGATGTTCTACAGACACAAATAAGAGCTACTGATCACAACTCAAAAAATAAAAACTCTCTTTCAGCAAGGGGTTCTGCTTTTATACCACGGATTTGTTGCAGAATAGTGTCTCTGGGCACGTTGCATTAACAATGCAGCTGGTGTCAGCTGATGGATGTGGTACCAGACATACAGCCTGCAACTGCACGCAAGAATTCTGCTGTGTTTTATCAAGGGACATCAGAAGTTCCTTAAGAGCCCCTTTGTTTAACAGCACAGAATCCCAGCATGGTGGGGGTTAGAAGAGACCTCTGGAGATCATCCAGTGCTAGAGGAGCGCCACCCACAGCAGGTTGCCCACTATCACAATGTCCAGGTGGGCTTGAAATCTCCCCAGAGGTGACTCCACAACCTCTCTGGGCTCTGTCACCCTTGCAGGAAAGAAGTTTTCCTCCTGTTCAGGTGGAACCTCCAGGTGCCATTTTGTGCCTGTTGCCCCTTCTCTGGGCACCACTGAAAAGAGTATGGCCCCATCCTCTTGCCCCCTGTAGATATTGATGAGCATTGATACCTGTGAGTCACCCTCACAGGAAGGGAAGCTCATAGCTCTTCCTAAAAGTCACAAAAGGGGCACAGGGCAGAGAGATGCAGCCACAGAGCTATGAGACCAAGCCCTCTAACAAGGTGAGCTCTGAGCCAAAAACCAGCTTGTGCCTTATCAGCCCACCCTGTGGAAGAACTGTGGACATGCAATGGCTCTCCTCTCAAATTCCACAAACAAGTTCTGCAGACTAAAGGTGTTATTAACATTAATGAAAAGCTTAACTTGTGAGCACAGAGGGGGTTTGTTTGTGTTTCTGTACCAAATCCTGTTCTTCTGTTACATTTTCAGCCATGGTTCATTGCCAGGTGCAAGGAAGTAAAAGAAAAGGCAAACTGGAGAATTGGATTCTGAGGCCACAGTACTTTTCCACTTAAAAGGACACTGGTACATTTACCTAGCTCACAGCACAGCTTCCACTCCCTGCCAAACTACGGCTTTGCACAAAGGGGTTGGTGTTTAACAGATCGTAAGTGAGATATAAAGTGAAAAATAAACAAAATGGCTCTAAGTGAGTGAAGCATTCCCCTTCCTATTTCATCAGAAATTACACTTCCAGTTGTGTTTTCACCACTGGTCTGCTAGCTCAGTAGCCACCACTCTAAACAGTCAAAAAAGGGAAAAAAAGGAATCTACTCACTTTATTCCTTTTCGAGTTATCAGCTTTCCTGAAGTGAAGTTGAAAACCTTTCCAAACCGATTTACCTTGTAAGCAGTCATCCTGTGAGAGAGCAAAAAACAGCAGAGGGACCTCTAAAGGTCACCTAGTCCAACCCTCCTGCACTGAGGAGGGACACCTTCAACAAGATCAGGTTGCTCACATAGAATCATAGAATCATAGAATCAGTCAGGGTTGGAAGGGACCACAAGGATCATCGAGTTCCAACCCCCCTGCCATGGGCAGGGACACCCTACACTAGATCACGCTGGCCAGAGCCTCGTCCAGCCTGGTCTTAAACACCTCCAGGGACTGGGCCTCAACCACCTCCCTGGATAACCCATTCCAGGGCTTCACCACTCTCATGGTGAAGAACTTCTTCCTCACATCTAGCCTGAATCTCCCCATTTCCAGCTTCATTCCATTCCCCCTAGTCCTATCACTACCTGAGATCCTGAGAAGTCCCTCCCCAGCCTTCCTGTAGGCCCCCTTCAGATACTGGAGGGCCACAATGAGGTCACCTCGGAGCCTTCTCTTCTCCAGACTGAACAGCCCCAACTCCTTCAGTCTGTCCTCATAGGAGAGGTGCTCCAGCCCTCTGATCATCCTCGTGGCCCTTCTCTGGACACGCTCCAGCACGTCCACATCCCTCCTGTAATAGGGGCTCCAGAACTGGATGCAATACTCCAGGTGGGGTCTCACCAGAGCTGAGTAGAGGGGGAGAAGCACCTCCCTTGACCTGCTGGTCACACTTCTCCTGATGCAGCCCAGGATCTGATTGGCTTTCCGGGCTGCAAGCGCACATTGAGAGCTCATGTTGAGCTTCTCATCCACCAGCACCCCCAAGTCTCTCTCCTCAGGGCTGCTCTCCAGCCAGTCCCTGCCCAGCCTGGATTTGTGCCTGGGATTGCCTCGACCCAGATGCAGGACCCTGCACTTGCTCTTGTTGAACCTCATGAGGCTGGCTTGTGCCCACCTCTCCAGCCTGTCAAGGTCCCTCTGGATGGCATCCCTTCCCTCCAGCGTGTCCACTGCACCACACAGCTTGGTGTCATCAGCAAACTTGCTGAGGGTGCACTCGATGCCACTGTCCATGGCACCCACAAAGATGTTGAACAAGACAGGTCCCAGGACTGATCCCTGAGGGACTCCGCTTGTCACTGGCCTCCACTGGGACATGGACCCGTTGACAGCCACTCTTTGGGTGCGGCCATCAAGCCAGTTCTTTATCCATCTAGTGGTCCATCCATCAAACCCATGTGTCGCCAGCTTGGAGACCAGGAGGTGGTGCGGGACAGTGTCGAAGGCTTTGCTCAAGTCCAGGTAAACGACATCAGTTGCTCGCCCCTCATCTATTAATGCTGTCACCTGCTCATAGAAGGCCACCAGGTTTGTCAGGCAGGATTTGCCCTTGGCAAAGCCATGCTGACTATTCCAAATCACCTCTTCACTATTCTTCTGAGTCATTAGTGCCTCCAGGAGGATCTGCTCCATGATCTTTCCGGGCACAGAGGTGAGACTGACTGGCCTGTAGTTCCCCGGTTCCTCCTTCTTGCCCTTTTTGAAAATGGGAGTAATGTTTCCCCTTTTCCAGTCTGTGGGGACTTCCCCAGTCTGCCATGACTTCTGGAATATAATAGAGAGGGGCTTGGCAACCTCATCTGCCAGTTCTCTCAGCACCCGTGGGTGTATCCCGTCGGGTCCCATGGACTTGAACACTTTCAGGTTCTTCAGGTGATCACGAACCTGAGCTTCACTTACGATGGGCAGTTCTTCCTCCCCGTCCCTGGCATCGTCTGCCATGACACCAGGAGTGTGGCTGGAGGCCCTTGCAGTGAAGACTGAGGTAAAGAAGTGATTGAGTACCTCAGCCTTTTCCACATCACTAGTGACTAATTCACCACTTTCCTTTCTGAGGGGGCCCACACCTTCCCTAGTCTTCTTCTTGCCATTAATATACCTGTAGAAATTCTTAGTGTTCCCTTTAACCCCCTGGCTAGATTCAGTTCAAACTCTGCTTTGGCTTTCCTAACCAGGCCTCTTGCTGCTCGGGCAGCTTCCTTATATACCCCCTGTTCTATCTGTCCTTCCCTCCACTTCCTGTAGAGTTTCTTTTTAAGTGATAGTGTGTCCAGCAGCTCCTTGTTCATCCAGGCAGGCCTCCTAGCATTCCTTCCTGCTTTTCTCCTTGTAGGTATACATAGCTCCTGGACACAGAGGAGGTGGTCCTTGAATACTGACCAGCTGTCCTGGGTCCCTCTTCCCTCCAGGGCTTCATCCCACGACACTTTGGCCAGCAGATCCCTGCAGCGATCGAAGTCTGCACGCCTAAAGTCTAGGGTCGTAAGCTTAGAATATGTCCACAGCCCCATCCATCCTCACCTCAAATGGTTCCAGGGCTTCTACCACCTTTCTGGGTAGCTACCCTCATGGTAAAGAATTTATTCCTTCTCTAAGGCATACATCTCCCCTCTGTTAGTTTAAAGCCATCACCCCTGCCCTGTCACAAGAGGCCCTACTAAAAAGTCTGTCCCCATCTTTCTGATAGGCCCCTTTAAGTACCCAAAGGCTGCAATAAGGGCTCCCCATAGCCTTCTCTTCTCCAGGCTGAACAACCCAAACTCTCAGGCTGGCATCACAGAAGTGTTCCAGCCCCATGATCATTTTTGTGGCCCTAAATCATCTGACACAGCTCTTCACAAATTGTAAACCCTCCCTGCAGCAGTGCTGCTCCATCATCTAGATCACACATTCACTCAGCAAACTCCCAGGGATGCTCTGACAGCCACTGGCTACTCTTGTCCAAGTCCCACCAGGGTAAGCACAGCCATCCTACAGAAGTGCAGCAGCAAGGGCACTTGCAGTCTTTACAGAAATAAAAGGAAAGGGAATGCTCTCTGAGTAAACACTTCTCAGATGAGGAGGCCTGACACAAGGCCAAGCAGCTTCAAGGCTTCTCTGTCAACACTTAACAGACCAGCTTTGAACAACTTCACAGAAGTTCAGAGAAGCATAAAAGTAGCCTGAAACCTGTTCCAAAAGGTATTCCCAGGCTGCACAGATGATACCCTCTAAGGTCTTGCTCTAATCCCTTCCAATTTGGTCATATCGAAAACTTTCCATGTAACCACGTGAGAGGCCCCTCAGACACAAGAGCAGCTGCTGTATGCTTGCTGATGTTTCCTTCGGGACACCTGCTTACCCCTTGCACTGACAGGACTTACTCATAATGGAATCCAATGTCATGGTTACCAACGACCACCACTAGTTCAGTGGAGACTGGACACTGAAACATCTTCTGAAATCTCCTGACATCATCTGCCCAGGCCTGCAGAAAAAGCCCAACAGTGAAATTCATGCTGCTCAGCAGTACTAAAGGGGACCACTACTGCTGGGTTTGCATGGCAAGGTTTTGGTAGTGGAGTGGCTACAGAGCTAGCTTCTGTGAGAAGGTTCTAGAAGCTTCCTCCATGCCTGATAGAGAGAGCACCAGCTGGCTCCAAGACCAACCCACTTCTGACGAAGGCCAAGCCCATCAGTGATGTTAGTGCCCCTGTGATAATATATTTAATAAGGGGAGGGAAAGCAAACTGCAGCTGGGAGAGAGAAGTGAGAACATGTGAGAGAAACAACTCTGCAGACACCAAGGTCAGTGAAGAAGGAGTTGGTGCTCCAGGTGCCTGAGCAGCCCGTGGTGAAGACTATGATCAGGCAGGCTGTCCCCATGCAGCCCATGGAAGGCCACAACAGCGCAGATATCCACCACCAGCCCATGGAGGACCCCATGCCAGAGTAGGTGGATGCCCAAAAGAAGGAAGCTATGATCCCATGAAAGCCCATGCAGAGCAGGCCCCTGGCAGGACCTGCAGCCCTGCGGAGAAAGGAGCTCACGCTGGAGCAGGTTTGCTGGCAGGCCCCTGGCAGGACCTGCAGCCCTGCGGAGAAAGGAGCTCACGCTGGAGCAGGTTTGCTGGCAGGACTTGTGACCCCACAGGGGACCCACACTGGAGCAGTCTGTTGCTGACAGACTACAGCCATGGAAGGGATCCAAACTGCAACAGTTTGTGAACTGCAGCCCATGGGAAGGATGCGTATTGTAGCAGTTCATGGAGGACTGTACTTCATGGGAGCGACTCCACACTGGCACAAAGGGGAGTGTGAGACACCCTCCCCCTGAGGAGGAAGGCACCACAGAGACAATATGCGATGAACTGACCACAACCCCCATTCCCCAGCCCCTGCACCACTCAGTGGAAGGAGTGAATTGAGATTGGGAGTGAAGTTGAGTCCAGGGAGAAGGCAGGGGTTGGGGGAAGGTATTTTGAGATTTGCTGTTGGTTTCTCATTATCCTTCCCTGACAGATCGGTAATGAATGAAACTGATTTCCCCAAGTCAAGTCTCTTTTGCCCATGACAGTAACTGCTGAGTGATCTCCCTGCCATCCTCCCCTGCCCATCGGCCCTTCTGTAGATTTTCTCTCCCCTGCCCAGCTGCGAAGGGGTGACAGAGCGGCTTTGGTGGGCACCTGGCACCCACCCAGGATCAACCCACCACAAGTATATAATAGAGAAGTACACCCTTGGCTGTTCACATTTTGGAAGTTTTATGAGGGGCACTACCGAAAATGAAGGAGAATCACAGCATTCCCACTCAGATCTAAGACACTAGAAGCTTCTACCAGCAGGACAGCTGTAGCAATACAAAACAAAGCCTTGCATACCTAATCTGCTTTATTCTGCCACTCCTTTCCTTCAAGAAATCCTCACTTCTTGAAGTAAAAGAGCTGTTGATATCGTACCTGAGGTGAGCTCCACTTTCCTTCATCAAAGACGTCGCCCAGAATAAAAACAATATCTGGCTGCAGTAACCACAAGGCAGTTTGGAAAGATCTCTCCATTTGCCATTCCCTGGAAGGAAAACGGCAACCCAGTCACCAGTGTCTGACCTCTGGGTCCTCAACTCTGGACACACAAACAGCCTGGTAGGAATGGCATTAACCATTGGGACAACCAAGTTACATGGCTCAGTTCTAAGGCATTCTGTATAGGAGTTACATAATGGAAAAGACACCACAAATGCTCAGGGGTCTGTCCCCATGTGCCATCTGCACTGCCTCAGTAAGTCCCATTCACTACCCTTTCAACACTGGTTTATAATCCAGCACAGATCTAGGCAGGCATGTCACAGGCAGCAAAGCACCACACTGCCAGTTTTGAACACTATGAAAAACTCAGAGAGAGATCATTCAAGAAAATGATTACCTTCTTAGCTTATCCAGCCAATGTCCTTTGATTTCACCAAGCAGGTGAGTATCAGCTAAAATGATGGCCTTTAGGACTGAAGTTGAAGTCTCTTTCTCACCCCGGTGATCTCCACCTTTCACTTCTGGCCATCGACATTGAAAAATCACCACATAATAAACTAAAAATTCACAAAATATGAACACTGAGCTGACAAAGCACACAAGTTTCAGCAGGAAGCAGAGCTGCTTCTTCAAAGAAAGATTCCTCACAGTGCTCGAGCTAGAACTCAGCATTGCAGTACCAGCACAAGGCTCTCTCCCAGTGGCTCAGTTCTCCCTTGGGTCAGAACAGTAGTCAAAGGATCACATTGGGCTTTGCATCACTTCAAAAGCCCTGTAGAGAAAACACAAATCAAAACATCCCTGAAGGCAGCATTCCCTGAGAAAAACCACTATGTAAGACCTACAGTATGAGCTTCTGGTCATCCTGAAAGATGTGGGAATATGTAATGGACCTAAAAAGCAAAGCTGGTCTCCTTCAGGTGCAGATGGCCACAACGCTGGACATAGAACTGCGCTCTCACCTACCAGGACCAAGGCAACCAGGACCTTGCTGTGTGATCACAGAATCACACAGTGGTGGCAGCTGGAAAGGACCTCTGCGGATCATCTACAGCAGGGTCACCCAGAGCAGGGTGTCCAGGATCACAACATTCAGGAGTCCAGAATCCCTCCAGAGAATGAGACTCCACAACCTCCCTGGCAGCCCAGTGCTCTGACACACTCACAGGAAAGAATTTTCTCATGTTCAGATGGAACTTCCTGGGTTCCAGTTTTTGCCTGTTGCCCCTCGTCCTGTTGCTGGGCACCACTGAAAAGAATGTGGCCCCAGCCTCTTGACCCTTGCCCTCCAGATTTTGATCAGCACTGATAAAAGATCCCCTCTCAGTCTTCTCTAAGCTTAAACAGCCCCAGGCCTCTCAGCCTTTCCTCTGAAGAGAGATCATAGTATCATAGTATCAGTCAGGGTTGGAAGGGACCACAAGGATCATGTAGATCCAACCTCCCTGCCATGGGCAAGGACACCCCACACTAGATCAGGCTGGTCAGAGCCTCATCCAGCCTGGTCTTAAACACCTCCAGAGACAGGGCCTCAAACACCTCTCTGGACAACCCATTCCAGGGCTTCACCACTCTCATGGTGAAGAACCTGCTCCTCACATCCAGCCTGAATCTCCCCACCTCCAGCTTCATTCCATTCCCCCTAGTCCTATCACTCCCTGAGAGCCTGAGAAGTCCCTCCCCAGCCTTCCTGTAGGCCCCCTTCAGATACTGAAAGGCCAAAATAAGGTCACCTCAGAGCCTTCTCTTCTCCAGACTGAACAGCCCCAACTCCTTCAGTCTGTCCGCATAGGAGAGATGCTCCAGCCCTCTGATCATCCACATGGCCCTTCTCTGGACACATGCCAGCACCTCCATATCCCTCTTGTAGTAGGGGCTCCAGAACTGGACACAGTACTCCAGGTGGGGTCTCACCAGAGCTGAGTCAAGGGGGAGAATCACCTCCCTTGACCTGCTGGCCACACTTCTCCTGATGCAGCCCAGGATCTGATTGGCCTTCTGGCTAAAAGTGCACATTGAGAGCTCATGTTGAGCTTCTCGTCCACCAGCACCCCCAAGTCTCTCTCCTCAGGGCTGCTCTCCAGCCAGTCCCTGCCCAGCCTGGATTTGTGCCTGGGATTGCCTCGACCCAGATGCAGGACCCTGCACTTGCTCTTGTTGAACCTCATGAGGTTGGCTTGTGCCCACCTCTCCAGCCTGTCAAGGTCCCTCTGGATGGCATCCCTTCCCTCCAGTGTGTCTGCTGCACCACACAGCTTGGTGTCATCAGCAAACTTGCTGAGGGTGCACTCAATGCCACTGTCCATGGCACCCACAAAGATGTTGAACAAGACAGGTCCCAGGACTGATCCCTGAGGGACTCCACTCTTCTCACTGGTCTCCACTGGGACATGGACCCATTGACAGACACTCTTTGGGTGCGGCCATCAAGCCAGCTCTTTATCCATCTAGTGGTCCACCCATCAAACCCATGTGTCACCAGTTTGGAGAGCAGGATGTGGTGCAGGACAGTGCCAAAGGCACTGCTCAGGTCCAGGGAAACGACATCAGTTGCTCGCTCCTCATCTATTAATGTCAGCTGAGCCTCACACGTGACCCACATCCTCTCACACATGATGGCAAGATCAATACTGATGCTGCCAGATTGCACCCAGGCTGTGAGGAGGAGCTGTGGTTGTCGCTGTGCAATGCCTAGCTGATACTCCTCCTTGCACAGCTGATTATGAGACTAGAATCTGGTTTTTTACTAGAGTTTGAGGATGTCAGTTATGAAAAAAGACTGAAAGATGTCTCACTGTTTCTTGTTCTATATAGGCGAGAGTGGCCTGATGCCAAACTGATTTAGGCTTCAAAAGCTCACTGTAAAGGTCAGGTCACTCTTTTCACTGTGTTTATTATTTCCATGGAATCGTGGAATGCTTTGGGTTGGAAGGGTTGAAAGACCACCTAATCCAACCACCTTGCACTGAGCAGGGACATCTTCAACTAGAGCAGATTGCTCAGAGCCCCGTCCAACCTGACCTAGAATGGTTCCAGGGATGGGGCTTCTACCACCTGTCTGGGCAACATCCCGCTCAGTGTAAAGTTTCTTCTCTGGAGTCTCAATCTCCCCTCTTTTAGTTTAAAACCATCACTCCTTCTCCTGTCACAACAGGCCCTGCTCTGTCCCTGTATTTCTTCTGGGCTCCTTTAAATACTGAAAAGGCCACAATAAGGTCTCCTTGGAGCCTTCTGCAGGCTGAATAACCCCAGAGAAGATACTCTGTAATAGAAACCTGATCTCAAGTAGCTGGCAAACACAAAAATTCTGCTAGTCACAATTATTCTGTATTCAGTCAATGCAGATTCCTTAGGCAGGGGACAAATAACATTGAACTCTTCCTCATTTACATGTTTTAAGAACCATTCTGCACAACAACTAAAAATCAGCCTGTGGATGAGGATAACTACTGGTTTAATAATGTCGCCAAAGTTTAAACGTGCTAGAAGCATAAATTCATAGCACCAAACTGTGGGGGAAAAAATACCCAGGTGACCAAAAGGTTTGATGCTTCCCTTCTCCAGCATTCATGTTTATTTTACCATATTTTAGCACTTAAAATAGTTCCATCAGACATGCCCCTTCTTCCTCAGATTCTCTTTCATCAACATGGTAATGCAGACTTGCCTCACTGCTCTTCCCCTCTTCCATCTCTCTTCAGAGCATTTTCCAGCTTTATTTGACAAGTAAGCCTCAAATGAAACAAGGGAAGCCTGACACAAAGGTCTGTAGGTCAGAGCAGCTGGCAAGTGGTTCTGGAGCTTTATCCTCTCTCTTATTTTGTGAATGTGGGTTGGAAGGGACCTCACGGATCATCTAGTTCCAACACCCCTTCCATGGGCAGAGACACCTTCTACCAGACCAGGTTGCTCATCCAACATAGCCTTGAACACCTCCAGGGAGGCAGCATCCACAACCTCCCTGGGGAACCTGTTCCAGTGTCTCACCACCCTCACTGTAAAGAATTTCTTCCTAATCTCCAGTCTAGACCTGCCCTCCTCAAGCTTCAATCTGTTCCCTCTTTTCCTGGCAGTACAAGCCCTTATAAAAAGTCCCTTCCTGGCTTTCTTGTAGTCCCCTTAAGATATTGGAAGGCCACAAGGTCTCCCTGGAGCCTTCTCCAGACTGAACAGCCCCAACTCTCTCAGCCTGTCCCCACAGGGGAAGTGCTTCAGCACTCTGATCATCTTTATGACTCTCCTCTGGATCCACTTCTGGACCCTTTCCTTCTGGGTGCTGGGGGTACCAGACCTGGACAAAGTACTCCAGCTGAGGTCTCACAAGAGCAGAGGGACAGAATCACCTTCATTGCCCTGCTGGTCACTGTTTTTAATGCAGCCCAGTGCACGGCTGCCTCCTGGACAGCAAGCGACCATTGCCAGCTCATGGTGAGTTTTTCCATCAACTGACACCCCCCAAGTTCTTCTCCTCAAGAGTGCTCTTGAGCCATTCCTTGCCCAGCCTATATTTGTGCCTGGGATTGTTCAGGTCCAGGTCTAGGACCCTATTGATTCTACGATTCTTGCACTTGGCCTTGTTGAACTGTTATTTATGCTTTTATAACTAAATAAAACCCCCCAACCTAAATCTACTCTAATTTAAAATCACTGCCCCTCATCCTATCACTGCAGACCTTTGTAAACAGTCCTTCTTCAGCCTTCTTGTAGGCCCCCTTCAGGGACTGGACCCTACCATCCCTCAAAGCATTTCACACCAGGTTGGATGGGACTCCTGGCAACCCGATCTAGTTCTAGATGTCTCTGATAACTGCAGGAGGGTTGGACTGGATAACCATAAAGGTCCCTTCCAACCCCAACCAGTATGTGATTCCATGATAGTTCTAGAATGTAACCAATTTAAACTTCTGTGAAAAGTAGTAACAAACAAGTTCAGGTTCAACTCTCACAAGGTTTCCCTTCTGCAGTTGTCTCTCATCACTCCAAGCTGAGAAGCAACGTGACATTTCTACCTATGAACTGTGACTCTCAGCACTCCACTTTCCTTCCAGCATTTCAAACACCAGAGCACTTCGATACCTCCCTCTTCAAACAACTTGATGAATTGTTTCAATACTGCAAACAGCTCTGACCTCTCCTTCTAAGAGTCTTCCCAAATCTAAACCTTAAATCCTTCCTCCACCCACAAATTTTAACTTATTGTTGTGATTAAATACAAACCTCCACACAGGGATTTAGAGGTTTTTCCTTCTTTAAGAAATCCCTTTGTAATAGTTTAATGATAGAATTATTTCTGTCTGCACTGGCACATCCTTAGGATTTAAATTCTTGAAGACTGTCAACGCTGCACATCCACTTTGATTTTAGACACAAGGATAAATTGGAAAAGTCTTGAAATTAAACCACAAATATTCTATCACGTCCCCATAAACACCCACAACCACTCCTGCAGTGAATGTGTTTTACAAGTGTAAAAGAGAGAGGGCTTGAAACTTAGTTGAAGGGACACAGACCACACTTTATTTTAAAACAGAAATCAAAAGCACAAAGTACCAAACCATTTCAGAGCAGCTTGTCATACTGGGATCATACTTTTGCATCCATAATATTACCAACATGTGGCACCACAGAAGCCATGGGGGGTTTAAGTGTTGCAATGAGGATTTAAAAATGTGGAAAATCTACTTGCCATTGAATGAATCAGCAGTTAGAGATGTGCTGTAAAAGGCAGCCCATACGCTGCAGTGATTCGTTTCAAGCACTTTTCATATTGATTATTCAGTTTCATAGACTCCTGCACGGCATGCTTTAAGTCTTCTACCTCTTCAAAAAATCCTAAAAAAACCCAAAGGGATTCACCTTAATGTTTCTTCAAAGATATTCTCAGCCAACATTCCAACAGTTCCCAAGTTCAAAGCTACTCTGTATTATTTTTATTAATACACGGTTGCTACGCAAACACAGACACAGCTACAAGCAAGATTCAGCAATCAACTAAAACCTTACATAAGAATTTAAAACTTTGGGCCTGATCAAAGAATCATAGAATTTTAGGCATTGGAAAGGACTTCCAGAGATCATTTGGTCTAATCCCACTGCCAAAGCAGGATCACCTAGGACAGGCCACACAGGAACACATCCAGGTTGGCTTTGAAAGTCTCCAGAGAAGGAAGCTCCACAACCTCTCTGGGCAGCCTGTTCCAGTGCTCTGTCACCCTCATAGTCAAGAAGCTTCTCCTCATGTTGAAGTGGAACTTCCTGTGTTTATCCTGATACCAACTGTTCCTTGTCCTGTTACTGGGCACCACTGAAAAGAGCCTGGCACCTTCATCTTGACAGCCACCCCTCAGATATTTATATACATCAGTAAGATTCCCTCTCAACCTTCTCTTCTCCAGACTAAACAGCCCCAGCTCTCTCAATCTTTCTTCATAGGAGAGATACTCAAGTGTCTTCATCATCCTCATGGCTCTTCATTGGACCCCCTCTAGCAGATCCCTGTCTTTCTTGAACTGGGAAGCTCAAAACTGGACACAGTATTCCAGATGTGGCCTTAACAGGGCAGAGTAGAGGGGGAGGAGAACCTCCCTAGACCTGCTGGACACACTTTTACTAATGCACCCCAGAGGTCCCTTCCAACCAAAACAATTTCATTCTATGATTCTGTGACTTTAACTCACCCTGGCTCAATGTTCTGTAAGTTCCACATCTAATGAACTATCGCCACATTTCACTTTCTCACTATTACCTCTGTAATGAAAGCTAGCATAGTATTATTTAGTTTCTGAGAATGGATTGCAAGATATGACAAACAACCCTCAAGAAAAAAAATTCAACAGCAGACTTAAACAATAGGGAAAAAGAACAATTTCAACAAGTTTGTTGCTAAATAGCATCTTAGGTCAGTGTATTAAACAGAGTCCTCTACAGCTGGCTAAGATCTCTTCTTCACTTTATACTACCAGTCACTACCAGTCTATCACGAAAACTCCTCTCTGCCCTCCCTAAGCTTAGAATTACAGAATGTCAGAAAGGTGGGTGCTGGAAGGCACCTCTGGGGATCATCTAGTCCAACCCCCTGCTAAAAAACAGCTACACACAGCAGGTTGCCCAGGATCACAATGTTCAGGCAGGTTTGGAATCTATCCAGGGAAGGAGACTCCACAACCTCTGTGGGCAGCCTGCTCCAGGCTCTATCACCCTCACAGAAAAGAAGTTTTTCCTCCTGTTCTTTAGGTTCCAGTTTGTGACAGTTGCCCCTTGTCCTGTCACTGGGCAGCACTGAAGAGCCTGGCCCCATCCTCTTGACACCCATCGTTTAGATATTGGTAAATGTTGGTGCTTAGAGTTCTGTCAGAGGCATCACCTTGATATGTTGAAGAGAAAATAGCTTTCTTCTCACTGACTTCACAAAGCAATAGAACTGATCATTAAAAAAAAAAAAAAAAATCATCTCTGCAAATGTCTTTTGGAAGGAATGAAAATTGTTACCAGCAGTTACAACTTCAATGTCACAGCAACCTGAGCCAACTCATCTCTCATGAAGCAAACCAAATTGCCCAAACATTAAAAAAAACCCCAAAACCACAAGAAAATCCATTTGTTCAAAGCAACAACAACAAAATAAGAACTAAAATTGCATTATTCCTCTTCCTTAGCCAAGAAATACTGTAGGACACCGACATTTCAAGGCGTCATTCCTTTCCATTTCTTTCTCAGAATGCTATCAATTAATTTCTTATCTATTTTGCTTGATAAGAGCCCATGTTCAGCCTAGAGCTCATTTTCAGTTCAGGCAGAAAAGTTGGTTTTCCCAAACCCACCTCTTCTTAAAATTTTCCTAAAATAAATTACCTTGTCTAGCGCAGCCAATTCATTTTTCAGTGCTCTCCTTTCTGTAGACAACTTTTCATTTGCTTTCTTCAGCTTTTGTATCTCCTTCAACAATATCTCTAGATCCAAATAAAAATTAAAAGAACAACAGACCTCAACCATTACAGCCAACCTCCCCCTTGTATGAATCATATCCCAGCTACCTACATTTTGTGATATTAGAAAAATCACAGTTCAGCTTTTTAGAGTGCTTTCTTTATGTTATTGCTAAGACTCAGCCCAGCACACTCCCAGGTACTATGAAAGATAACAGGATGTCAGATGGACAATCTGAATGTGCCAGATGCTTAGGATGTGGGATTATTTTACTTTCAAATCCACAAAACATATACCATGTGCCTTGCTTACCCTCTTCTGAATCAGAGGGGGTCACACAGCCCCTGCTGACAGCGTATTTCCTGAAAATTAGGCCTACACTATGTCATCTCTTCAATCTTTTTGTTATGCTTTGAAGTGGAAGAGGACTGCACCTTGATTTGTGGATTTATGTGAGGAAGTACGCCGGCATGGTCTAGGTCTGTCCCACATTTTAAGGCTAAAAGGAGGTCCTTTTGTGCACCAGTGCCTGAAAATCCAAGTGTGAAGCAGCAGACATTATCACTAAGAGACCCATCTTACTAGCATAAATAGAGTGGTACTAAAACCAGCCATGCACTCCCACCCAGGATTACACCAAGATACAGAGTCACACAGAATAGTGCAGAAAAAAGAAAAAGGAGGGGTGGGGGTGGGAAGAGAAAGAGAAAAGCAAACCCTTATTTTTCTCACAAACCAATGCAGGCTGGACCCAGAGGTAGGACACTGATCACCAAATGTCATTTTGACATAGCAGGTTTTCTGGTTCAACCAGCATTTGGAGTGCCTCTGGATAAGAAATGAACTGCATCCCCATGGGCACACCGGAAGGAACATCATCAGAATTACCTAAATATTCACTGGAACAGGGCTCCTTCTTGATAGGAATGTCCCTGTGAGATGTTACTTCTCCCTCTGGGTTTCGGCTTCTTTTCCCAGAAGCAGCACTACTTTTCCAAGCAGCCTTTTTACGTTCCAGTTGCTCAATTCTTTGTCTCTGCTCTCGTAGATTATGCTCTAGGTCCTTAATTTTAATCTGTCAGGAAACTAAACTTTTTTTAAAATACACAGAACAAAGTTCAACTGAATACAACTGGCAACATATCACAGAATGGTGTGAATTGGAAGAGACCTCTGGGGATCATCTAGTCCGACCCACTTGCTAAAGGAAAGTCACCCTGACAGGCTGCACCTCACAGGAAGAAGTTTTTCCTCAGGTTCAGATGGAACCTCCTGGGTTCCAGTTTCTGCATGTTGCTCCCTGTCCTATTGCTGGGCACCAGAGAAAAGAGTCTGGCCCCAGCATCCTAATACCCACACTTTAGATATTCATCAGCATTGAAAAGATCCCCTCTCAGTCTTCTCTCTTCCAGGCTACGCAGACCCAGGTCTCTCTAAGCAGCCCTCATCTCAGAGAGATGCTCCAGACCCTTGATCATCTTTGTAGCCTCAGCTGGACTCTCTCCAGTAGTTCCTTGTCTCTCTTGAACTGGGGAGAGCAGAACTGGACACAGTACTCCTGGTATGGCCTCATTCAGGCAGAGTAGAGAGGGAGAAGAACCTCCCTCAATCTGCTGGCCACGCTCTTCTTAATGCATCCCAGGACACCACTGGCCTTCTTGGCCACAAGGGCACATTGCTTGCTCACGGTGTCCTTGTCCACCAACACTCCAAGGTCCTTCCCCACAGAAATGCTCTTTGCCTTCATTTGTTTAGCTTCTTGCTAACACAAAAATAGCCAGGATGGTGCAAAACAGACATCAGAAGACAGCTGGAAAGAGGGGTAGGGAGGGGAGCAAGGAAAAGGCTTGGAAAGGGGTGACAGCTTTCAGTTACAGAGATACCAGTGACAGTTCACCTTCCACAGGAATTGCAAATTACTTTCTATTATCTCATGGGAAACAAAAATTAGTACAACAAGAAAAGCACAGCCTCATTTTCCAAATGTAAGAATGATTTTTCAATCTTGCTAAAAGCTTATGTTTGGCTATCTGGTATCACATCCTACAAATGTTACTTACAGTTAGACTTTTAATTGCTTCACTTTGCTCCTGGTTTGCTTTGATTTCTTCAATGTAACGTTTCTGGAGCTCATTATACATCTGAAGTAGTCTAAAACAGAAAAAATGCATAAATTGCAATTAAACATGAAAGCCAACAAAATGTGCATCCTTTGTCCTGAAAGCATTGCAGATGCTCCACAGAGATCACCTGGACTGTAACTATGCTGAGGAGACTCATAACAGAAATATCTAAGATGGGTGTGAATGAAGTGTGATGAGCCACACAGAGTAAGCACCAGAAAAACAGCAAAAGGTTAGAAGAATGGTTTGTATTGATGGCAAAATGTCTTTCATTCAGCCAGACTGAGGACCCTGTTGTTGTTTTTCCAGCCCACGTGGCCACACTGAGTAAACCTCAATACAAACGACTCGTTGGTGGAAGACATGCACACCAACACATGTCACAGATATCAATCCTCACCCACTCAGCACAACAGGAAGAGCAAAAGGCCACTCCTAAAGGATATAAAAAAGGTTGTTGGCAAGAAAATAGTTTCTGGACAATCAAGAACCCATAATGAGTACTCATGTGGCAGCATCCCCAGCTGTATGGCACAAAACATCTCATTACTTTTGTGTTTGGGTGTGAGCAAATGAAATCTGTGAGAAAATGAGCATGAGTGGGTAAAATCAATGTAAAACAAACAGATTTGGAGTATTTTCTTTCCCTTTGATATTATTTTGTATGAAGTTCTGCTGCACCTACTTCCTACCATTTTCATCACAGCATTCAGTCTGTGTGTTTCAGGTCCATAATGTAATTCATGAACAAGAACAGACATTTTTTCCTGTTTTCTTAGGAATTAAAGTAAGAGCTGGCATTCACAGTAAGTTGTGACTGTGGTACCACAAGCATGATGACCAACACTTCAGTACAAAAGAGCTCTGTAAACTAACAAATAGATGCTAGAAAAAGAAGAAGTGATGTTATCTATGTACAACCTAATACAAAGCAGGTCCAGCACTAGATTCACACATCTTCCACAAAAGCACCTAATCATAGAATCAGTCAGGGTTGGAAGGGACCACAAGGATCATCTAGCTCCAACCTCCCTGCCATGGGCAGGCACACCCCACACTAGATCAGGCTGGCCAGAGCCTCATCCAGCCTGCTCTTAAACACCTCCAGAGACAGGGCCTCAAACACCTCTCTGGATAACCCATTCCAGGGCTTCACCACTCTCATGGTGAAGAACCTCCTCCTCATGGCCAGCCTGAATCTCCCCACCTCCAGCTTCATTCCATTCCCCCTAGTCCTATCACTCCCTGAGAGCCTGAGAAGTCCCTCCCCGGCCTTCTTGCAGGCCCCCTTCAGATACTGGAGGGCCACAATAAGGTCACCTCAGAGCCTTCTCTTCTCCAGACTGAACAGCCCCAACTCCTTCAGTCTGTCCTCATAGGAGAGGTGCTCCAGCCCTCTGATCATCCTCGTGGCCCTTCTCTGGACACATGCCAGCACCTCCATATCCCTCTTGTAGTAGGGGCTCCAGAACTGGACACAGTACTCCAGGTGGGGTCTCACCAGAGCTGAGTAGAGGGAGAGAATCACCTCCCTTGACCTGCTGGCCACACTTCTCTTGATGCAGCCCAGGATCTGATTGGCCTTCTGGCTAAAAGTGCACATTGATAGCTCATGTTGAGCTTCTCATCCACCAGCACCCCCAAGTCTCTCTCCTCAGGGCTGCTCTCCAGCCAGTCCCTGCCCAGCCTGGATTTGTGCCTGGGATTGCCTCGACCCAGATGCAGGACCCTGCACTTGCTCTTGTTGAACCTCATGAGGTTGGCTTGTGCCCACCTCTCCAGCCTGTCAAGGTCCCTCTGGATGGCATCCCTTCCCTCCAGCGTGTCTGCTGCACCACACAGCTTGGTGTCATCAGCAAACTTGCTGAGGGTGCACTCGATGCCACTGTCCATGGCACCCACAAAGATGTTGAACAAGACAGGTCCCAGGACTGATCCCTGAGGGACTCCGCTTGTCACTGGCCTCCACTGGGACATGGACCCGTTGACAGACATTCTTTGGGTGCGGCCATCAAGCCAGCTCTTTATCCATCTAGTGGTCCACCCATCAAACCCATGTGTCACCAGTTTGGAGACCAGGATGTGGTGTGGGACAGTGCCAAAGGCACTGCTCAGGTCCAGGGAAACGACATCAGTTGCTCGCTCCTCATCTATTAATGTTGTGACCTGTTCATAGAAGGCCACCAGGTTTGTCAGGCAGGATTTGCCCTTGGTGAAGCCATAAGGTACTCAAATCAAGCCTGGAAATAGACACTCAGATTTCCAAGGTTATTTGTAGAGTCTGGTATATTGTAAAGACAATGAAATGTGGAAAACAAAACAAAACAACCCAGGCCTTCTATAGCCACTAAAAGGAAACGCCATAAAGGTGCTTGAACCAGAAGCAGTAGGGACTGTCCCTATCTTCAAGATCCACAGCCCACTTTTGCAAGTGCACAAAAAACAGCCTCTGAAAGAATGGAGCAGCCTGTTTCTTTCAAAAATCAAGCCACTGAGGGATGGACCAACATTTTCCGTAGCATGTCTAGCTGTTAAAATGTTTCAACATGTTTTCATACATCAAAAGTGTATCTTTTGCATCAAAAAAAAAAAAAACCAGCTTATTTCTAGTCTGCCATTTAACTGGCAAACTGCATTTCATAGTGGCTCACTTCTACTAATCAATTTAGACTGAAAAGCTTGTCTGGTTGATTTTTTCACATACAGATAAAATGGAGCTACAAAACATGAGCTAAGATAGCTCCCACAAATTAGACAAATAATTTGCATCATTCAAGGTTTAAATCTACCCCAAAAAAAAATCAAGATCATGTGTGTGCCTACACACAAAAGAGCTTCCTGGACTCATTCAATTTTTCTCAATGAAAGACTGAGAAAGAAACCTATTTTGTTACAGAATCACTTTGGTTGGTAAAGAGCTTAAAGAGCAAATCCAGCCGTTAACCCAGCACTGCCAGTTCACCACATCACAGTCTTTGTTTAGTCCCATTTTCAAGTTTCATCGAAGATTTACTATTTCCTTTGAAATAGCAAATAAAATGGTTTTCCATTGTTTCAAAGGCTGTAAGCAGATTCCATAACAGTTAATAAAAATTCAACTTGCTTGACCGTGAAAAATGTATTCTGCCCTACAGAGAAGAATGTTTAATTCTGTGAAAAAGCAGTGTCCAGAAACTCACCTGACACCATCACCCTTTAGGACAAGATCCTTGCTGTATCCACCCTTATGCCATAAAGGAGGCTCTGTTTGAACTTGAACACTTAATTGAAACAAACACAAGAGTTGAATAAAATCAGATTTTACAATGTTAATTGGATCAAACAAAGCAGCTGAAAAAGACTAAGTTACTTTTCAGTTTGATTTTACAGTAGAGGTTTACATGCAGGATCATACACACACCAAAATTTAAACCTGACAATTTTTTGCAAACAGGCTCTTAAATCCTGGCAGGATAATCTCCAAAACACTAGCACTTCAGGTTTTCAGGTCCTAAGATCCCAGTTTTGGAATCTTTTAAACAGCACTGATACAATTTCACTGTTTGGTGGAAAAATAGTCTAAATCTCTTTGCAGTTAGAGCACAATGGCTAAGCAGAGACATTACATACTGACATTAAAACTGTTCCTTTTACTACAATTAATTCTATACAAGCTGCTTCTGCCATCCTTATTCCTTTACACACCTACAACATTCTCCATCCCTACATTTTGCTCAGAGATGGTCCCTCAAAATGGGCAGAACCAGCAAGGCCTTGTTCATCTGAAGAGTATCAAGGTAAAAGCACTGAAATACCCCGACACAAAAAGAAATGTTCAAGAATTCTTACTCTCTGCTTGTGACACAGTCATGCACGAACTGCTGCAGGTACACCTTTTCTTGGATCTGGCCCAGATTCTTTTCTAAGTCCTTATTTTTTATGTGGAGTTTTTTCAATTTCTTGACTAACTGTTCATTTTCATCACTGAGCTGAGAAGAAAGAGAGTGAAAAATGGGGAAAAAAAAAAAAATCAAGCCATATGTTTGTTTAGGTCAAGTACTAATTAAGCTGATAATACTTCAGATTAAAATTCCTGCCTAGAAGTTTTACTATATCCATGTCACTACATAAGAAAATAGACAGGAAATATAATTGTCTTTCAAACGTTAAGAACTGACTAAAACACAGCTTCTTTAACATAGACATTAAAGGCTTTTAATGTAACTTCATCGTTAATTAGTGAACGATAAGGCAAAAAGTAAATTACAAGTTATCTGTGATTTGTATTCAAAATATCAGCTCTGCAGCTAAGCTCCTATTTGGTTTTATTTTAATCTCACCGAACCTGAAGGACTAAACTAAGGCCACGTTAGCATTATTTCTTGCATGCATGCTTGATGAACCTCAACCAGCAGTATGTAAACACACCCATCGCCCAAAATGTACTAAATGTAGCTCCCGATATTTCTTTGAGAGGGTATCCAGTAAAACTGATGTTATAGAGCGATATGCATTCAAGAGAAAGAAAGCCTGCAACCACAAACTGCTGTAAGAATGAGTTCTCCCCTCGAAAGTAAAGTCAACCACGGCCGAGCTGGAGTCGCCTTGCCCGAGTGTTCCCTCCAGGCCAGGCCAGGCCAGGCCAAGCCGGTCGGGGCCAGGGCTGAAGAGCCTTCCCCGTGGCCGGCTGGACAGCATACCACGCCGCGGGGAAGGTACTGCCACGGACCCCACTCACTTGGAGGCACCTGTGGACGGAGGGCAGGGCCATGGGACTGCGGCGCGGCTCACGGTCTCCTCCAAACGCACTCGCCACCGCCCCAGGGCGACCGTGCCGTGGAAGGCCCCCGCCTAGCTGCCCAGCTCACTGCCTGTCACCTCCGCGGGCCTCCCGGCTCTCAGGCGGGCGCCCATGCCCACCAAGGCCCACCCGGATAGGCTCCAGACACAGCGCCGTGTCCCATGGAAGGCCCTGGCCACTCCTCGCCCCGTTGCCGGGGAAATGGCCACAAGCGAAGCGCCGCCCGCCCCACAGGGCCAGGTAGGCGGAGCCCCGGGCGGCGGCCGCTCGAGCAGCGAGCGCCCCCGGGGGGCACTACTGCGGCTAGGAAGGGCTCCAAGGCAAAGATCTCGCACCCGGCCTGCAGCGGAGGGTGCTAGCGGGGGATTTCTGATCCAGCGGTGGAGGATCCGGAATCAGCCTTAAGGTGGCTGTGCACCTCAGTCTCCGGGGCAGCGTGAAACAACCAGCCTCAGCTTGTCTTTTTTAAAGGCCAGACGTATTCTGGGATGCATCCCCAGCAGCGTGGTCAGCAGGTGGAGAGGATTCTGTCCCTCTGCTCCACTCTGCTGAGACCCCACCTGCAGTGCCGGGTCCACCTCTGGAGTCCTCAGCACAGGAGAGACATGGACCTGTTGGAGCAGGGCCAGGAAAGGCCACAAGAATTACCAGAAGGCTGAGACACCTTTGCTGTGAAGACAAGCTGAGGGAGTTGGAGTTGTTCAGCCTGGAGAAGAGAAAGCTCCAGGAGAAACCTTACTGTGGCCTTTCAGTACTGTAAGGGGGACTGTAAGAAAGATGGAGGACTCCATCGGAGAGTGTAGTGACAGGACAAGAGGTGATTGTTTTAAACTAAAAGAGGAGAGCTTCAGACTACATACAAAGAAGACATTTTATAACAATGAGCATGGTGAAACACACTGGCCCAGGTTGCCCAAAGAGGTGGTAGGAACCCCATCCCTGGAAACACTCCAGGTCAGGTTGGACAGGGCTTTGAGCAACCTGATCTAGCTAGAGATGACCCTGCTGACTACAGGGTAGTTGGACTAGATGACCTTTAAAGGTCGCTTTCAACCCAACCATTCTATGATTCTGTGATAAATTGTCTTTACTTTTGTTTGCAATTTTATTTTCTGTGACTAACAGATACTGAGTGTGTGGGAGTGAAAATACTACCAGGTATAGATCTGCTTGGACACATTTGTACATCCACAAATACCAAGTTATCTGTCTCTATAACAGAATACAATGTATTCTGCATCTCCCATTCCCACCACAACAGAAGCCATGGTGGTACAGGCTGTTCAAATACTGTCCACCAAGGAAGGAGAAAATACTATGTCTGGTACTGCTATTACCCAGGGTGGAGATTTTTGTATCCTTAGTGGGTTTGATACTTGATATTACTGGTATTTGCTGGGGTTTGTCTATGGGTTTTGTATTCAGCACGTATTTGTGGCAGACCAGGCTGGAGGGCATACAAGCAATACAAAAGCATTCCACTCTAATGAGGAACTGGACCTTCCAGATAACATTCCAACAGAAGATACTCACCAGCCACAAGAAGATTGACCCAAAGCAGTGATTAATGCCTACTGGTCTCAGTACCCTTTGCTACTGACAGTTCAAAACCTTTCATGTTTCTCTCATTCTTTTGTTCTCTGCACCTCCTGTCTTTGTATAAAATGTTGCCTCTCTTGCTACAGCCCATCACATGTTGCCATGGTTTGGGGGAGAGGGGGGTTGTGTGCAATCCGTTGCCAGATGCCACCTGCCTCTCCATTTTAAGCGTGCAGCCCACCAGATTGTAGAGCCTGACAATCTTTGTGAGGAACCATTGATGCCTGGGAAAAGATGGAGGAGACAACAGCAGCTCGCCACTGCCGACTGTGGGTCTATGACTTGCCTAACACACAGCCGAGGTCACATTAGGCTGGCAGTGGGAACTGCAACTGTAATTGGATTAAAGGAGGTGGCTGCACCTCCAGCTCCAGGGCACAACCCCAGCATCTCTCCTCCTACTCCTCTTCCTCCTCCTCTGCTATCAACCCAGCTCAGCCCATCACCCATCTGGCTGACCTCCTGCACTTCCAAGAGAGGTCACAATGCAAGGTAAAAGCCACTGTGCTGAGCTGAGCACGCACAAGATCCCAGCTGTGAGGCTGGTAACCACCCCAGAGTGTGTGGGAGGGTATAACATGCCCATGCTGTCAGAAATCCTCTCTGTCCGTGAAAATTTCTGTGTTGGTTCCGTAACAGCAGAAGCAGCCACTGTGACAGCACTGCTAATTCCTGGGGCTATTCTGTCCCTAAATAGCCTGGCAACAAAATTGCTACTTTAACCAGAAACTAGCATCAAAGAAATTAGCAACTGACAGTTCAGGGTAGGAAAACCAGGAATCCACTTCTTCATAAAAATACAGCTGGATGGACCTGGCTAGAGCAGTAAAGACACAGACTAAATATATAAATAAACAAAAATTACCATTGGGAGGTTTAACACCAGCCAGCAACACAATGGTGCTGCAAGAAAAGGGAAATCCCATTTTCAGATGGAGTAGCAAGATCCTGAGATGGAATTACTCTGTTCTATTCTGGCTTACTCAGTCCAAATATCTCAGGTGAGGTCCTGATGAGTCTAGAAAACAGAAATTAGAATTGCACAAGGAAGAAAATACAGCAGATCAGGAAGGGCTGAAATAACCATGTCTGTTTAGTCCAGAAAATTGCCATTGCCAACAATCATTTGAACTGATTTTATCTTTTTGTAAAGGGTGGTAATGATTGTTTCCTGTGTCCTCTAGAGGAGCATGAGCAAAAATAAAGTTACTTTCCAAGACAGATTATTTCATCTAGATGACAGGGGGAAATGTCTTAATATCCAAGAAAAAAACTACACCTATTCCTCCCTCACTAGAGGTTTTAAGGAACAGATCAGGGAATGATCAGGTAGGACTTTGGATATAGTTGTATCTGACATGCATGGCACACTGGTGTACAGCAAGCAGGCAAAAAAGATCATTGTAAAGCCTCTTACAGGCCAGTGTAAGACTGACTCTGTTGCTGTTGGTTGTAAACCCACAGTGATGGCCTGCTGTTATTAGAAGAGAACACTCTCTGGTGTAACAGTAATTCTGATATTTTGCAAAACTTTGTAAAATAACCACTCTGGAAATAGTTTTTCAAAGTCAGGAAGCTGTATGGTAAGTGGTGGAGAAAGAGCAGGTGGTGGAATCCAGCATACCTTACATACCAGTATCTCACTGTAGACAGTATGAGTAGGGTAACAGTTTATTCCTCAACATTGGAAGTGTCAAGAATAGTCATAATTGCTTCACACCATACAAGGCAAGGCCACTTGACTATCAAGAAATAGTATTTTATAAAGAATGTGCAAGGCTTGCTAGGACTTACCCTCCTGTGGTACCCAGGTGTTTGGGTTTGCTTTGGGGCTTTTTTTTTAATCCTAAGGTGGAGCAGTAAAAAAAAAAGATGAGGAAGCACAGATAGATTAATTCAGGGTTTTTGCAGAAACTTGAGCAAGCAGCACTCAGAGCACAATCTTGACAGGTCAGAGGCAGCAGAGAGAACAAGCCCATGATATGCCTTCAGTTGTTCTCAGATGTGGAATCCACAGACTGTTTCTCTAGCTCACCTACAAACACAACAGCTAGTTCTGGGCACTGATGCTTTCCTGCTTTCCCAAGAATTGACAGGGATGCAGCAGCCATTCATGGTTTTTAAGACCTAAATATTTTCAGAACTCAAGAACCTTCTCTATTCTACAGGCTGAAAGACACAGTAAAGTTGCAAAATAAACCAACAGAGCTAAAAGGAAAATAAGAATTCTCAGTTGGTGACCTAGAAACTGAGCCACACAGCCTCCCCCATCCTATTTTTCTACAGCTGGCATGCTGACATCCTGACTGGAGTCTGTTACAGACCACCTAACCAGGATGAGGAGGCAGATGAAATACTCTACAAGCAACTGGAGGCTGTCTCAAGATCATCAGATCTTGTCCTTGTGGGTGACTTTAACCTGCCAGACATCTGCTGGGAACTTAGCAGAGAGGAGGCCAGTCCAGAAGGTTCCTAGAGTGTATGGAGGACAGATTCCTGATGCAGCTGTTAAGTAAGCCTACCAGGGGTCAGGCTCTGCTTGACCTGCTGTTCTCTAATAGAGAAGGGCTGGTGGGAGACATGACCGTGGGAGGCTGCCTGGGGTGCAGTGACCACGAGATAGTGAAGTTTTCAACACGCAGGGAAATAGGGAGGAGCACTAACAGAACCCTCACCTTGGACTTCCGGAGGGCAAACTTCACCTTGTTTAAGCAGCTTATTCAGAGACTACCCTGGGCAGCAGCCCTTAAGAACCAAGGGGTCCAGGATGGTTGGACCTACTTCAAACAGGAGTTCTTGAAGGCACAGGAACTGGCAGTTCCCATGTGCCAAAAGATGAGCCGGCGGGGAAGGCGACCGGCCTGGATGAGCAAGCAGCTCCTGGAGGAACTACGGGAAAACAAGAGGCTGTATCACCTTTGGAAAGGGGGGAGGAAACTCAAGATACATTTAAGGATGTTGTTAGATCATGTCGGACAAAAATTAGAGAAGCAAAAGCCCAGTTAGAACTCAAGCTGAACACTGCTGTGAAAGACAATACAAAGCATTTTAATCAATATATTAATGCTAAAAAGAGGGCAAGAAGAACCTGCACTCCTTATTGGACCTGGAAGGGAACATTGTAACTAAAGATGAGGAAAAGGCTGAGGTTCTCAATACCTTCTTTGCCTCCATTTTCAACAGTAAGGCAGGAGGACTTCAGGATAGCTGGCCTCCTGAGCTGGTAGATGGGATCAGGGAGAGAATAGAGCCCCTGAAATACACGAGGAATTAGTTCGGGACTTGCTGAGCCACTTGGATTCTCACAAGTCCATGGGACTGGATGGGATCCATCCTAGGGTGCTGAAAGAGCTGGCAGGCGAGCTGGCCAAGCCGCTCTCCATCATTTTCCATCAGTCCTGGCTCACCAGAGAGGTCCCAGATGACTGGAAACTGGCCAATGTGATCCCCATCCACAAGAAGGGTCGGATGGACAAACCTGGAAACTCCAAGCCTGTCAGCCTGACCTCAGTGCCAGGAAAGATTATGGAGCAGAGCATCCTGGGGGCAATCACACAGCACCTGAAGGATAGCCAAGGGCTCAGGTCCAGCCAACATGGATTTAGGAAGGGCAGATCCTGCCTGACCAACCTGATCTCCTTCTATGATCAGGTGACCACCTGGTGGATGTGGAACAGGCTGTGGATGTAGTCTACCTGGATTTCAGCAAGGCCTTTGACACTGTTCCCCACAGCAAACTCCTGGCCAAGCTGGCAGCCCCTGGCTTGGACAGCAACACTCTGCGCTGGGTTAGGAACTGGCTGGAGGGACGAGCCCAGAGAGTGGTGGTGAATGGTGCCACATCCAGCTGGAGGCCAGTCACTAGTGGTGTCCCCCAGGGATCAGTGATGGGCTCCATCCTGTTCAGTATCTTTATTGATGATCTGGATGAGGGGATTGAGTCAGTCATCAGTAAATTTGCAGATGACACCAAGTTGGGAGCAGGTGTTGATCTGTTAGAGGGTTGAAGGGCTCTCCAGAGGGACCCTGACCGGCTGGACAGATGGGCAGAGTCCAAAAGACAAGTCCAAGTGCTGGGTGCTGCAGTTGGCCACAACAATCCCACGGAGAGCTACAGGCTGGGGTCGGAGTGGCTGGAGAGCAGCTAAACAGAAAGGGACCGGGGGTACTGGTTGACAGCCAGCTGAACATGAGCCAGCAGTGTGCCCAGGTGGCCAAGAAGGCCAATGGCATCCTGGCCTGCATCAAGAACAGTTTGGCCAGCAGGAACAGGCAAGTCATTGTGCCCCTATATTCAGCACTGGTTAGGCCACACCTTGAGTACTGTGTCCAGTTTAAGAAGGACATTGAGACACTTGAACGTGTCCAGAGTAGGACAACAAGGCTGGGGAGAGACCTTGAGCACAAGCCCTGTGAGGAGAGGCTGAGGGAGCTGGGGTTGTTTAGCCTGGAGAAGAGGAGGCTCAGGGGAGACCTTATTGTTCTCTACAACTACCTGAAGGGAGGTTGTAGACAGGTGGAGGTTGGTCTCTTCTCCCAGGCAACCAGCACCAGAACAAGAGGACACAGTCTCAAGCTGCACCAGGGGAAGTTTAGACTCGAGGTGAAGAGAAAGTTCTTCACAGAGAGAGTTGTTAGCTGTTGGAATGGGCTGCCCAGGGAGGTGGTGGAGTCACCATCCCTGGAGATGTTCAAGAGGGGATTGGACATGGCACTTGGTGCCATGGTCTAGTAGTCATGAGGTCTTGGGTGACAGGTTGTACTTGATGATCTTTGAGGTCTCTTCCAACCTTACTGATTCTATGATTCTATGAATTGAAGATAGATGGAGGAAGCAGCAGCTTCTCAGCTATGCAGCGACACCAGCAAGGAGTCTGTGTAAGATTCAGATTTTATCAAACAAGTGCTGATCCAGTGATACAAAAAAAACCCTAGTTGTGTCTTCAAACTCATGGGAAATGCTGCTACTGAAGCTCGTCTGAGTTTTACCCTGCACGTAACAACCCAACATTTTCAAAAGTGGTCACTGATTTTGAGTGGCTCCACTTGAACATGAGCATCCCCTTCTTCTAAGTTAAGAATACTCAACAGATCTGTAAAAATGGCCAAAGGACTGGTAGCAATGGACACCAGATTTTGAAGCATCCACAAATCAAAAGATAATGCTAGCAGTTTACACAAATAATTTTCAAAATATGTGCTCGATTAGGGAACATTCATTTTCCAGAGATATTAATACATGACTTTTAAAACTTCCCTGTGGCAGTAAGTGTATGAAATCATAGACATGCAGAATGGTGGGAGCTTGAAGGGACCTTTGGATATCATCTAGACCAGCCTCTCCGCTAAAGCAGGATTGTGCCCAGGTGGGTTTGGAATCTCCGCAGAGAAAGAAACTCCACAATCTCTCTGGGCAGCCCACTCCCAGAGCTCTGCCACCTTCACAGGAAAGAAGTTTTTCCTCATGTTCAGATGGAACTTCCTGTGTTCCAGGTCATGCGTGTTGCTCCTCATTCTGTTGCTGGGCACCACTGAAAAGAGTCAGGCCGCATCCTCTTGACCTTCACCCTTTAGATACTGATAGGCATTGATAAGATTCATTCTCAGTCTTTATGTCTCCAGGCTAAACAACCCCATATGTTTCAGCCTTTCCTCATAAGAGAGATGCTCCAGTCCCCTTAGCACCTTTGTAGAATGTTAGACGCTCTCCAGTAGTTCCTTGTCTCTCTTGAACTGAAGAGCCCAGAAATGGATCTCACATGTGACCTCATTAGAACAGAGTAGAGGGGGAGGAGGACCTCCCTCGACCTGCTGGCCGACTTGTTTTTTAATGCACCCCAGGAGACCATTGGATACCACAGGATGTCAATAAGATATTTATTTTTCACTGTGAACAATTACAGCAGAAACATTTCCCCACACTTACCGCCAAACAGCAGAAATGTCACCCACTGCACTGTTGTTTTTCAGTTACATGTACACCAAAACCATTAATTTGTCAGAAAATAAATTAGCATAGGATTACTTGATGCAGCCCAACAGTAACTCCAAGTGTAGCTCTTTTTCCAGGCAGATTAAATGGCAGTAGATGTCCTTCTGACCTTCAAAGAGACCTACCATCCTCATGAGATTTTCCAGAAATTCAAATTCCCCTGTGAAAATCCATGTGCCTTTGTGAAAAAAAGTCTGCCTGTTACAGTCTTGGGCAGAGTGAGTGCTGCCAATCCCACAGACGAATCATGGAACAATCTCCAACAAAATGTCCAACAAGAGAAAAAGGCCCTTTCTCCACCTTGTTTTGAGATTCAGTCAGGAAGTTATAATCCCATTTATGTTCAGGAGCCTTTTCTGAAACAGGGAGAAGCAGTCTGGCTTTCCTAAGGCTTTGCACAACCAGAGAGGATGGCCAAATACAAAAGTTCATCATTCAGCTCAAAACATGAACATTTCCTGCATATCAAGAAGAAAATCACTGAGATCTGATTCAATTTAAGATGTTTGCTTGCAGAATTAGAAGCAAGGCATCAGAAAATCAACCTAAAAGCTGACAAAGCCCAGAGGTGCTATTTATTAAGTTAGGCTACATCCCTGCCACAGTACACACAGAACTTCTGTATCACCATCAGTGACAGAAACATCATGTTATAGTAGTTTCTTTTCAGGGGGAGTATTATTTTTACTATTTTCAGTGGATAATGTTCAAAAACCCATACTCCCATCCATCCATGTGGAAGGGACACTCTGCCACTTCTCCAAGGCCAAGGAAAAATACCTTTATTTTACACCCACAGACATGGTCTAGGAAAAATAGTAACAGCTTGGGACTGTATTACCTTGTCCACAGAACACCCTCCAGAGAAGAAAAACTTCTCTCACGGAGAATCAAAGGCACTTACACCCCAGGAAAACTCTTGCAGGCATACCTCCTGGAAGGGAAAATTTCCCAGGATGACAGCCAGTCTGAAAACTCCATGAAACACTGAAAGAAGCCATTTTAGTGCTAGAACTGTCTGTCAGACCTTGAAGCCAAAAATCCCCATTTCCACATTAACCTAGGGTAGCTCTGAAGGGAGATGTCTGCAGTATGTGTTTGAGACTCTCTTTCGGTTAGCCTGTGGCAGGAGGAAAACACGGCAGGTGTCCAAGCAGTGATCCCTGGGCCTTGTGGATTCGGAGAAGAAAGTGGTCAGAATATGACTCCACATGACAGAAGCTTCTCATACACCACATAGAACAGTGCATCAATGAGTCATTAGCAAGTATTATGAAAACAGTGTTAGTAATTCCTGTTTGTCTCTGATTAAGCAGAAGTGGGATCAGCACAGCTCTTCTGGGGAGTCCAGCAAGAAGAGAGAGCATCTCCTTCCCTTCTTTTACACCCAAAAGGCAAAACAAAAATCTGGAACAAACATCCTCTTCTACCAGCTATTAAATTTCTCACTGCATCACTGCAATTCCACTGAACTGCTACAATATCATAATGAACCTGCACAAACCAAAAGCTCGCCGTCTGGGTTACTTCTTCAAGGCAAACTCAAACTTCATTGTTCATGAGATACAGATAAAAGCTCTGGGGAAAAAGGGCTAGAGACAGTAAACAACAATTTTATGTGACTAATCCAAAATAATCCTATGCTGGGTAAAATGACCATGTGCATGGATTCCCACTGAAGTGCTTTAGTAACAGCACAGCAAGCCTCTGGCTGTCATGTTGAGGAAATGCTCTGTTGCACTCAGGCTAATAACTCAGAAAGATTACTTCCTTTTCTCTTTTTGTTTTGTCGTGTGGGTTTTTTTTTCCTCTCTTCCTCTCTGTTTTTATTAAAGATAATAGCCACTTGCTATCCCATTTAATTCCCTATTAAGAGATCATCCATCAAACCCGTGAAGTGGAAAAGACCTGCACTGGAAGACATCTGTCTGCAGATTCCATGGACATGTCCAGCTAGCTACAGGGGTCACCTTCTCTCAGCAACAAACAACACACACTTTATTGCACCACTGCAGCATGCAGTTGCTGTCAAAGAGAATGACAAACTCCCGGATGAGAGGTAACTAAACCAGCTGCAGCAGCAGCTCCCCCTCTAAGTGACCCCACTTTCTGCACCACAGACCGAGCAGACCACAGCAGGGATCTCCACACAGAGCAGTCACCCGAGGAACCCTTCACAGTGCTTTAGGCCAGGGAGGGAAGGAAGCTGCCACCTCCAGCTGAGCCACACCAAAATCAGTAAGGACTTCAGACCCCAGGAGAGAAGGAAATCAACAACTATGATAGTTTTCTGCTCTGTGGACAGAGGAAATAGGTTTTCCCCTCTGCTGAGCATTCCTTGTCTCAGGGAAGGAAGTCTGACCTCCACATGAATCTGATCAGGGCTCAGGAGGAATCAGGATGGATGAGGCACCCAGGAAACACTAGTATTTCAGGCTCATCCAGGACAAGCCTATTCCAAGTGGACGAGATTAAACACGTGGCATGTGTGTAGGTTATGAAAGGCATGTGAGAGGAACTGGTGGGGTTATGAAAGATCAGAGGTTATGAAAGATCCTGGCAGTTATGAAAGATTAGCCAAGAGTCTGCTACAGCAAGGCAGAGAGCAGCCTCGACCTGCTCAGAGGTGAAGGGATGTCCACAATCACCCAGCAGCTCAGGGCAGGAAGTTCACACTGCCCAGCAGCTCTAGGCTAGGAGCAGCTTGAAAAATTCAGTAATAAGAGAACAATTGTCACCAGCTAGGAGAACCATGAAGAGAAATATTGTCTGCTTACAGGCCTCACAGGCAGCTGCATTTTGTTTGCAAAGTATTTTGAACAATCTTAAAACACTTGCTGCAGCCACTGGTTCTCTAAGAAGCCTTATTTCCTGGCTTCTTAGTTCTGTTTTAAATCTTCAACCTGCAGGAGCCACACAGCTGGAATGAACCTGTCAAAAACAAGGCTTCACTCAGATGATGTTTTACCCTCTCAAGTTCAGCCTTTGGGTCACCATTTTATCTTCTACCACAAGAACAAAGGGAAGTTTGGGGGAATGCTACTGAACCAGATGGAATGGCTTCTTTTCCAAATGCCACTCAAACATCCCTTAGAGAGAGGACTTAACTCCTGCTTAGAATATTATTGAGAGCACTTCCCCATCTTCACAACAGTATTTCTCCATGCCAGTGATTACCTTCAGTGAGGATATTTCTACTACCTACTACACTATCCACAGCCTGGTTTTAATTTAAAACATAAGTTAAACAGACCTTTCAATGTCCCTGTGGCAGCCTCATAGCAACAAACCTTCAGGCAGTGCAGCAGACCTGAGACACACAGGAGGGAACCGTCTGCTCTACACTAGAATCACCAAGAGCGACCATGCAGCTTGAGGGAGGTTCTCCTCTCCCTCTACTCTGCACCAGTGAGGCTGCATCTGGAGTACTAGGTACAGTTTTGGACTCCCCAGTTCACCCCAGTTCAAGAGAGACAGGGAACTACTGGAGACAGTGTAGCAAAGGCTACAAAGATGCTGAGGGGACTGGAGCATCTCTCTGATGAGGAAAGGCTGAGACACACGGGGCTTAAAGACAAGAAGACTGAGAGAGGATCATATCAATGCCTATCAATATCTAAAGGGTGACAGTCAAAAGGATGGGGCCTAACTCTTTTCAGTGGTGCCCAGCAACAGAATGAGAAGCAACAGGCACAAACTAGAACACAGGAAGTTCCATCTGAACATAAGAGAAAACTTCTTTCCTGTGAGGGTGGCAGTGTCCTAGAGCAGGCTGCCCAGAGAGGTTGTACAGTCTCCCTCCCCGCAGAGATTCCAAACTCACATGGACATGATCTTGTGCAACCTGCTCTGGGTGAACCTGCTTTAGCAGGGGGGTTGGACTAGATAATCTCCAGAGGTCCCTTTCAACCCCCATCACTCTGTAAAGAATCCAGAGCAATCTTCTTCCATACTGTTCCAAAGTTTGTAGGGAGATTACATTGATCTTACATTAGGGCAAAGCAGCTATGTGGTCAGAGGAAACTTAGATCAATCAGTCAGCAGCATTGACAAACGTTTGGTGAGGATTTGAATGAAAATTTCATCATTTCATACTTTAAACAAACTTTTAAACTTCGGGTATTAGCTAATTCACCATCTCATGGTTTGTTACTGTTTGGGTTTTTTTTTCTGATTCAAAATGGGGACTAGAAAATGTTTTGCTAAGTTGACATCCTTGCTGTCTGCGGTATCCACTGCCACAGCGCACCTTAGGAATCTGATAAATGAAGCTGAATTCTTGCACTACAACCCACTAAGTTTTGACACATTTTAAAAGGAAAAGGGCCAAGTTTTGTATCTAAAATCATAGAATCATTAAGATTGAAAAAGGCCTTCAAGATCCAGTCCAACTGTCAACCCAGCACTGCCAGGTCACTGCCAAATCATGTTCCTCAGCACCACATCAATGTGGTTTTGAAGACTTTCAAGAATGGTGATTCCACCACTTTCCTGGGCAGCCTGTTCCAGGCTTTAACTACCCTTTCAGTGAAGAAAAAAACTGCCTGATATTTTTGTGAACTGCATGTGGCAGGAATGTTATGTCCCTCTCATCCCAAAGTGACCTGTGTCCTCCAAAGCAAACAACATAGGTGTAGATGTAGGGTCTGTTAGATCAGGTAAAATACCCAAGCCAATTAAACTCAGTCAAATCCCTAGAAAACTAATTCTGTGTTCACATCAGAGATAGCAGTTTATGCAATTTTTTAATGCAAATAGCATCACCACAAAAAGCATCTCTATCGTAGCCCTGAAAGGTCACTGAAAATTAAACCCTCAACCATGGATCAGGTGCTGAAATACAGTAACATACTTCATACACTTGAAGAATTTCATGCCTTGTCCAAAAAGCAACACTGACAGACTCAATCCCTGAAGTCTGTCCCTATCTCTTCTCCTATTCAGCACCACCTGTTCATCAGAACAGGTCATTTGGAAAAGCCTCACGCTGGCAGATGGAGGTGTGGCCCAACACTCGCTGGGTGTTGCAAGTATAACACATTGGCTGTTCTGTTGCACAAGCACGTACTCGGTATAGGTCACCTTTTTTCTGTATAGGGGATCCAGAACCATTCAGCTGATTGCTTGCCCCCTGCTATGCTGGCTCCGCTGCACGGCAATTTGGTTTCTATAGTGTTGTAACAGTAGGTTCTCTTTACGTCCTTGACGGATCCAAAACCACACAGAGCCAAGTGAAAATCTGAACACCGACGTGTTGTTACCACACACTTTAATCCCGAAGCACCAACACTCTGCTGCAATTAAAACTCCAAACTGCCTTTCCACTCCCGGGGCCACTTTCCCCAACATTTCCTCCCTTCATTTTCGAGATGGCCGCTGCTAGCCGTCAGCTCTTCCCCCGAGCCCCGGTACCACTGACGGCCGTCCCGCCGTTCCCCGGGATGGGCCCTTCGCCTCCAGCGCACATGAGGCGCGCGGGCCTCCCGGCCCCAGCCAGCCGCGTCTGCGGCAGCGCGACCCCTGAGAGGCCTCTCGGCCCGAGGAAACGGCGCCTCGTTATCTCGGGAGGACACAACAACGCCCCAGCTCCAGGCCGGGTACGCTGCCTCGGGGGTACCGGCCGCGGCGCCATGTCAGACCGGACCACAGCGATGGCGACGGCGATGGCGATGCGAGGCGGGCTGGGCCGGCCGCCTCCCTTGCCACATCCTGCCCTCCGCGGTGCGGGCGCGGCGCGGGCTCGGCGCTGCTCCCCGTGACATCCACCCCTGCCTCTCCCCGGCCCTTCTCCACCTCCCCCGCCTCGGGGCTCACCTAAAGTCAGCGCCCAGCAGCCTGCAGCCCGCCTTCCCCATTGATCGGCAGCTCCCGCCAGGCCGCCTCCCCGCGCGCCGCTCCCCTAGGCGGGGCGGTGCCGGAGCGCGGAGTGACAGCAGCGGCCGCGGCGGCGGTGAGCGCGCCGGGCACCCTCCTCCACGACCGCTCCTCAGCGGGGAGCCGGCCCCCGCGCTCCCCGGGTCCTGCTTCACCGCCGCCACTATGAAGCCGTGCGAGGAGGAGGAGGAGGATGGCGGAGCGGCGGCGGCCGGCGGTGGAGGGGACCCCTGGAAGGAGTGCGTGGAGGTGGCGGTGCAGCTGGCGCTCCGCGCTGGGCAGGTAAGAGCCGCCGTCCGCCCCGCGCCGCAGCGCTCCGGGATACATGGCTGCGGGACGGGGCCGCGGAAGGACCCGGGGAGGCCGGGTCGGGCAGCCCCGCGTCTGGAGCATCCTTCTCCCCGGGCGGTTCGAAGAAGGGCCGTGGGGATGGTGCGGCGCAGCTGGTGAGGAGGTGGGCGACAGGGTTCGGCACCCGCTCAACCGGGCCGCTACCGGAGCCGTCGGCCTCTACCCTCTGCAGCGGGAGGGATGTCCGCAGCAGGGCCTGTGTCCCTCGGGGGTTGCATCCTTCGGGATCTTTTCCCTCGGGAACTCCATCCCTTGGGATCTCTTTCACTCGGGGGCCGCTTCCCCAGGGCCATATCCCTCGATGCCACTTCCCTCGGGATCTCATCTCTCGGGGTCTCTTCACTCGGGATTTCATCCTACGGGGTCTCATCCCTCGGGATCTCTTCTCTCGGGATCTCATCCCTCGGGATCTCTTCTCTCGGGGGGCGGCATCGCTCAGGATCTCTTTCCTTGGAGGCCGTTATCCAGCATAAGGACGAGGAGACACCTCGGGTGAAAGCAATTTTTTTTTTTTTTTTTTTTTTTTTGTCTGCAGGTATTTATATTTAATTTAAATATTATATTAATAATTATAATAATCATAAAGATGAAAGATTTGTCAGTGTGAAAGGGCTTTAATAACTTTTTTCAGATCTACACCAGGCATTTATTGTGCTGCTGCACTGTTTTGAAGCATGCTGTGATGCTAAGGTTGAATGTACGTCTGTCAGAGGGTTTATACCGCGGTGCATTTATCCAGAGTATTGTGTGTTCACAGATTACAGCACCAGTGTTTGGCTTTGAGCAGTTTGTGCTAAGAGAGAGTAGTTTAGGGAGGTTTTGTCTTGTTATGTGTACATGGGTCTTCAGAGTGACTGAAATTTACTTCCCAGGGATAAATAAGCAGTGGCTCTATGAAGATCTACATATGGTAGCTTATTTAAGATCCATGTTTTGACACAGCAGAAACTTGGTCATCTCGGGAGACAGTCTGGCCCTGCTGTGTGCAAGCAGCAAAACTTCTCACTGACTCTTAACAGAGCTAAGAAGTGGGATCAGCAGATTGTTCAGATAAGGAACTGGGTAGAACACAGACCTGAGAAACATGATTTCCCTTCTGCTTCCTTTTTGCTCTATTATGAAACACACTTTGTACCTGTACACTGTGATTTAAGAAGCCCCTTTTTCCTGAGTCCAGGGCCTGTAACTTTTCCTTATATGTGTTATTACACAATTATTCTCCGTGTGGAACACACACACAAAGGTGAACATAATGCCAGAGGAGAGGAGATTTTAGTAATACAGGAAATAAATCAGGATGACAGGTCATGCTCTCACAGACTCTCCAAACAGGAGTTTCTCCAGTGTACTCATTCTGCCAGCCATCTCACAAAAGGGACTCTCATGACTTGCTCAAGCCTCCACACCATATTTCTTCAAGGTATTTTAATCACCCAGAAGATCACAGCTGAGCACCTTTTCCTAGAACAAATAAACATTCAAGAAGATTAATCCTTGCATTTTTTAGTTTGAAGTTTGCCATCTCTACCTTGCAACAAGCAGGAAACAGCCAATTCCTTGGCAGGCCAAATTTAAACCAGTCAAGGATGTCGTTTAAGGAGGACTTTGGAACTGGGTAGGGGTTTATTAACTTTGTAATGTTGAGGAATGGTTTTAGTTACAAAAAACGTCAGAGATCCTTGTAGAATTAAAGGTGCAGGTAGGGCTGTATCTTTTATTTAAGTGTCAAAACACTTCCAGCTATTTCCAAAAGAAGCTAGAGATAAGGACACAAAATGCAGTGTAACGTAGGTTTGGGGGTTTTGGTGAAAACTGATAAAATCAAGTTTATTTTGGTCACAAAAAAATTAGTTAATTCCACTGGGGGCAGTTCATCTTTTTCTTCTGCCTCTCTTCTAATCCCTTCAACCTCTCTACTCTGACTCCTTTCCCCAGGAATCTGCTTTCTCCATCCCCTCAGATCTGAGTCTTATCTCTATCCCTGCATGACATTTTGCTGCTTCAGCTTCTTTAAGACCATGCATTTTTTAGGACCATGGCAGGTTAGAAAGGCTTGGAATCATTAGAATGTGTCTGCAAGAGGCATTTGAGCCAACCTGAAGCAATGGATGCAAGTCAAGATGTTGGAGTTCTAGAACAAGTTAATCAGCAATGCAGTTTTCTGATCTCCCTTTTGGCTTACATGACTAGGCATCTATGCTCTGGAATAGTTTCTTGTTTTTATTCCAGAAAATGTTATGAGACCTATAAGACCCAGCAGAATCCCACTAAAAAGGGGCAGAATTTTCACTGGTGTCTTTAAAAAAACAAGAATTTTTTTTCCCCTGTGTTTGCTCCCAGGGACAGATTTTTGTAGCAAGCAGATTAATATTTCTTAAATTACATGGAAGCAGTTTTGCTTTTTATGTAGATGTTTGTTTTTTAAGTGAACAAATATCTCAGGACAATATTGCAAGCAAGTAAAATCCATCCTGGAGCTCCCAAAAGTGTGTGGTGAGTACAAGCAGTATGATGAGATTAAATATCTAACACAAGCACCTCACTGGAGACGTATTTCCTGGCAGATGCTGGGGGAGAAGGCATCTCTGTCATCTCCATTCTCCTTTGATATGGCTTAATTTCACAAATGCATTAAGAAGGGAAGATTCAAAAACCACAGCTGCACTGAGTCCTTGAAGCTCCATTTCCCCTGCTTCATGGCAAACCAAGAAAGGATCAGGGACAGGCTGTGGTCTTCATGCATGTACTGGTGTACATGTCCATTGCTTCACATCACCCCTCAAATGCTTCGAAGCAGGGCATAAGGAGAAGATCTAGCCAATTCTTTATTAGAGGAGGGGCAGCATAGGCTAAAATGGTTGAGTGACTGTTTTAAATAACCATGCTTCCCAAATTCAGCTGCTTAGAGGTTTTGGTGGGTTTTTTTAGAGACTTGATGGGGTGCTTGGTGCCGTGGTTTAGTTGATTAGATAGTGTTGGATGATAGGTTGGACTCAATGATCTTGAAGGTCTAGGTCTCTTCCAACCTGGTTAATTCTATTCTATTCTATTCTATTCTATTCTATTCTATTCTATTCTATTCTATTCTATTCTATTCTATTCTATGAAATCCCCATAATCTAGGAAGAATCAATAATACAGTGTTAAAGCCCAGTAAAAAA